>QGSO01000142.1:0-600000 GCA_011037825.1 Carya cathayensis | reverse complement strand
ATGAATTCGATCCTCCCATTTTTGGATCGGACCAAATTGGTCCGGTCCAGTTTGGTCAGTTTATTAGGTTCGGACCAGCTAATGCTCTCTCCTACTTCCAACTGAAGTTTGGGCGATTTCTCCAACCAGGATTATATGTATCTGAGTAAGGTGAAAATGATTTTTTACACATGTCAAGAGAATTGCAATGTTCCTCATACACTACTCTCATCTTAGCAAGTGTTAGGCAATCTTGTGCAAGATGATCTACTCCCTGACAAGTAAAACAAAATTTAGAGGCATCAACTTGGGGACTAATATGAGCTACCATAGTTTCCTTCATCTTCAATGCCTCTAACTCTCTAGTTAGGTCGTCCATCATTGCCTTCAAGTTATATTATTCTTTGAGATGATAGATGCCTCCACTAGAATGAGTTTGATTGGAGCGTGCTCGATTGGTACTATCAAAAGCATTTGGTTTTGTCCAACTGTGAGCTTTTTCTGCAAGTTCATTCAAATACTTTATTGCCTCATCCGGGTCCTTCTGCAAAAACTCATCATTATATATCATTTCAATAAATTGACGCTCTCTAAGAGTGAGACTATCATAAAAATAGCCAACTAGACGCCAACTTTCATAACCTTGATGGGGACACAAGTTAAGTAACTCTTTCAAATGTTCCAATGCTTGATACAAAGTCTCACTATCATTTTGTGTAAAAGTTGAGATTTGTCTTTTCAAAGCATTAGTCTTATGATGAGGAAAGTATTTATTGAAAAAAATTTGGGTCATCTCAGCCCTTAACCCAATCGACCTTGGTCTCAATGAATACATCTAACTCTTCGCCTTATCCTTTAGTGAGAAAAGAAAGAACTTAAGTCGAACAACTTCTACAGTGCCAGGTTGACCATGAAATGTAGCAACCTCTTTAAACTCCTTAATATACACATATGGATTTTCACCCTCTAAACCATGAAAAGTAGGAAGAAGTTGTATCATACCTGGTTTGAAATCCATTGGAGGAATATTTGGTGGAAATATAATGCATGATGATGCTGCTATGCGTGTAGGGTGAAGGTACTCATGTAGAGTCTTAGGTTGATCTTTGTGCACACTCATTTTTTCGAGACTAGATGGATTATCAAACAATTGATTAGAAAAATTAGATTCTGACTGACTCTAACACAAGTCTACAAGCAAACCAATCCAAGGTGTCTCTATATCTATGCATGCAAGTTAGAGAAAAACGCAACACTAAAAAAAACTATAAAAAGAAAAAGAATATAAAATAAAGATGCAGCAAGCTAAAAGCGGAAACAAAGTTACCGCATTTACAAACTACTGAAAAGAAAAACTATCTAACAATTCTTCTACTGTCTCCCTGGCAACGGCTCCAAAATTTTTTTACGCTCAAAGAATAACGCGGCAGTTGTATCACAGTTTTGGGGTGTCCATTCTATAGGGAGACAAATTAAAAAAATAGAAGAAGGAACAAAGAAACAAAAAAAAATATTAAATAATTAATAGAGAATAAAGATTAATTTTAAATATAAATTAAAGTGAAGTAAAGTAACTAAAGAAAAAAGTACTCAAATTTGACGAACAGTAAAGCGTTGAGAATCCTTTGTACAAATCCAGTATTTTAATTATTCTTAATTCATTGAATAACTCAATTGGGAATTCAATTCCCAAAATCCCAATCGGAAGGTATAGATTTATAAACCAAATGTAACATTTTGAAAAATCATTCACCACTTTTAAAATACGTAAATTATTATCACTATTGATAAAATCTAACGATAACAATATGCTCAAGGAAAGAATTAAATCAATATAGATAAATAATTGATCCAAACATAATCAAAGAACTAATTCCTTCAATAGAAAAAGCATGACTGAATCCATAAACAGAATAAATTTTATGATTATTCGGAGAAGAAAACATCAATAATGAATTGATAATGATAAATAAAAGAGTTTTAGTAATTGAAAATAAAATACATAAATTAAAAATAAATTAAAAATGCCATCTAATGTGCAAGTTCATTCTTAACCCTACTTGAGAATTTAATTATCCATAAATATAATGAACAACAAAAATCTCAAGAGAAAAATAAAGCAAATGGCGACCATGAAAATTAATTTCATTTATTCGTTCTTCAGTCCATCCTCTTATGCCTCCACTCTCCCTCAATTTCGTGCTAATGATATACTTATATAGGGTAGGAAAGAAACCCTAATATCTTCATGATTCCTGTTTAAAAAAATTGTCTAAATTTTAGGACTCATCTTGGCAGCCATGTACTTCAGGAGTTCCAATTTGGAAATCCCTATTAGTGACAAATTTATAGCCCTTTAAGATAACTTTCCAACGCATCAAGAATTGCATCAATTCGATGTGAGTGAAAAGTTATAATTAAAATACTAAAATATGTCCATGTCCCTTTGCAAATTTCATACTTGGACTTATTGCAGTTTCCTTTTGTGATTTTTTTTTCTTGATCCAAATTTCTCTCAGACCTCATGAAAGTCCTAATTTCAATTTGATTGAGCTTTGACTTGCTCTTTTGTAAACTCTAAAATTAAACATAAAAATCTGTTTAGGAGTATCCCAAGGTAAATAGAAACTCAATTTAAGATTACACATTAATTTCTATTAGTTTTATTCACATTTTAACATTTTAATCCAATAATATGGCATTTAGAGTGCACTTTCATGCACTCATAAGATCTGTACGATGTATTGAGATTTGAAATTTGGTTTTTTAGAAAGAGAGTTCCACTATAGCATACTTTTCATGCTATATGTCTTATATGACTAAGAGTAAATGTAAGTGAACTGATCCATGCTTCCTTATAGTGTGAATCATGTAGGTCAATGTTGATGACCTAAATTTATTTATACCCTTTAATGACATTTGAATATGTCACAAGGTTGAGGCACTTTTATAATGTCAGCTACTTTGGCATGTTATCTATAACCATGTATGATATAGTTTAATGGGACATTGCTCGAGAAGTGACGACCAAACTGAATGGCATAAGGGCAAAATGAAGACTATTTGGTTACACATTAGGATTGTGTTTGTACTCGTTACGATATAGCTATGGGTGCATCATGTTTTGTGAAGATTGAACATTGCTTTAAGTCTTATGACTTAAGAGGGATTAGGGATGCTCAATTTGACATGGCCAAATGAATAAGGGCATAATAAGACACTTTTTTTAGGATGTTGCTATACTAGTCTTCTCTATGAGAGATTTGATATAGTGCACCAGTTTTTACTCTCACATGTATACTTTATGATCGCACAACTTATTTGCTAGTATGAAAAAGATTGAGAATACAATGAGACATGAAGGCATGTGGTCATGCCCCTTATTGGATGTGGGAGATGTAGTGAAGAGGGGTGCCAAGTGGCAGCCCCTCCCTTTACAAGCAAAGGCATGTAATGCTAGGCGTTATGCCCAGCAATTGAAGTGGCCATGAGTTAGATGCTCGTGGAACAAGTACAATTGATCGAAGATCTAAGGTTTACAACTTGAGGTAAATGTTTCTGATGTGTATTTTATACTTGTAATCTGATTTAGAATTTCTAATACTATAAATATCCTACGGGTGTAGAACCAGGTTGGATTATTTTTCGGTCTGGTCCAAAATTTGGAAATTCGAGTCAATTCGGGTGGATAACTACTTGGATTGAACTCGGGCAGGTAAAATTCTTTTATACCAGCCCGGATCTGGTTACGGATTCGATTTTTAAACTGGATATCTGTAATCAGTTTCTTTTAAAACCTAAACTTTACTCCTGTCTCTTAGAGCCCTCTTCCCTCAACTCTCCCCCAAAAAACCTGTCTTAAAAGGAATAAAGAAACACCAGAACCACAAATCCTTTGGAGAAGGCAGACAATGCCGTTAGTCGATGGGTTGAAACTTTCTTTGTTTTCTTTGTTGGCCGTGGTGTGTCTTTCTTTGTTTTGTTTTTCGTTGATTCGTCAAGAACCCAGGGGTGACACCAGGAGTGGGTAGGTGGTACCGTATATACTGAGCCATAACGCCCGTTACAATTGAAAAAATCTTCACAACCTCCTACTATTCACACACACTCCACACTCCACATTTTTTTTTAATTTTTATTATTTATCTTTTATCAAATATTTAATATATAAATAATGAATAAAAGAATTAAATTAATTTAAAAAGAATAAATTGAAAAAAAAATATTAAAAAATTTAAAAAAAAGTGGAGTGTGGAGTATTGGGAAGTTGTGTAGCATTCCTCGTTACAATTACATCCAAATACTTTGTGTTGGGCCAAATTTTATTTAAAATGGCCTCCCAGGAACCATACAGTCTTTGATTGATGGGTCAGTGATTTGGGTGTACATGCTTTGGAATGAGTTGGTGCAAAAGATGGCCTCGTCAGGGCTCATGTAGACGTTGTACGGGTCGTAGGGCAGACCCACTCCCACGGCCACAAAGAGGTCACAAACGGCATCAATGATTAGTACTTCTCCTTGTGACACAGATACAAGGAACTGTTTGCGGTTTGAGACAATGATTCTTGCACTAGGTTTGAGTTCTCCGAGTTTTATTTTTTTCTCGTTAGATCTGGAAGATTTCATATATGCTCTCTATGTCAATTTTTAGATCTGGGATTTATTTTTTTTCTCTTCCTTTTTAGTTTGATTTTTAAAAAAAATAAAAAAAAAGGTATAAATCCGGATATCCGCCCGGGTTTCAATCCGGTTTATTCGGGTGGATATCCGCTTACATAGTATATGCATTCTACTAATGGTCGCTAATTCTCAACCCTAAATTAGTTTCATTTCCAATTAATATCTCCAGTGATCAAATTATAAATTTATAACCTTAGCATCAGCAATTAAGGAGAGAGAGAGAGAGCGAGAGAGAGAGAGAGTAGTGAACACTCTTTTAGAGGAAAAGGCTAGAATATGCATAAATAATCGTGCCCAAACTCGATCATTACAATTGTATGATCTCCGTATATAGATATATATAGCAATGAGAACATCGATCAAGACTCGAACTCGTGTTTTCCCATCCGATCGATGCATCAAACGGCCATATATATGAGCCAACACCCTTATTCGACGTTGTACGTAGCTTATTGGCAATGGATATATTAGCCGTTGATACATGATCGATGATTCAAGCTTACTCAAAGCTCCATTAATAAATTGGTAGAAAAATAATCAAACTGCCAAAAGATAGAAAGCAAGCAAGCAGCACGTTGCTAAAAACTGTTCACGTACTCCCTACCTCTTCTGAGTCTGCACAATACCCAGATTCCCTGATCTCTCTGCATTGCAAAAATACGCCCATTTTAGTATTCACTATACCTACACTTATAACAGTACATGATGTTCACGCATTAATTTTCAGACTCAGGATTGATCATCAGGTTCAGGTGACCTCCAGTTCTGATCGTTTTGCAGTCTTGCATATATCAGAAGGTACAAAAACAAAAAAAAAAAGAAAAGAAAACCCCAAAACTCGATTTTACCTGGGAATTTTTCTCTACAGTACTACTACTTATACATGATCCAACAACATGAGGTAGTACTATTCGGTACTGTTGCATTGTCCAATGTGTTTTCTTTGTCTTTGAATTAGAGCGTACAGAAAAATAAGTAAGATCTGTCTTCCAGGCAATGATATGTCCATCGTCATTGCATATCGGATCCTCTTCCTTCCATGCTTTCCAAAACCCTCCTCCATTTTCAACAAGTTCTCGAGCTTTTGTTGATCTTCTAAGTATTAGTTCACGCGAGTCTTCATCTTCGTGAATAAAGAAAAACCATTCTCTCTCTCCATCCAGGAATTTCACTGCAATCCAATAAGAAATACATCAGTGGTTAGCAAATTGATCTATGTCACAATAATTATTCAGAAAACGGAGACACGTGTATATGCATGCATGGATAACATATATATATCAATATCAAGGCCATATGTTTAACAACTTAACATGTTTTACAATGATCTGCTAATTCCTTGATCTTTCTCGATATATATCATCATGTAAGTGTGGGTGTACCGTGAACGTACGTAAAATTAACCTGAACTAAATCAAGCGCGCAAGAGTGTAGAGACCACACGCTAGCTACCCAAGTTTGTAAAAGAGTCTCATATACGAACAAAGGTTTCGGTAGGTTTGTTCATTATATCGATCGGGAATAAATTAAGAAGGTAGCTCAAAAGGAAGAAGATATCGAGAAGAGAAATAAATATTAATTTAGACATGACTTCCATACATACAAAGGGAAATTAATAAGACTAATCATATCGCATGCTTACGTATTAATTTCTCTTTTACTGCCTAAAAGAAAATCAAAGAAAAAAAAAATCATAAAACACTTCTATTTTCCCATCCTTCCTTACTTAAAAGAAAATGGGAAGGAAACTGCCATTTTCTATTGAATAAATTTGTTATGTTTCAGTTAAAAAAATTTTTATTTAATAATTAAGAAAGTAATTTTTAGTGTATTAATATATATTTTTTTATTTTTTAAAAGTATTTAAATATATTAAAAAATATAAAAAAATAATTAAGAATAAAAATATAAAATTATGCTCTGCAGCACGCCGACGGTGGCCTATTATAACTCTTTTCGATCGAAAAATCTAGTTGTAAGCGATTCTGTGCACCAATACGTGCACTCATATAATGTGATTAGTTAAAAAATAAATTTTATTAAAAATATCAATTTGAATTGTGAATATGAAGTCATTAACATTAGTACATAGATTAGTAAGTAAGTTCGTTTGTAAGTAGCAAAACTCATTTTCGATGTAGATGATTTTCTTAATTTTTACTGCCAAATTCCATCATCTTTTTCTGATCCGTCTTTAATGATGAGCAGCAGTAGCAGTACGACTGCACGCACAGTTTACATATATCAGTATAACGTCAATAATTCTTGCGAATTAGAAACCCTTGTTTGAATTCATATATAGATCTAAAAAATTCCTGGGAAAAAAAAGAGAGAAAAATTACGAGAAATTAAGCAATATATTAATATATATACACCAGATCATAAACAAAACACATGAGTAAAAAAGGAATTAAAGAAAATACCTAAACACTTGGGATGAGTGGAATAAAGGTCTGTTGCATCAACGTCGTGAAAAAGTACTGGTCCTGGAAGTGGGATGGAAAGCTCCTTTTTCCGCAGATAGTGTTTTACCAACTCTGCATCTGTTGGGAGAAACCTAAACCCAGGTGGTAATTGACCATCTGTGAAAAATCCATGCACTTTGGCCGCCGCTATATATATATATACCATACTATATGTATACATATAGCCGATCATCGGTATAATATTGCCGATGAAATTAGTCTGCATGATGATGATGATCAGAACCCCTGAATTATTAGCGTACGTACGTGTAATCGTAGAGTTCGTTAATGCAGCTTTTATATGAAAATTTTGGGGAAGTTAAGTATCTTATTAGGACTAGGATTGTAGGATTGTATGCAAAAGCGAAAAAAAACATGAGAAACTCCTGTTGTTGGGCAGGCAGCACGTGATATCATGAACAGTTCTACTTATTTCTGGTATGTTTTTGTCTTGCAGTATAAGACAATCAGCATATTTCTAGTACTACTACGGCCGTTAAGAGCAAGATCAGATCAATATAAAAGAGTTTCAGAAAGCTGAAACCCAAAAAGAAAATAAAATTATTAGATATTGCGGCGCTGAATTATTATAATAATAATTTTTTTTTCGGCTCTGAATTAATTAATTAGGGTTTCATATGATCCAAAATCTAGATTATAAAATTTATTATTCCATGCCACATCGAATTGAATTAATTCGGATATGATAATATTATACTTATCATTATATATATTTATTAAATTATATATTATAAATAGAATAGGTTTTCGACTCTTGAGTCTTATCTTTAAGGAAAATGCATGATATATATAATTCTAGAATATGCGTGCATGCAAGCTTATGATTTTATCTTATATATATTACTCTATCTTTATTTGTACAAGACCACGTACGTATGTAACTTCTCATTCAGCAGTGATCCTAAGGCCTCTAGGACTCATGTTCAGTACTTGCTAACAACATCAAACTAATTTTATAAGTGTTTAATTGTCTATACATATATATATATATATATGGTTTTAACGCGATACTTTGATATAGTGTAGTCCTCTGTAAACTCAACTAAAGGGTGATGAAAGTATCATATTTGAAAAAAAAAAAAACTCTATTACCAAGTTGGTGTGTAAAGCGCATCTAGTAAAGTGCTTGCATATGTAGCATAATCTGATTTGAAAAATAAGTTTTAAAATTTGAATATTGTATTTTAAGTGATATGAATAGTGTGCTCTACGTATTGAATTGAGAATAGAATATATAACTCTATTTGAAAAGTGGGATATAAATGTAGTATATATCATCCATAGATTTTAGAAAAGAAAAATTCTAAATACAGTCCCCCCCCCCCCCCAACCCAGACCCCATGCACAAATGAATCGTTTCATTAAAGCGAAACGGTTCTTTCATTAAAACACATACAACCCAAGCTTTTGTGTTGCCTCCATATGATGAAATGGTTTGTTTTAAGATGCAAATCTTGCTGGTGGTGAATTGAGAGGAAAACAGTGCATAGAGGAGATGAAACGAACTTTGTCGTCGAGGAGCTCAAGCCCTAGCAAAGGGATTACGAGAGAAATGATGGTGGCGGAGCCTTGAGCCATGTGAAGATGAGACGAATTCACCATTAGCCTAGATGAGTGCAAACCCTAGCAAATTAAAATGATTTTCATTTAAGGACAAGGAGGTCCATAGATCTGAGTCAGCAGACAGCGAGTTTGATTCACGAACATTGAGCTTTGAATTTGCATCTATCTATTGCCTCTCTCAGGTTTTATCCTTACCACTATGCTCCTTTTGCTTCTGATCTCAAAGATCTTATTGATTTAGAAATTACTTTTTCTTGGGGAAGCCTTCTAAACCCTTTGATCAACTTATGGCAACACTTTTAGTAGCAAGGGTTTTTTTTTTCCTTTTTTTTTTGGAGATTAATTTATTGAGTTATTTTTCTTTCTGCTGCCTGTGGTGATGGGTAAACCTGTTACTTTCATGTTATAGTTCAAGTGCTCTACCAGAAGAATACAAAACATTGATGACCATAAAAATAGGGTGTTGTCAAGTTGCCATTCATTAATGAGAAGAAGTTGCTTGCTGCAACAAAGAAGCTTGAAGGAACTTTAGTGATATGCAATAGGGGTCTATTTGTATTTGGTTCTAAAATATATTGTTTGTTGTTTCATGGTAAACTAGTTTATTGACTCTTGTTGATGAGCATCTTTAATTTCCTCCAAATGCATAAATCAATCAATTCATTTTGCTAAATTGGGCAGCACTTATCTTGTAATTAGGTTCATCTCCTGTAGTTTCAAGCATTGTGGATGGCTATAATTTATTGGGTTATTAGGGCCATTACCATTAATAAAAAGCCTGATAAAGTTGGTATTTTATTTTTTATGCTTTGAATGCTCAAGTGTGCTCCTCTTCAATCTGGTTTATGCAGGAGGAAGAGAAGATTAGGAATAGCGTGATGTTTGATTTACTTTATGTACATCCTGGTCATCCTATGGTAAAGCTTTACAAAATATCCAGTATTATAGAATATGTTTCCATCTACCCCTGCATGAGAAATTTCTTTGGGAGATTGAATAATTGTGATCGTTTGCCATTATATACACCTTGCAGCTTAACTACTTGTACCTATTGTTGTCCTTTTGCAGTGGTGGAATGAACGGATATCTTTGGTTATGTGAGAGAAATAATATACAAAGTATAGTCTCTTCCTCTGTCAGTGGATTGCAAAAGATATATGACAATCAAATCTTGTAACTTCCCCTCTTGTTATTATAGCTTAAGAAGTTAAAGCTTCATTAACCATTAACTTTTCTTTTCTTATTTTGCCCAATTTTTCACGGCAGAAATGTGACATATCTTAATCCCCAGAACTACAAGCACATCCCAGGAATTTCATGAAGAATACAATGAAAGTCCAGTTGCTAGGCAAAGAGATCTCCAGTAGAAAGAGGGAGAACTCTATCAAAGAGATGAAAAACTCCAAGAGAGAGAGAGAGAGAGAGAGAGAGAGAGAGAGGAAAATTAATGTTGTTAATGTTGTGTTGGGGACTTAACTGATTGGTTAAGTTTGTAAGCGTTGTAGTTAGATGGGTCACTTGTAAAGTTGTTATGATGTTACTTTATGTGCTACATTGTACCAAACTTATGATATTACAATAAATAACTGGAGTTTTCCACAAATTATCTGCTTTTGTGGTTTTTCTTTACATAGCATTGCATCTATGAAATAAAAATAGCAATGTACTTTCCAGCAGCAACAAAATAAAAACTGCAGATGCTAAAAATAGACATCACTCAAGAATGTAACTTTAGAAGCAAATTCAAAAATTGACAATAGTAAAAATCGCACTTCAATTCTTCATTAAAAACTCGAAATCCAAAACTATACAATGGATGAACTAATCTAAGAATATATTATAACAAACTCAAATCATCACCTGAGCAAGATCAAATACATCAATACATCAACTTGAGCAAACTCGGAATCCAAAACTGTAAACAACAAGACTCCAAATAATCAATTAAGCAAGCTTGCATCTTCTAATGTTTGTGCACGGAGAATTAGAGCCAATTATTTGTTATGAGAAATGGCATCCATCTCTGCTTGGTTTACAACTACTTGTCCTCCTTCAACCCGAGAACAAGAGTAGCAGTTCTTTTTCTATTAGCATACCTACAAAGCTCATAAATCATACATTGCATAATTTCCAAAATCAATTTTTTTTTTTTTTTTTTTTTATAGTGATTTGAGGTATGATCTTGGCTTATGGAATTCACTAAAATTCCAACAGTTCTCCCACGCATCAATCTCTTGTATTAACTTGAAAGTGGTTTGCTACATTTAGGTACTAAAGGCAGTAACAAAAATCAGAGCAAGAGAAAAAGCAATATTACTTGCACTTCCGTTTTTCAGATAGCAGTCGGAAGTTGCAACAGCTTGGATCAGTCTTTCGAACCATCTGCAAGCATTGAAAAAATAAAGATTCATTAGCCTTATATGGATTTAAAAACTTCTTAACAATAATAATCCTTGCCCCAATAAAGTTCATTCCTAAGGATATTACATTGGCAGAACTCTTCCCCTTCTTCATCTTTATCAATGCCATGCAATCAACGATATGACAAGAAGCAAATCCATAAATGAAAAAAAATATACCAACACATTGACTTTAAAAACTAAACATAAAAGTAATATTATGCAGCTGTTTTGGAGCCCAATCAATTGTCAAGTTCAGCAATTTGCCAATTTAAAAAGAAAAAATTGCATGTCCGAAGACCTTTCTTTGCTTTGAGATTTGAAAATTTTGACAAGCACTTGTTATATATGTCGTTATGCAAACCGAATGACTTTGTTATGTCGAGTTAGTCACAAACCTCACCTAAGCATTTTGAGTCAGCTCAAGTGTTCATTTTAAATTTAGCAAATGATTTTTAAATGAGCCAAGTATATAAAATATTTCAACTATTTTTAAAAGTCTAAAATTATTTAAAAGAGGTATTTTTAGAATTATTGAACTAAACCTAATTTTTAAATAAGCCTATTTAATTTTTGGAAACCCTAGAAATAAAAATATAGTTTTTAGTAACTCATTTTATTTAAATGATTTTATTTCTTTTAAGAATATTTATTTAAATGTTCATCATTTGAATTTATGTTAAAAGTGATCTAATTTTTTGGATCAAGAATAAAAAAACTTAGGTTTTTTTTTTTTTTTTTTTTCATTTACTAGTTAGAAGTACGATCAAAGATATTAATAGAAAACACAACTATTTGAATTGAAATAAAATTGCAACAAAATATTTGGTCATAGAAATGATCATGATGAATACCAAATTAAATTAAATTGATAGGCAATTAGCTAGCCTTTATTGATCAATATGATTGCTACAAAAAAAAAAAACAAAAACAAAAACAAAAATACAAAGAGTACAAAAAGAACAAATTGGAGGAGCTGGCATGGCAGCCTGGCACACTAAAAGCAGCTCGTGTATTCCCTTCCTCTTTTCATCCGGCTCAATACCCATCCGGCCTTTCGCTGCATGGAAAAATATACAAGGTGGATTAATTTAATTAATTGAATATTATATGTAGATAACAATAGTACTTAGCCAGGTTATACGTAGATAAATTGGTCAATTCTAGCAAGGACATTATTGTATGCGAGTAGTGGTAGTAATGCTAGAGGCATTACATTAATATAAGTTTACAAATTGACCAATTAAAAGTTAATATTAAATCATGGTAAGTCAAAATAATGCTAGATACAGTTCTTATATATATATATATATATACACAAGAGGGTCGGGGGTTTCGATAGGGGTGTAACTAGTCTTGTTTGGTTTAGTTTTGGATAAAATTTGAAACCGAATTGGTATGAACATGCTTTGTATTTTTAAGAACCGATTCCACATCGATTATCCTCTTAAACCGATTCTTCCAGTTTTACCTATTCCGGTCTAATTTTTCTGTTTTAATATACTATATTATATAATACTATAGTGATAATATATTGTAGTATATTATAATATATATTATACTTATATTATAGATTATACTGATATATTATAATATACTATATTATATATTTAATAAATATATAATATAGTATATTATAATATATAGTGATAGTGTTAGTATAACTATTAATATGCACTATATAATATTATTAGTATAACTATTAATACAACAAACTATAGTGATATAAGATTTTAAGATTTAATATTATATTAATTAATAATATATAATTATATATTATATATAAAAATTATATACAATTTTAATTAAAAATTAATATATATATATATGAATCGATCCGGTCTGGTTTTAGAAAAAGAAAAACAGGAATCGGATCGGTTTTATAAAAAATAAAACCGGTAAACCGGACCGAGCTACCAGTTCACCCAATTTTTTTTACACCCTGAGATTTCGAATCCAGATTTTTCATTTGAAAAATCAGATTATATACCATCAAGTCATTAGGTTCTTAGTAATGCTAGATACAATTCTACGATATGCTAATCTCACACACTTTCTTTATAAAGAAGTGAGATCCACAAAAAAAACTACATGTGGATCCCAAAATTTACAAACTATTTTTAAAGAGAATGCATAAGACTTGTACAATTTAAGACTACGAATATTATTTCTCTCATTATATTAATGGTGTCACTAATTACAGGAACGGTGAACTCAGTTTGTAGCTAGTACTAATTTTGTAGGGAAAATGATTTGTACATTACTCAAATGATTAGTGAAGTTCTGCCCTATGAAGAAAGTCATGAGATCACCTTTTGAAAAAAACTTATTGTTCTCAAATGGCTCTAATTTATCATCGATTTTCTCTTTACCTTCAAACTTTTTCCTTTGTTGGATCGGTACTCTTGCATTGTCCAATGTGTTTTTTTCGGTTTTGAAGAGCTACAAGAAAAATAAGTTAGATTTTTCTTGAAGGCAATGACATTTCCATCAGCATCATAGATGGGATCATCTTCTTCCTGCCATGATTTCCAAAACCCTTGTCCATTTTCAACAACTCGAGTTTTTGTTGTTCTAACGTCGTCATCAGAATCTTCATTTTCATATATGAAAAAATACCATTCTCTATCCTCACTTGAGAATGTTACTGCAATTCAATAAGAAAGACACTTATGGTAAGCCAATATAGACGATAATGATCATGTTATATATTCACAATAATAAAACCAAATGCATGCATGGATCCCTCCCTTAATCGCCAACCTAGCTCGCACAATCTAATCCATAGAATGCTGCAACCAGCTAGCTGAAATCACGGAAAGAAACCTCGAGAAGTTCAATCCTATGAAGAAGCAATATATAAATGATATATATATGCAGCACAAGTAGTAATGAAGATGATCAATTAGCTGAAGGATGAGAAAAGAGAGGAGGAAAATGGAGAAGGGAAGAAGAAGCTAGCTAGCTGTAGCAGGAAGCCACAGGAATTAATTAAAGAGAGAACAAAAAATTGAAGTGGGAGAGATCAATTGGAGGATTGAAAAGATCATGTTGTAAAAGATTCTTATTTCAAAATGCAGCGCACAAGAAAAAGAAGTCCAAAAATAACATAATCCTAAGTCTTGATAAAAAATAAATACCGAAGTGATATTAAAAGTGCGTGGCAGTAACAAAAATCTCCAGGCCATCAACTTGCATCTACCCATCAAAGACATAAGAAATCTCTATATATCTATAAAGTAATTCATTTAGCAGTCTCATATATAATACGAAAACATGAATGGTACTTCTATTCTATCATGAAAATGACACGTATACATAATATCACTACAACATTCAAGGCTTTTTTGGCGATCAAAATGGCCAAAGAATTTACAAAACTAGCCACGAATAAGTTTTGCCAGCGATTTCTAACCGCTACGAAGTGGTCGTAAAGTCTGGTCTTAAATGGTATTTTGCGGCGGTCGCAGTGGGCACGGATTGGGAAGGGTGGGCAGAAAACTCAGAAGATGAGAGATGAGAGATGGATGACTTTTTGCCTCAAAACTCGAGTGGTCGCAAAAAATAAAAAAATAGTTGCAAAAAGTCTTTTTTATTCTAGTACTGTATGCAGGGAGAAATGCATCGTCTAGCTAGGCAGGGCCGGCGGCCGGTTGGAGATCAATTAACGTCGTCTTCGCTAGTGCTTGAAAAGAAGGGCAAACAACAAGCTAATATATATATATATATAAGCAAGGATCATGCATATCATGCAAATGAATTAATGTTAAGAAATCATCTTAAAATTCAGAAACGTATATACATATATGTATATACGTACGTATATATATATATATATATATATATATATATAACAGATAGATCATGAGAAACGACAAGAAATCAGACAAACATGAATATGGCCACCAGCTTGTATAAGTTGCATGTATGGCGCCATGATTAATTACATGATCATATAAGCATGATGATCATATGATCATCGATCCATAATATTTTTCAGTACCAAAAGTTATATATAAATCAAAAAAATACCTAAACTCTTGGGTGGCTTGGCATAAAGCTCACTGGCATCAATGTCTTGAAAAACCTTTCCAGGAACAGGGATGGAAAGCTCTTTCTTCCTCAGATAGTGTTGCACCAATTCTTGATCTGTGGGCATAAACCTAAAGCCGGGTGGCAATTCTGTGAGAATCCCTGCACGACGCTGGGCTACTTCCATGTACGTATAGGTTCTTAGTCATTAATGGAATTTGGTTAAATATATAAATCAATATTTATAGAGAAGTTTTCATGCAGTACTACAGACTTACGTGTCGGGTTTAGATGTAGATCGAGGTTGGTGTCCTATCAGCGCTAGGAGTATCTAGGATTCGTACGCGTTAAAGACAACCTAAACAAAAAGACCATTTCTCATCGTGCACTACTCATTCGCTTGCTTTTGTTTATTTTTGAGTAGGAGAGAAACACGTGGAGCTTTCGGCTGATTCCTAGTTGAGTTGTTTTAATTGAAGATAAGATTATTAGGGTTAGATCCGAATTAAAGTACTACTTGCTATTTTAATTTAATCAGAGTATATGTTTTTTCTCAAGTACTACGTCGTACGTAGTCATTATGATCGATCATCGTACTTAACTAATTAATTTCGAATCTAGGATCATATCATGTTTCGGATTTTATTATGATATTTTTGAATCCCATTTCCATTAGGAAAATGATCGATCATGATCACAACATGATTTCAAAAAAATATATAATTTAAAAATACTTCTAGCTCTGATCTAAAATATTAATTAATAGATGGTCAATTAATTAATTAGTGTCGTTTTTAAGATATTAATTACTATTAGAAAAACATTGTTAGATAGAAAATTAGAATAAAGTTTAATTACTAAAAGATCGTATCCTAATATGTTAGAAAATTTATCTCAACTCTCAAAATACCCAACCTTCATTCAGTACTATTACCATCTAAAATTTTATTTTTGAGTATTATGTATAAGTTAAGAGTGGGCATTTTGTTTTAAAAGGAAGTAATATACTTCATTATCTTAATCCCCAGCTAGTGATCGCATTTGGTTATGTGGCAAGATTATAAATGGATGCCATTTAAGTTGTTGATAGAAAAAAAACACTTGAGCTGATTTGACACATCATCATGCGTGATCAGTAGGGAAATTGACAAGGTTTAGGATGATCAAATGATTAAAAAATGAAGATACAAACACAATTTCTTTTGAAAAATTATATTTACAAGCAAGTGTGGAAGTTACACTTTTCACGCTAATGACATGACATGATTTGATCGGTAAGAAGATTTAATTAATTATAAACCTTTTTTGCTAATCAAATTATGTCATTTCAACAATGTTTATGATGTATTTTTCACGCCAACTTATAAGTAACATTGCTCTTTCTTTTATAATCTTATAAACAATCGGTTATATATGTAGTTCAATGATTTATATATACACACATATATACATATTAAAGGAGATGTTTTTGGTAAAATGAATTACGAAATTAATGACTTCAAATTGAAATTTAAAAAAAGAAAAATTAAGTACTTATTTTTTCGCGGGGATCGTATCTTGACAATTTTCACTTATTTATTTATATTTGTTAGGATAGGTTTGGATATAAAGAAGATTTTAATTTATCTCATCTCATAGTTATAACTTTCTCAAATTCTTATATAAAATATAATAAATAATTTAACTAATTTTGTAAAATTTAAAATAATAATAATATTAAAAAATAATATTCTAATAATATTTTATTTAACTTTAATTTAAAATCATCTCATCTCATCCGACCAAACCTTACCTTAATTTGGCACTTGGTGGAGAAAAATTCTGACTCCACCATTAAGTAGTACGTACGGCAGGCTAGCCTAAAGAAATAGGCAAGCAATTAGTTAAGCTATTGCCAAAGGCACCAAAAAGAAAAATATAAAGACCTCAAAATTATGGAAGTTGGGTTGAAAAAAAAACAAGTAGCAGACTGGCATAAAAGATTGCAAACATTTTGCCTAAAATAAAAATAATCAAAGTTCATTTAATTGTAAAAGTTGGTAAATTAAATGGTAGCTATAAAAAAAAAATACGTTTTTTGAATCATTCCCAGAAAGTTTTACTCAAAATATGAAAATTAGCAAACATTAATAATTGAAGATCGAGAACAAAAGAGGTAAAATGTTTATTTCTTTTTAAAGCCATGGTAAAAACACATTACTTCATAACCCTAAGTGTACGTAGTCTTTATATAATTTACAAAGATATTACCATTCAAATGGCTCCTTTTCATAGGGAGAGTTGGGTTGACCATCATGCACGTGGAGAAGCATGCATGTGGAGTGCATGCATTTGACTTGTTGAATGTAAGTAGGATATAAAAATGCTGAAGACCTGTACATGAGAAAACTGCAAGAGAGTGACCAGGATGTTTGTTTATAATATTTGCAAAAGACAGTTTTAGCAAAGGATTGCGAAGTAGAACGTCTAATCCAATAGCTTCCAATAGTAGATTTGGAAATAGGGGACGAGGCAGTAGCAACTACAAAGTCAAAGATTTACATGAGCTTCATAGTTGAGCATCGATTTCCTTATAAATGAATCAGCAACAACAACCTCTAGAAAAGGAAGCTGTGTGTGATGAGAAGAGATGCTCAAGTGGGCTCATAATCCTCATGAAGAGTTATAAGGAAATGCATAAACTTAAAGCGATTACGATATACCGCAAACAATTCAATATCCTCATAGCACTTTAGTTGAGGATTTACTACAGATAGTTGTAAAATATTGTTAATTTAAGAATAGAAATATGCAATACGCTATGAGGGCCCTGCCAGTGCAAGGCGAGAAACCACCAACGTGGTTGAATGGAAAGAAAGATGAGGAATAATCCATTGGTTGGTAAACAAAATTGTTGCGGGTGTCGCAAAGTGCAACTAGTCCAACATATAGGCAAGCAAACACCTTGTAAACGTCCTGGTAGATATGTTCTAGAGAAAGGTAGATATGAGTGTCTCACCCCATGGTAGCAAATTAGGAAATTTGCTCACCATGCATACAAGAATGAGAAGCTAAAGAGGTCAATGACTCTGATGAGACAGAAGCTACTTGGCCAAGCCAAGCAAGGGTTACTGACCCGGGGCAAGCAAAAGTCAAGGACAGACAATGTTAGGTATGGGAGCTTTCCGGAACAACATGGAAGATGCTCATAAAAGTGACAGTTTTGTACACAGAAGCCCACACTACACCTAAAGGGATTACGACGTGAGAAGTCATGTCATCTAAACCCAAAGGAATGGCTTGATGCCATGTGAAAGATGCTCATTTAAGGAAGGTATGAGGAGTTGGCAAGCCCTAAGGAAGTGTGGTCCATGCCTTGGCTGTCTATCTTTGTCATCTTGCGGTGTGATAGTCAAGACCAAGGAGTCTTATTCAAGCATACTAGGAGTTAAAGATGTGTCAGAAGGATGCCTAACAATTTGCCCTATAAAATGGATTTGGACATGGGATAAATCTCACTTTTATGATCTTAGCACTACAAGAATTATCTGTTGTTGCTGCCAAATTTAGAAGGGGCGAGACAGGTTTCCTAGTAATAGACCATTAGTTACTATAGCCGCATTTTTATTGTGGCGAGAGAGAAATTCGCCATCAAATATATTTATTGCGGCGACTTCGACTCATCACAACTAATAACGCCGTGAGTGAGCCTGGAATAGCGAGTAATTTTATTACGGCGACATGTTTATCACCACGTGATGCCAGAAGCATGCAAATGCACGCTCTCTGCAAATTTCCTCTCTCCGCAAAATTATTCTGCAATTCCCAACCCAAGCAACCCGTCGATCTGTGTTCACCGCCCACCAGTCTCGGAGCAACCTTGCAAACCACCAGGAAGCTTCCCAAAAATAGCCATCGTGAGCCTCCACCACCAAGCATGAACCAACCGTGCGGAGCCCCCCTGCCTTCACCATCGAAACAAAGCAAAACCCCCTCCATTAGTGTATTACTTCCTTCACGTTGAAAACTGTCTGAGAAAACAACGCCATGTAAATTCGCCTCGATCTCCACCGAAATTTGATTCTTCGTTGTGGTAGATCGGCTTCCCTGCTGCACGTCATCGCCTCTTCGCCTAGCCGATAGGTTTCCTCCACTCTGTCTCTCTCTTTATTTCTCACTGTCCGTCTCTCTCTCTCTCTCTCTAGGCTGCCCCATCATGTCCCACCATCCCACACAGCTTCTCCACTCGGTCCCAATCTCAGCAAGCTATCTCCTATCCTTTCACCAATTTGTGGTATTTCTATCCTTCATTCCGTGTCTATGTTTCTCTATTTTAGATATATGTATTTTGCTAGATTTTTTTTTGGGTTCATTTCCATTTACATTATTTTTTTCAAATACTAGTTTAAATTCAGATTAAATTGATTGTGAATCTTCATTTGCATCACTGAATCTACGGCTTTTGCATTCAGACGCTTGTCCATAATTTTACTTCTCTCTTTCTAGCTTTCATTTGTTTGGTATTTTTCTGATTTTTCTCAAGATAATCTAACAACATTGGCCTTTTTTTATTTTCTTTTTTCCCGATTATGTTTAATAACGCATCTTTCATTTTTTGCAGTATAAAGCCATTGAAATGTCTCAAATTTAAAACTTCCAAACTTCTATGATTATTGGATCTTGATTTTACAGAGGACTAACTATCATTAACTGTTGTTCAACAACAGATAGTATAGCATCAGGGAAACACAGACAAGGTTAATATCAAACATAGTGCAACATTTTAATCTAAGTAACAAGTTTCCATATCTATCTTTTTTGCTTTTTTGATCATGTGGCTCAAAGTGGCATTAAGAATCTCCAGGACAAAGCTATCAACCCTGGAATATTGAAATTAACAATATTGCCAGTAAGAGAGTTGCCAATTCAGACCCACCAAAATTGAGAGACCCCATATGCTGCTGCATTTTTTGAATCTGTGAGCGGAAAAACAATTCATAAGCTTTAATTTGCACCAGAAATAGGCATGTTTGAAGATCATCAACCATTTGACTTAAAAATGCTTAACTAATTTATGAGAGCAGTGACTAAACGGAATTGGAGAATAGAATATACTAAAGGTTGATGTCTTAGTAAATACAAAATGAAAAAGAACTGATCTTTTGAACATTAGACAATGATGACATTAATTTACATGGACTTATTCTGCATTAGGCCCAAAAATTCAGTTAACTGCAATGAGTTTGTACAAGTGGCTTGATTGCAGTTTGAGAATTACATTTTTTTCACTCAATAAACTAATATATTTATTTGTTTCTTTTGTTAGTTTTAGTTTCTGAGTGAAAAATATAAATTTTTTAGTATATTAATTATACATGCCAATTACTTGTTACAGTTTTAGTTTGTATAGCAACAACTGTGCTCTCAACCTTTTACAGTCCTTTCAACAATCTTTACTCTTAACACAACTATTGCTGAATTTTGCATGGGCCATTACTCACATTCTATAGCATGTGGCATGGTTTAATTGCATTATATTAATTTATAAATATTTTGTGTAGTAAGACTTTGACATGTAAGATAATTTAGAATAAGTTGACAACTATCCAACTCCACTATTTTCATCTTACAGTGAGTTTGACATGGATAAAAGCTGGATGCATATTACTGACCGATTTAGGTCCACAGAATATCGGGAAGGGATACATCAATTCATTACACTTGCCCAAGCTCATGCAACAACAAGCAATATCAGGTGTCCTTGTCATAACTGTCGTAATAACTTTTTCCACACTATAGACTTGGTGCAAAGACACCTATTCACCATAGGATTTAATGAAAACTACACCGAATGGATTTTTCATGGGGAGGAAGAGACTTGGGATGGTAATGACCTTGATGATGATGTCAATGAATTGCAAAATGACGAGTATGTTGATGACATGGATGAAATGTTAGATGAAATCCGTCTTGGATCATTTACAAATGTGGAGCCAGTTGAACAATCTACAGGGGAAGGACCCACCTATGTGGACCCTAGGGCGAAAAACTTTGATCAATTATTGGAAGATGCTAAACGTCCACTCTACCCAAGATGTGCTAAGTTCTCAAAGTTATTATTCATTGTAAAGTTGTTGCATATAAGGACGATTGGGGGGGTGGAGTGTTAAATCATTTGACATGCTACTAAAGTTGTTGAAAGCTTCATTTCCGGATGCACTTTTGCCTGACTCATACCGCCAGTCACAACGAATGGAGCGGGCCCTTGGTTTTAACTATATAAAGATTGATGTATGTCGAAATGATTGTATACTATACTAGAAGGAGAATGCTGACAAACATGATTGTCCCAAATGTAGTTTGTCAAGATGGGTAACCCACACAACTAAAGAGAAAAAAGTCCTCCACAAAGTACTTCGATATTTTCCGTTAAAACCAAGATTGAAAAGGTTGTTTATGTCAAAAGATAGAGTTGTAGCCATGCAGTGGCACAAAGAACACCATGTCGACGATGAGAATGTGATGTGGCATCCACGTGACTCAGTTGGGTGGAAGGAATTTGATCAAGAGCATATCTCATTTTCTGTTGATGCTCATAACGTGCGCCTTGGTCTAGCCAGTGATGGATTCAACCCTTTCAATAATATGAGTAAACCTTATAGTGTATGGCTAGTAATACTTGTCCCTTACAACCTGTCGTCATGGTTGTGCATGAAAGACCAATTTTTCATGCTGTCTCTTTTAATTCCTGGACCGAAGGCCCCGGGCAATGAGATCAATGTGTATTTGCAGCCTCTTATTGATAAATTAATTGATTTGTGAGAAAATGGTGTTGAGACATATGATGCATTGAGAAAACAAATATTTCAATTACATGCAGCATTATTATGGACGATCAATGACTTCCCTGCATATGGAAATCTTTTTGGGTATAGCACAAAAGGAAAATTGGTATGTCCAACTTGTAATGGTGACACTGACTCTTTGTGGTTGAAATATGGTCGAAAACATTGTTACATGGGTCATCGTCGTTTCCTATCTCTAGATCATTCTTGGAGGAAGAACAAGGCTAATTTTAATGGCAATATTGATCACCGCACCACACCTTGTGAATTATCTGGCCACAATCTACTAAATCAACTAGGTAATGTTGGAGATGTAGTATTTGGAAAAGGTGTAAGGAAGAGAAAGCGGCGACTTGATGAACTTAATTGGACAAAAACAAGTATCTTTTTCCAATTACCTTATTGGTCAAGATAAAAATTTTGACATAATTTTGATGTCATGCATATTGAGAAGAACATTTCTGACAACGTGTTAGGAACGTCGATGACGATTCCGGGTAAAACAAAAGATTCAGTTAATGCACGTAGGGACTTGTTGCTTCTTTTTTTTTTTTTAAATGACATATCATTGATAAATTGATCAATTACAGAGTTTGTCTACCAAGACATTACCTAAGATAATCTCAGGACCCTCCTCGATCATTACAATCTCACCCTCATAATGAAAACTTAACTTAGCCAATTGATGTGCTACACTGTTTGCTGTCCGTGGTGCCCACAAAACTCTCCAATCAATCCTTCTGTGCAGCAAACCTTGTATGTCTTCCACCACTTGCCCAAACCAAAACCAATTTTCCCCCTTTGTGTTCACTGCTTTTACCACAACCTGTGCATCACCTTCAAAAATAACATTTCTAAAGTTAAGCTCCTCATAAAGTTCCACAGCTCTACACAAAGCTAAACATTCAGCTAAAACAGGTTTAGAAGAAGATGGTTTATTGACAAATAGAGTTGCCAATATATCGCCATTATGATCTCGCACTATCACCCCAATCCCCATCCTCTTTGCACCTGCATCCACTGCTACATCCCAATTCACTTTTATAAACCCCTCATTCGGTTTTTTCCACCGTTGCACTCTAGACATTGCTATTCCTCCTTGAGCAGCCCATTTCATCTTGTCCTGCGCTTCTTTGAACTGGATTAATAACTCGGCAACATCTTGGCCTATATGTCTGGGATCCTCCAGCTTACCTTGATGCAAGTGTTTATTTCTTCTCAACCAAATCCTCCACATTACAACAGCTACCCATTGCAACTCATTTTCTATCAACTTGTCAGATAAGCTTGTCCATAATGCCAAAAACTCACTTTCATTCATGCACCACTTCTGAACTGGGCTTAAAGTGTCCATCCAAACATCATTGGCTGCAGTACATCTCCATAGCAAATGAGTTACCATTTCTTCCTCAGCCTTACATATCATACACATAGGGTCCTTAATAACCTGTTTCAAATACAGATTCTTCTGTGAAGGTAAAGCATTTTGGCAAGCTTTCCATATAAAGTGTTTCACTGCCTCAGGGATCTCTAGTCTCCATAGTCTTTTCCAGCAATTTTCCAAGCCAGTCTTCGTGAAGGATTCTCCCTCCTTCATCCTTTGTTGTTGCAAAGCAATATAGTAGCCACTCTTCACAATATAAATCTCGTCCGTTGTATGTCCCCAGTAGCATTTATCAGGATGTCCATACCTACTGATAGGTAAGTGGCAAATCTGTTCAGCTTCCTCATTCTCAAAAACTGCTGTAATGAGTTCTTTATTCCAACCCTGATCATCATTGTTGAAGAGCATATTAACTGCAGCATCTTGATCTAACACCCTTACTTGAGATTGAACACTGAAAGATGTTGGAGATTGGAGCCATTTATGCCCCCAAATCTTTATCAGCTATCCATTACCCACTCTCCACCTTAATCCTTCTTTTAATAAACCCATTGCCGAACATAAACTCCTCCAAATCAAAGATGGTCCTCTGCCTAGTTTGGACTCCAAAATATGCTTCTTTTTATAATACTTATCTTGAAACACTTGAGCAACCAAGGAAGATGGACACTGCATCAAACGCCAGCATTGTTTGTCAAGTAAGGTTTCATTGAACCTCTCCAAGTCCCTAAACCCCATACCACCTTCATTCTTTGGTTTTCCCATTATGCTCCATTTCTTCCAATGAATTTTTCTCTCTTTCTCCTTACTTCCCCACCAGAATCTTGAAATTAAGCTTGTGATGTCTTGACAGAGCCTTTTTGGTAATCTAAACACATTCATAGTATAAGCTGGCATTGCTTGTAGAACTGATTTAATGAGAACTTCCTTCCCAACTTGAGTTAAAAAAGAAGACTTCCAGCTACTTATTTTCTGCCATACACGTTCCTTAATACCTCGAAAAGTTTTAAATTGTGATCTTCCCACCAAAGCTGGCATCCCTAAGTAACGTTCATAGCTTCCACACACCCCCCCCCCCCTCCAGCTACTGTGATAATGTCTTCTTTATCTTTAGTTTTTGTATTTGAACTAAAGAAAAAGGAAGATTTCTGCTTATTAAGTTGCTGACCCGATGCTTCCTCATATCTTTGGAGAATAGATTGAAGCTTTTCCCATTCCGAAGTCTTGGCTCTACAAAAAAGAATACAGTCATCCGCAAACATTAAGTGATTTATGCTTATCCCACCTCTTCTCACTGAAACGCCTCTAACATCTCCCCTCTTTTCAGCAGCAACTATAAGTGAACTAAGGCCTTCAGCACATAGAATGAACAAGTAAGGTGACAATGGGTCACCTTGTCTTAAACCCCTCTTTGGATAGAAAACATCACCTGGCTTGCCATTTACCAACACGGAAA
This sequence comes from Carya cathayensis, assembly GCA_011037825.1. Taxonomy (NCBI): domain Eukaryota; kingdom Viridiplantae; phylum Streptophyta; class Magnoliopsida; order Fagales; family Juglandaceae; genus Carya; species Carya cathayensis. The sequence goes on along the minus strand of QGSO01000142.1, from coordinate 575,197 downwards.
AGCTGACTGAGCTGATACATTCCATTATAGTCTTTATGAATTTGCCACTAAAACCAAGTTTTTCCATAAGTGACTCCAAGAATCTCCATTCTACCCTGTCGTATACTTTGGACATATCAAGCTTCAAAGCTAAATGTCCCACTCTTCCTTTCTTCTGGGTCTTCATGGAGTGTAGGACTTCATATGCTATCATAACATTATCCGTGATAGATCTTCCTGGTAGGAAAGCACTTTGGTTATAAGAAATGATATGAGGTAAAACTCTCTTAAGTCTATTAGCCACTACTTTAGCAATTATCTTATACATGACATTACAAAGGCTAATAGGCCTAAATTCACTCACAAGAGTGGGATTTTTCACTTTAGGAATTAAAGCTATATAAGTATAGTTTATGTGAGAGAGTGTACCCCCTTCATTGAGGAATCGAAGTATTGCAGTGCTCACTTCAGGTCCAACAACTTGCCAATGCTCCTGGAAGAAACAGGCACTGAAACCATCAGGTCCCAGAGATTTTAGAGCCCCCATCATCTGGATAGCCTCATCAACTTTTGTCTGTGTATATTCCCTTTCCAGCATCTGGTTGAATTCAGGTGATACTCGAGAATCCAGGTGTTGCAAACAACTATTAATGTTCTCTGATGAAGGCTCAATCGAGGTAAAAATATTCTCAAAATAACCCCTAAAAGCCCCATCAATGTCTGAGCCATCTTTCATCACATTGCCATTCTCATCTGTGACTAATTTAATAGTGCTCTTTTTCTTCCTTCCTGTAGCACAGGCATGAAAATAACTTGTATTCCTGTCTCCACCTTTGTACCAATTTCTTTTGGCTCGTTGCCTCCATTTCACATCTTCTTGGTCTAACAGCACACCTAGTCTCGACTGAATATTCTTCACCTCAGAAACTTGAAATTTGTCTTTGTTATCTTATAACTTCTTCAATTGGTCAGACAGCATTTTAACTTCATTTCCATGCTTGCTGTTTTTTTTTCCTGCTCCATCTTCCCAGTGCATTGCCATAGCTCTCTAGCATTCCTCTTACCTTTACCAAAGGGTCCGAAGATAGCCCTTAGTAGTTCCAGTTTTCACTAATCACCCCCCCCCCCCACACTCATCATCTACATCCCATTGTGCCTCATACCTGAAGTGCTATTTCGCCCACCTTGATTATATAGTGCTGATCTCTATCGATCATATAATATTTAGCTTAAATCGATTTGAATAAGTCAGTATTTTAATTTATGGAAAAAGCCTCTGTACCGCTCGAGCCATACCACTCAAGTGTACCACTCGGGAAAAAAAATATTTTTTTTTTTTGTTTTTACTTAGTGATTAAGAAAGTGATTTTAAATGTATTGATATATTTTTTTTTAAACTTAATGATTAAGAAAGTGATTAAAAAATTGTGAAAAATTTTTTTGCACTGAGCGATAAGCCCAACGGTAAGGGTGGGGCAGCAGAGTAGCCCCACCCTTTAACCTATTTTGTGAATAAAATGACAAACCCATTGAGATGATCACCATGAGTTCAGTTTCTAATTACTGATCGAATGATATTAATTAAATCACCTGCAGATTCGATCAAAATCAAACCACTTTGTCGAGCTACTAGCATGAATATCTAATTAAGACCTAATAAATGAGACCGTGAATATCTAATTGTAATATGTTCAGTTTCTAATTACTAGTCAAGAAGGATTAATATGTTCAGTTTCTAATTACTAGTCAAGAAAATCCTTCTTAAGACAATTAAAGTGATCAAAACATATAATATTTTTTGAAGTAAACATACATGATCACCATGCATGACTTACGCTAGCTGATTATATTAATAGGATCGATAGTATAGAAATGGCCGCCTGGACGAAGTATTTTCATTGTATTATCTAAATGTAAATATACAATTTGCATAATATGACATGATTTTATATTTGGCTATTTCATTTAAAACTTATTTCCACATTGGATTATCTATTTATTAGTCAAAATAACAATAAAATATTATAAATTTAATAATTTTTTTAAAATTTTTTTCTATTAATTTTTTTTCTAAATGAAGAGCTTATATGAAAATACATTATTATTTTTTATTAAATAATATGAAGAAATAATGTAGGAGAAAGAATGAGAATGAGGAGAGAGAATAGAGGGAAGAGAGAGTGTATAAAGATATTATTTTTTATTCATTTAGATATAAAATAGTAGCAATCAAATTTGGTTGTAAACCTTAATTTTACTGTAGCTAAAAATTAAAAATTTTAAAGTTAGATAATATATTAATTATATATATATTATATATATCCTGGTATACATAGTTGGTATCAAAGCCAACTGTTATTGTATTATATAGTATTATATCTTATTGCTATTGTTATATCTTATTGCTATTGTTATTTTATTCACAATTTATTCTGTTTATATTTAATTTCATGATGAATTATTACGCACATAATATTGATTTTCGTGATCGTTATGAATTAAATTGTTTAGAATATAACATGAGACTTGAATTAAATAATTTAATAAAAAGGATAAAATCTCTTAAAGAAAAACAATTATTAATGAGATTATATTATTACTCAATGATGGAAAGATATCATGTATATAGAAGTAAACAGACTGCAATAGAAGAATTAGAAGATCATTGTAACTTCTTAAGATCAAAGATTAAAAGTGTAAGAAATTACCTAAGTATTCTTGGTTTATAAAAATAAAAAAAAGAGTAAAAATTCACTGATACAGATTTTTATCAACGGTCACCTACACAAAAGAAAATAGAGTGTATTGAGAATCTTGTGATGGTAAGTCATAAAAATCCGTTAGTTGGCCCGTTTATGCTAAGGAGGCTTTAAGGGTGGTCCCGGTGGTGTTCCCTCAAGATCTTAATCTACTTACTTCTCTTTTATATAGGAAATCTTTGCATAAAAATTCTGTTTTAATGAATTCTTTATTCAAACCTGAAACATTTACTATAGACACACCTTTAGAAACTGAAAATGTAAACCAAGAAGATTATAGCATAATAGACATAGAGAGAAATTTACAATATTGGACATTTCCTAATGTACCTAAAAATCAAATATATAAACAATCAACTTTTTCCTCAAAATTATCATTTCTTACAAATTATATAATTAAAACAGTAGAAAAAACTATTAGCCTAAATAATGACTATGAATCATTACAATTATTAACAAAAGAAGCCATTAAGAACCATAAGGAGCAGAAATATTCATTTATACATATTGGATTAGTACAAGTGGCTGTAAAACCACTTACTAGAAATGGACTAAATGGTTCGGTATTACTCTGTTTAAGTGATGGAAGACATTATAATTTTCATGATTCATTACTTGGCATGGTTGAATCTAGCCTATTCCAAGGTCCAGTATATTTTAATTGATATCCTAATTATTAACTTTCATTATATGATACTAATATTCTACATGCCTTAACATTAAATATTAAAACAAATGGCTATCATATGATGAAAGGATCACATCTTTTAACTGTAGTATATAGGATCCATTATAAATTAATGAAAACAACATTAGAGCCACAAGCTCTTATTACTAGCCCAAAAGGCTACACATTATTATTACAATCTAGTACACCAAATTTTAGCATACAAATTCCTAAACAAATTCATTGGAATCAGATTACTCTTCCTAATGAATGGCAATTAGAAAATATTATTTCATCACCAAAAATAGAAAATAATTCTGTAATGATTTAGAATATATAGATCAAAACCAGGACGGAACAGTCCAAATTGCCTTTCAACCTTTTAGGAAATCATTTTCTCATTATTCTTCTCGAGCATCATCCAGCTACCATACACCACGATATACAATCATTAGAAATAGATCACAAAACTTTGTTACCAGATCTCAAAATCTAGATACTCAAGTCCAGGGAGTTATTCCGGGTAATATTATAGACACACCGATATATTCAGTCAATTACCTTGATTTAGCATCATCCTCTAATCCCCATCAGAATAAAAAACCTTCTTCTCCAACATATTCACAAGTGGCTGGAGATGATACCTAAATATTTACCCTAAATAAAGAAGAATTTAAAATTAATAAAGAATATCTTAAACAAGATTATATGAATAAAGAAAATAAACAGAAAAGATTTGTATTTTTTCTACACTCTCAAAATTAGAAAAAAATTATATCCAAACAAAATATTATGAATATTTAGAAAGCATACAGATTAATATACCTTTCTTCACATGGTTTGAAATATATAAATCAAATCAATTATCTACTATAAATAGAACTACTAATTAATGGATTAGAGTAGAAAATAATCAAATTATTTATGAGGAATATCCTCCTTTCAAAGCTATTAAGTATAATTAAAGAAATACACAAATATTAGCATAACCAATAAAGAGATTAACTTCCCAAAAACCAAAAATACTGATAATATAATACAACAAAATAATTATACTAATTTATATTTAAAAACCATGAGTAAATAATTAGAAAGAATTGAAAATATAATATCTCCTATTAAAACTCCTGTTAAAGAAGTCAAAGAAATTCCTTTATTTATTTCTCATGAAATACCTACTCATTTAAAATCCAGTTTTTCTAAGGCCAAAGAAGATTTGCTAGAACAAATCTCTAGCAAATTAGAAAAATTAAATATTGATAATAATGCATCCACTTCAAGACAATCTCATATTAATGTATTAAGTAAAACAAATTCACATGAATTATCTGACTTTGAAATAAATAATATTGAAAATCAATTTAAAAAATTACAAATAAATAAGATTAAAGGAAATCATTATAGAGAATTTTATCCTAGGGAATCTGCCAGGCATACTTCCATTACTCTTAATTGGTATCCAAAGGCTACCCCTCCGGATATACAATTCGAGGAAAGAGAACATATAGTAAGATCTATTTTTGCACCAGATGCATTATATGAATGGAATATAGATGGATTATCTGAGTATGAAATATTAAATCATTTTCAAGAAATGATTATGGTAGCAAATGTTTATAAAGCTAGTAGGCGATCAGATTATCAAATAGCACATGTTCTGGTTACAGGTTTCACTGGCCAATTAAAAGGCTGGTGGGATCATTATCTTATACAAGAACAAAGAATAGCAATATTAAATGCTTATAAACATGATAAAAATATGCAATAGATTAAGACAGAAGATGGTCAACCTATAGAAGATGCTGTTAATATTCTAATATTTATATTAACAAAGCATTTTGTAGGTGATCATTTTCAATTTAAAGAAAGAATTAGTGATTTATTAATCAATTTAAGATGTCCTCAATTATCCAATTTTTGATGGTATAAAGATGTCTTTCTAACTAAAATTATGATCAGAGATGACTGTCAACAATCATACTGAAAGGAAAAGTTCATAACTGGCCTTCCATATTACTTCGCACAAAAGGTACGAAAATCTTTAGTAAAATCAGATAGTACTATTGATTTTGTTAATCTCACATATAGAGACATAATATTCTATTAATAGAATTGGTCTGATTATATGTAATGATTTGAGATTAAAAAAGTAAATGAAAACAGAAAAGAAATTTGCTACAAAAGAATTAGGTACCTTTTATGAACAGTTTGGTTATTCTCCATTATTAGCTCCTTCTACAAGACGTAAAAAGTGAAAGAGAATTTATAAAACTTATCCAACTAAAAAAAGAAAATATAAAAAACCTTACAAAAAGCCAAAAGAAAAACAGGTATGTAATAAACCAGTAAAGAGTACAAAAAAGTTTAATAAAAAGAAAAAACAAATTGTCTGTTATAAATGTGGAAAAGTTGGACATTATGCATCAAATTGTAAGGTTAAAAAAGAAATTAACAAATTAGATATATCTAAAGAATTAAAAGAAAAATTACTAAATATTTTTATACAATCAAGTGAGGAAGATGAAATTTCTACAGAAGAAAGTGAAATTTATCAATTAAAAGAATCAAGTTTCTCATAACAATATTCTAATAACGAGTCAGAAGAAGATGAGATTCATGTTTGTAATTACCTAGATAAAAATAATTGTATCTGTAACAAAACTATTAATGTATTATCATCACATGAAAATATAATATTAGAATTAATATATAAAATTAATAATCCACAGAAAAGGAAAGAATATTTAGAAAAATTGAAAGATACTTTTACCAACTCCAAAACTTTTGAACTAAATTCAAACCCCTCATCATATGATTTTCTAGAAATAGTAAATAGATTCCAATCAAATAAACAAAATGTTACTTTAAAAGACTTACAGCAAGAAATTAATGAAATAAATAAAGAAATTTGAAATTTGAAATCTTCCAATACTAAACTTGAAGTTTCTAATGAACAATTATTACAAGAAATAATACTATTAAAAACTCCTAAAAAAGAACAAGGAGAAAGCTCAACAAAAATTACTAAAGAAGAATCAAATAATTTTATAAATATACTTAATAATATGAATTTTCAAAAATGGTATACTGAAGTAACTATTTCTATTAATAAATAATTCTTTTTTTCTGCAATCGCTTTATTAGATATAGGTGTAGATCTAAACTGCATACAAGAAGGAATAATACCCTCTAAATATTTTGAAAAAACAAAAGAAACATTATCCCAAGCTAATGGAGCAAAATTAAATATTAATTATAAATTATCAAATGCACATATATGTAATGGTGGAATTTGTTTTAAAATAACATTTATTCTAGTAAAAAATATCAACACCAGAGTAATATTAGGAAACTCATTTCTTGCTCTACTTTACCTTTTTTCTGTAACAGAAGAAGGAATTTCCATTAAGGTATTAGGAAAAGAAATTCAATTTAAATTTTTATTCCCCCAGTCTCAAGAGAAATTAATTCCTTAAAAGAAGCCTCATTAACCAAAGAAATTAATTTTTTTAACAAAAGTTAAGATCAAAAGGAAAGAAAAACAAATAAATTTCTTAAAACAAGAATTAAAATATAAAAGAATTGAAGAACAACTAAAAGATCTTTTATTAATTCAAAAAATTAATAATTTTAAAAATATAATTGAAAAAGAAGTATATTCTAATTTACCTAATGCTTTTTGGAGTAGAAAACGGCATATAGTTGAATTACCTTATGAAAATGAATTTTCTGAAAAGAATATTCCTACTAAAGCTAGACCCATCCAAATGATTAAGGAATTATTAGAATTTTGCAAACAAGAAATTAATGATATATTATTTAAAGGACTCGTTAGAAAGAACAAATCACCATGAAGTTGTGCTAATTTTTATGTACAAAAGCAAACAGAATTAGAAAGAGGTGTTCCTAGATTAGTCATAAATTATAAGCCGTTAAATAAAGTCTTACAATGGATTAGGTATCATATTCCTAATAAAAAAGATTTATTATTTCAACTTTATGATGCCACTATATTTTCAAAATTTGATATGAAAAGTGGATTTTGGCAAATCCAGATTGCTGAAAAAGATAGATATAAAACTGCATTTATAGTTCTATTTGGATATTATGAATGGAATGTTATGCCTTTTGGATTAAAAAATGCTCCTAGTGAATTTTAAAATATTATGAATGAAATATTTACGCCTTTCACTCACTTTTCTATAGTCTATATAGATGATGTACTAATATTATCTTCATCAATTGAACAACATTGGAAACATTTAAATACTTTTGTCCAAATTATTAAACAAAATGGATTAGTAGTTTCATCATCCAAAATTAAATTATTCCAAAACAAAATTAGATTCCTTGGACATGATATTTATTAAGGAACCATTACCCCAATAAGTAGGGCTATAGAATTTGCTAATAAATTCCCTGATGAAATAAAGGATAAGCAACAGCTACAAAGATTTCTAGGAAGTCTAAATTATGTTGCTGATTTTTATCAAGCACTAAGACCATTATGTAAGCTATTATTCAAAAGACTAAAAAAGAATCCAACTCCATGGATAGAGGAACATACAAATATTATAAAACAAATAAAAGCTCATGTCAAGAAATTACCATGCTTAGGATTACCATCTCCTAATGCTTTTAAAATTGTTGAAACAGATACCTCCGAGCTTGGTTATGGAGGAATTTTGAAACAAAAATTATCAGGTGAAAAAGAACAAATTATTCGATTCCATTCAGGATGCTGGAATCCTACCTAAAAGAATTACAGTACTATTAAAAAAGAAATTTTAGCTATTGTATTATGCATTTCCAAATTTCAAGATGATCTTTTAAATCAAAAGTTTTTACTTAGAATTGATTGTAAATTAGCCAAGTAAGTTTTAATTAAAAATGTTAAATACTTGACTGCTAAACAAATATTTGCAAGATGGCAAGTTATTTTAAGTATTTTTTATTTTGATATTGAGCATATTAAATGAGATTCTAATTCTCTTCCTGATTTTCTATTCTGAGAATTCTTACAGGGAAAATCATGTCTTCCTCAAAGTCTAGAATGAAATCCAAATCGTCCTATGCCAAACCACCTTCTCCTCCTTACTCTTCACCATGTCCTTCTGTTACACCAAAACCCTATACAGTATTAGGGACATTACCACAAAACATTAGGTCATCCTATAATCCATTTTTGTCATTATCTTCTCCAAAATTACCTACATACTCAAAAGCTATTTCTTCTTCTAGCTCTAGTCCTTCCCAAATTATCAATCCTCCACCATTATCTCAGCCTTCTGCAACACCAATTATTTTCAAAACCTATTGGCATCCAGTCTTTCCAATCGAATCAGAATTACAGCATTTATCTGAATCTCAAAAATTATTTGACACTTTTTTATTATCAGATTGGCATTATGTTCCTCAAAACATTACTAAGACCCGAAATTTTTATGAATTTATTTTAGTAGATACGGATTCTATCATTATTTCTGAAATTTCCTGTTCTCTACAATCTCAACATTCTCCACCTACAACTCCGATTATTGCATTCCACAAAGTTACTATTAAACAGGTTCTTACTCTAGAGTAATGGGGAAAAAGCCCATATCTGACAAGAAGATTTTCTCAGCCATATGATCCTCCTTACTTCGATTATTATGATTATCATCAAGCATGGAACAAAACATTCTTAAGACAAAACAAGAATTTGCGCAATTCCTAGTTTCTCCATTTTGATAAATTACAAGAAATTAAAACTCTGCCACGATGGTTTCTATTATAGTGGGATCAGTTAGAACCAGAATCTCTCATTCTCCCTCCACCTCTCCAGGAGAGTCTTCAGGCTTTTACATTACAAAACGATTATCCACTTTCATTATCACACTGTCCACCACTTCTCCTTTTCTTCCTTAAAACCAAATTAAATTGGATTATGAAGTGAGAATATGTCATTAAACTTCATCATTCTCTCAAAAACATTATGTTTTTGTCCCATCAAGTCTCTTTAAAATGGTGGAAAAATTACAATTATGATCATGTTGTAAAAATGTTCTCAAAGATTACAAAAGCTCCTAAGGTTCTAGTTCAAAGAAGCAGGTTCCAAGCTCAATTAGCAACAATTACCAATAAAAAGGATTTGAAAAAATTAGCTGAGGCAATGTCACAAGTCTCAGACAGTGATGAAGAAGAAGACCATCAAGTCAGATTATCTCCAACACTGAAGACAACATCATCGCCATTACAACAGGTCTTCCCTCTCAACAGGCCTCTCATTCGCATGAAAATTCACTATATTATCCCTTGCAGATGATAGATTCTCAAGATCCTTTTGAATTGGAACTAGAAAATTATGACCCTCAGATTATGTGATTCCAAAAGATTATTGTCTTTTTGTCCATTATCAGAACACTATTCAAGATACCTGTCGATCAAGAATCGTCCAGCTGTCTATTTACTGTCTAGCCGTCCACGTTTAATAAATGTAGCCGCCTATTTAATGTGTATGAGTTAGTGGAGTCACTGTACATGTCAGTAATATTATTGTAACTTACTGTTTTGGTGCCTATAAATAGGCAGTTTGTATGTAAGGAAAGGCATTTAGAAAATTTCATCTAAAGCCATTCCCAGTCTTTCTCTCTCGCCACTCTAAAAACTCTTTCTCTTGTAAACTTCTTTCCATGTCTCATGCCTTTCTATCTTTTGGGAATTAATCTCCTTGTAAGTATTATATTTTTAATAAAGTTAATTTTATCATATATTGTTCTTTATTTTTATTCATGCGTTAAGGATGATTGTATCGCCTGCCTTTATTTTCTATATTTCATGTATTTAGTTATTATTTATTCTATAATATTATATATATATATATATTATATATCCTGGTATACATATTAATGAGAACTCTCTCAAACATAAAGCTGGAGCTTCGTTCTCTTTAAACATGCATCATGATTTGAAGCCGCGCGCCCCACTGATCTTGTCATTACATCCAGCCAATTATAATTTATCTCAACGTGATGCAAAGGGCCTCGATCACTTCTATGCTAGCTACCTACCTCTGGCTAGCATGGGGTAAATGTCAGGTACGTACGTAGTTTATTTAATAGTGGCAGCAGAATTTTTTTAAATTTTCAGATAAAATTTAATAAATAATATTTTAATTTTTTTAAATTTAAAAATTATAAAATATTAAAAATTAATATTCTAATAATATTTTATTTAATTTTTAATTTTTATCTAAAACTATCTTATTTTATCTTGATTTCCAAACTACATCTTAACTATCTCGATAAGTGTAAAAGGATTATTTTTTAATTTTTGTTTTTCTTTATTTTTTTATCTCCTTAAACATTTTTTTAAAAAAAGTTATAACATTTATTTAAAAATATCTCCTTAATTACTAAAATAATTTAAAAAAATATCGCGACGCAACTATCGGTATATAAGAGTAGCCGTTTTGCTATCACAATAACATTAATGTATATTAAAAACATAATGGAAATATTCAAAATTTGACTTTAGCTCACTTCTCCATGTATATAAGATTACTGAATGACGTAAGATGTGGTGCTCTTCAATCGATGATCATTAATTAATTGGTTTGAATCTTCACTAGTTTTAATTAATTAATTTACGTACTTGTTTATTTGCCTTTTTTTTTTTTTTTACACCTAATCTTGTTTGTTTAATTTGCCCTTACTTGTACGTAAATAATGCAAGCGTATTCCTCAGCAACAACCTTAAAATAAAAGCTTCGCCGGTCGTAGTAATCAACCGAAAAGGTTAAACAAAACGCGATGCCGGTCATACTCCCGATGCTACGATATGAAACACCAGGGGGCCAGGCCAGGACACGTGCACTATAAAAATGAAGAAGGTTGGAAACCAAAAACATCATCCCGACTCCCCGAGTGCAAACTTTATGAAACCTAGGAGACGTACTTAGCCTGCTTTATATTTCGCCTACAAACATTCATCAAAAGCTTATAAGATCGATACAGCTCCGGCCAATATTCTAACAATAATGGGCGCCATGCTAGTTGATGTCGACGTTCTTGTTCAGATAGTACTTGTGGCGTTTCTTTGTTTTCTCCCTCTCTGCCTGATCTGGAGTTGGAAGAGAACAACTCCGGTCACGAACTGACCTCTTGTTGTAATGCTGCCTGGGCTTCTTTCCAAGTTATCGGATATCCATGAATATGCAACCCAGGTTCTGAAACAAAATGGTGGGACTTTTGAGTTCAAAGGGCCATGGTTTGCTAACATGGACTTTTTGGTAACTTGCGATCCCATGAACGTGCGCTATATATCGGCAAAAAACTTCGCCAACTATCCTAAGGGACCTGAGTTCAAAAAGCTTTCTGAGCCTTTTGGAGATGGGGTTCTCAACTCTGACTCGGAGTCGTGGAAATCCTACAGAAAGTAGATTCAGTCGCTCATTAAACACAGGAAGTTCCAGCTGTTTCAAGAGAGATCTATGCGGCAAAAGGTATCGCAAGGTCTGTTCCCTGTTCTTGAGCAGGTGTCGAGACAAGGAACTGTGGTTGACTTGCAAGATGTTTTTCAGCGGTTCACCTTCGATAATACCTGCCTTTTGGTGATGGGTTTCGATCCAAAGTGCCTCTCCGTTGAATTGCCTGAAATTGATTACAGAACGGCATTTGACGGAGTAGAGGAGACCATATTTTACCGACATATTGTGCCAGAAAGCATTTGGAAGTTGCAGAAATGGATTAACATAGGAGAAGAGAGTAAGCTGAGAAGAGCCACGGAGATCTTGGATCGTTTCTTGTACCAGCGCATCTCATCAAAGAAAGGAGAATTTCTGAGACGCAGAACGTCCCAAATGGAGCAAGTTGAGGATGAGAAGAACGAGGACTTCGATTTACTAACAGCTTGCATGGCAGAACAAGAAGAAGAAGCGAAAGGAGAAGTAGCACAGACGGACGATTATATAAGATCTGACAGATATCTAAGAGACATTGCATTCAATTTCATGGCAGCTGGGAAAGACACTGTAAACGCAGGTCTCACATGGCTTTTCTGGCTTATTGCCACACACCCTTCTGTAGAAGAAAAGATACTAGAAGAGATCAAAGCAAATTTGCAGGCCAAAGAAGATGGAAAGTGGAGGCTTTTCAGCATAGAAGAGCAAAGCAAACTAGTTTATCTCCATGCGGCCATCTGCGAGGCTCTTCGGCTATACCCATCAGTACCTTTCAATCACAGACTTCCAGTTGAACCAGACGTTCTCCCGAGCGGCCACCGCGTAGCTGCGAACACGAAGATGATGATGTCACTTTATTCAATGGCAATGTAATGTTTTATGGCAATTAATTTATTTTTCATTGTTATATGTGATCTGACCCTTCTCTTTATGATATTGAATGAAATAAATATGCAGAAGATTCTGGAGTTGTGAAGTTTAAGAGTCTGAGTTGGTGATCACGTGACCACATGACTCGTAAGCAGGATCAAGTGAAGTTAAACCTCAGCCGCAGGATTTGTACATGTGGAGCCATCTGTGTTACACTATATATGTATTGCTATGGGTTTTCAGATAACCTAATCTTCATTTGTGTATTTCTTCAGCCGATTGAGAGAGAGAGTCTTCGAGAGAGTGCAGTGAGGGAGAAACTAGGGTTTCACTGTTGTGAAGAAAATCTTTACGATTTTACAGTGAGATGAGAGATTTGTAAATCTTAGAGTGTTTCTGAGGCTTCTCCGTGAAGGACATTGATTATCAATAAAGATCTGAAGCTATTCCTGCCGTAGACGTAGACCATTAGGGTCGAACCACGTAAATCGGTTGTGTTGTTCTTTTCTTGCTTATTTCTCTTATTTCTATTATTCTTTTGATTATTGTTCTTGCTACGGTTTAGTTTCTTGTTAATATTGTTCTATTATAATCTGTAGATAATCTGAATCTATCTGTTAGGTTGAATATGTTGTTAGACTGAGTCTGTTGCTAGTCTGAATCTGCATATAATCTGATTCTACTGTTAGATCTAATCTGTTGATTAGTTTGAATCTGTTTGGTTCCTGTTCGTGAATATATTCTTGTTAAATCTTGCTTAATATCTTTATTTTCAATTCTGCTTATTAGAATAGAATAAAGTTAATTTTCTAACAGGGAAGAATGGAAGGGATACGGGGAGATGATTGCTTGGAGTTCAAACCCGAGAGATGGATTTCTGAGAAAGGAGGAATTGTGCACATACCATCTTGCAAATTCATTGCATTCAATACAGGACCTAGGAGCTGCTTGGGTCAAGACCTAACTTTCTTTCAGATGAAGACTATTGTTCCTGCAATTCTTTGGAATTATCGTATTCAAGTGGTTGAAGGACATCCTATTTCTCCATGTCTTTCTGTCATGCTGCATATGAAAGGTGGCTAGAAGGTCAGGGTTTGCCAGAGATCATGAGGAGGAGGAATATTATTATTAATTAACAATAAAGGCTAGTAGTAGTGTGTAATATTCCCTCGATCCGCCAAGTCTTTGTAATAGAGACTATAAATTATGAATAAATCAAAATTGTTAATGCATGAGCAGCAATTAGTAGCTGTATTAATTTGTCACTCATTAAGATTCTTTTACATGCAATTATGTATCCGTCTCAAATAGTTTACATGCAATTAGTAATTGATTGGGTGCTATTTAAAATTCATCTAACTATCTTTCCCAAGTTTTTTTTCTTTATATAATTATATATATAAACAATGTTTAAGATAAAAGTTATCCGCGTGATTCGTTTCTTTAATTCCTTTTTTGTCTCAGATATAAATATTTCTAGAAATAAATAAAATCTCAGTTCGAGTTTGCGGAGGAGGGCGGGTTTTTGTCTGTATTCGTTTGGGGCTTTTTGCTTGAAAAGTGAGACCGAGAGTAACAGATTGGGAAACTTGATCTGCACCCATGCCGTCCACGTACGTACGTACGTAATTCCAGAAAATGCGTGTTGAAGTCTTGGCCGCAAACCAGGGAGGGAAAAATGCTCCACTTCTACGTAGGTTATCTCTGTGATAATTCTGGTCCTGAGAGACAGATGGATAGAGATGGATTAATACTAATGTTGACTTGTCCAAAAATACGCAAAGCCTTCCGGCATCATGTTTGACTTGGAAAAATAAATGTAAGCAAGAGAAGTGATATTTGTAAACTTATTAGTAAGTTTATACATTTCCTTAATTTCTAAAAAATTGATAAATTTGAGACTCGTATAAAAAAATTATTTGGTTAATAGTTGACACATATTTTTAAAAGAAAATATAAGAAAATATGCTTTTCCCAGCATTTTTTTAATTGCTGCAAAAAAATCCGCTGCATATGACTATTATTTCCAGCGATCATTACAGCACTCCAAATAACGTTGCTATAATTGAAAGAAACGGAAACGAAAAAATTACACTTTTTATTGCAGCGACTTTTCACTTAATAGCGGCAACTATTGGCGCTGGATATTAAAATTTTCTCTTACAGCGATCTCTTACGTTGCAATAAGTGAGGCGAGAAACTACAAAGTGTATTCTTTATTTCCCCCCAATAATTTTCCCCCCAAACAAGTGCTTTAGTCCCCAAATCATTCCCCCCATTCCCCCAACCCAGCTTCTTCGGCAAAACCGAATCCAACCTATCTCCTGCAAATTCCCTTCATTTTCCCACTGATTAACGGTCGGCTTGAAGCTAGCTTTCACTTGGCACACACGTTCACGTAGTTGTCTAAAAATTTCGGAGTCTCATTTTCCCACCTGCTTCTCCCTCCGGTTGGTGTTTCTCGGCGGCTTTCCTGTACATTTCAAGCAGCGGTAACCTTATTGCGAGTTTGGGTCTGAGTTGTGCCTCTATATTCGGCTGGGTACTCACGGTTCAAGGTTCATTTTGGTTGGAATCGACCGGCGTGTTGTTTTCGGGGATAGATTTTCCAACCTGAAGGTATAATGTTTTCTTCTCCCCTTAAGTCGCATAAAAGCTCCCCCTTCATGCATGTATTTATGTTGAAGTAGCTTGCCTGATTGTTTGCACATTAATAAAAAAAAATTTCACTGTCAATCCGATTCCGATCTTCTTCCTCTCGCACCAAGGGCTTGTTTTTGTTGTGTACATGGTTGTCTAAGTTGTGGGTATGAGCATAATAGCAAATTTCGGACAGCCTTTCTTGGAAAAACAGAGGCTTTTGTGGGTAAAATGCATGACCCTTTTCCGTAGCTATGCAACTTATGTTAACAATTGGGTGTGAACTCTGGAAAGTATGGACACAGCAGTTCATTTTTTCGTGTATTTATTGGAAATGGAACATTGCTTGTCTGTTAATTGCAGGATGAAAATGGAGGGTGAGGCACCCTCTTCGTATATCTGTCGTGGTTTTTATTTGTTTATTTCCTCTGTTTTATATATTGGGAACAATATTATTGATAATTTTGTATTGGGTGGAGAAGAATAAAATGGGAAAATTGAATGGTACAGTGAGTACGTAAAATGTGATTTATGCTGAACCCCGACCCTATACTTGTTGCGTGTACGAAATTTTGCTTGCTGTCTTGTGTAGTCTTTCCTTCCAAGGTTTGTGAAAGTTAACAGCTCTTGGGTCAAAATGACATAAAATCTTTCTGTATAAGATCTCATTAGAATGCAAGGCAAGCACACTTGAAGTTTATCTTGAACCCGAGGTTAAGTTGGAACAGTTTGAAGTTCTTATACCACAATGAAGAGTTTATGGGTTTGATTAAATTATTTAAAATGCATTGAGCAAAGGTTTTAAGTCTAGAATTAATTTAAAAAAGGTCCCAGCTAACCCACGTATTTACGCAAACATCAACACTAGTCGACCTTTTTATGTCATTGCTTCACATTACTCGTATTCTTTCAAATTGCAGTTCAACTCCATTTATATAATTGCTTCCTGTATTTCAGAAAAGTCAAAACAAAGCACATGCATTGAATTTGCAGTTGAAGGCTTGAAGGCAGGTAATTCAGCTATTAATTTCTAACTTTGAGGTCCTTGAGAATTTCATTCTGGTCCTCTTTGTGACTGCAATCTTAATTGTTTTGGACATTTGTTTGGTGCTTGCGTGTTGTTTGTTTGAATAATGAAGAGGTAACCTGGAAATTTCATTTGCAGTTCAACACTAGTATACTTTGATTACTGATTAACATTCGTATTCTTTCAATTTGCTTGTTGCTCATCAACACTAGTCGTCCACTAGTCGGTCCAATCAATATGCATGCAACTCGTTCCTCTAACTAAATACTAAAATGGAAAGAAAAAAACAATTGATGTTGGCAATAATATGCCTATGTGGGTCTGCTGTATCCTCAGTTTATAAAAAGCATTGACCACTCGAATTATATTACAAAATGCCGATGTCTCTTTACATATAGAAAACATATGTATAACTGAAAATATTAAGTCTCTGGATTTGATATGTCATTTTCTGAGAAAACTACAAACTTTACCCTCCCATTATGTGTTGATCTTGTGGAAAATTTTGTGGACACATTTCACTTAAGCTTCTTTTACTCCTGATAAATGAGTAAAATTATGATATAGTATTGTCTCTTTTCATGAAGTACTGCTCACTGATCTTAGATGTACAACAATTGATGAACTAAACCATTAGCAACTTAGAAAATCCCATAACACTGATCTTAGATGTACAACAATTGATGAACTAAACCATTAGCAACTTAGAAAATCCCATAACAGCACAAGAGCCCTTACAGTTGGAATTTCTTCTTGCTTCCTATCAGAAAGAACTTCACGGACTAGCATATTTAAGGAATGAGATGAACCCTGCAGATAGGAATACATATAAAATTCTTGGCATCATGCTACAATGACTACACCCCCCCCCCCCCCCCCCCCCAAAAAAAAAAAAAACCCAAAACAAAAAAAGAAAAAAGAAAAATAATGACTGTTTCATTCAGATCATGGCAGAGATCACAGTATGAAGATAGATCACTAGACAAACTCTGGAAAAACTTCTCCATCGATGATGTCCTCGACAAGGAATTCATGAATGGTTCCGAGTTTCTTCATGCAAAGGGTTTCCCACAGGTTGGTGGTTTCATATTTCCACCAAGTTTCCATGATCCATTTCCACCACCTTGTTTCCAGTCACTATATGATTTGAGTGCTAGAACACAGTTTACAATCCTGGCAGATTTCCCTCCCTTTGAAGTCGAGCTTTAAAATAATGTTACATCAGATTGATAACTGTCACAAATCAATACATTTATTCTGCACTAAAATCGACCATCATCAACTAAAAAATATCTTTTTTCTGTGTAAGTCACATTCAAAGTTGAAATGGCATTATAGAGATTTTTCGTTAATCGAAGAGAGAGAAGATATGCGGATGAAGCCCATCATATAGATTTTTCTAAACTACAAATACACACCTGTTCCAAATCAGATGCTTCGAAGGTTGGAAGCCCCAATTCTTCCACAGAAACTAGGAAATTTCTCACGTTTTCGAAGTACTGGTATGCAGATAGAGGTGCCCCATCAGGAGTAACAACAGAATCACAAGGGCCCTCAACCACCTAAATCAGTCAATGAACATCCTCAAAACCAACAAAACTTCTAAGTGAAAGCTAAAAGAGATTAAAAGAAATTAAAAACAGGGCTGAACCATACCTTTGACACAGTTCCTGGCTAAACCTTGTTTAGAGCATTGCAAAGGACTATCCCACTTCGCAATCCAAGCCTGAACTCTTCTTCGGAAGGCTGGGCTGGGAAATCTTTAATCCCAATAACTCCAGCCGTCTTTCTGAGCCATCCGGCTGCTTCATATCTTCTCAGGGCTGTAAAACAGCAACCGTCAGTTTCTTTTTTTTGATCGGCACATCTCAACCGAAACAAGAAAGTTCTAGTATTGGATTATAAAACCCCGATTTTTCTCCATCTTATCTAGAATCTTTTCCAAATTAATTCATCGAATGATAAGCTTTTCCAAGCTTGTGTGAATATTGAGAGTTTTTCCAAAGAAAGCAACCCAAGATGTATGCTTGACAGGAAATATTAGCTGCTCCAAGACATAGTTCACTACCTTCCATTAATGCACCATGTCAATGTATTGATTACTAAAACAATTACTAGACAGTGTGTTATTTGACTCATGAATTTATATAATTTGAAAGTGGTATGATATGGTTGCCAAATTTTCTGTATTTGGATGAATGTATGTTTTTTGTTTAGCTATAAATATGTTGTATTTGAGAATATTGTGTTTGATCAAAGCAGGATTTGAATTAGGCACGTACCACAAGCCAGTTGACAATTATGTATGCTTATTAACTGAACAGAGTTTTTGCAGCGCTATTATATTCGCTGTAAAAAAATTGCAATGTATAGACAATTATATGCAGCGCATGAGAAAATGCTGCTTATAAGGGTTATTCGAAATATTTTTTTTTTTCCAACGCCCCATAACGCTGTAAAAACTTAATTCGAAACATGTCTTTTTTATTTCCAGCGCTATATAACGCTGGAAAAACTTATTTCGAAACATGTCTTTTTAAAAACTTATTTCGAAACATGTCTTTTTTATTTCCAGCGCTATATAACGCTGCAAAAACTTTATTTCTAGCGTAAACACACCGCTGTAAAAAACTAATACCTGATGATGAGGATATTTGCAGCGCATGAGGGAACGCTGCGTATATGGTTTATGTGCTCAGCTGCGGATCTTACAGCGCTGCGTAATGCTGGAAATAATATAATTTGTAGCGTACAAGTCAACCGCTGCAAATATTAATAGCTATTTACAGCGCCTAAAATCGCTGTAAATATAAGAATATTTGCAGCGTTTTTTGCCTAACGCTCAATTAATTTATAAGTGAGTATATAATTGCGACTATTGTGCGGTGCAGTAAATAACGCTGGAAAAAATTATTTGCAGCGTTTTTTTAGGTTATTTGCGACTGTTTTTAGCGCTGAGAAAAACTGGTTTTCTTGTAGTGAGTGCAACAAATTTGTATATCTGAAAATTGTATTTAATATTATTAAAAAGTTAATATAACAAGAATGGGTACCTATTAATATCAACAAGGGAGCGGCCCTTGAAGGACTCAAGAGCAAAGCTAAGAGTGTATTAATGGGTTTGGTTTTGGATAAATTTCATAACCGAATCAATATATATTGGTTTTGAAAATTTAAGAAACGATACGAACCAATTAATCACCAAAATCAAAATTTTCAATTTTTTCAATTTCAGTCCGATTTGGTGCGGTTTATCATTTATACGTGCGGCACTATATAAGTTTAGTATTATAATTTTTTCAATACTAAATTTAATTGTTAGAATTTAGTAATTATTATTAAAAATTACTAATTCATTAATGTTCAGTTATACTAGTATAGTATGTGTAGTGTCTAACTTATTAATAAGATTAATAAACTTGAATAATAAGATTAGAATTTTAGTTATACTAATTAGTAATTTAGCATAAAATATATATAAATAATATTAAAAAATTATATATAATATAAATAATTAAAAATATATATCGATCTGGTTCGGTTTAAACCGTCATTCAAAATATGAAAACCAGTACCACACAGATTTAGCACCAGTTTCGATTCTTAAGATCAAGTACCACACCGGACCGGTTTAGTCCGGTGTTTTTTACACCCCTAAATAAAGCCTATTGTTTAAGGAAAAATCTATTCTAGCATTCTCGACCCAAGGCCTGCTTGCTTCACACTTCCCTTATCCATACTTTTATCAAGAACTTCCTCTTGAGGTGGTAGATAGATGTAACAGCTCTAAGGTTGTTCAGGTTAGTCGCCCTAATATGGCATTATAGGATTATGGGGCTTTCACCACCAAAAAGTAGCTTATTGCAATGACTGTGCATGCTCATTTCCCTATCGTGACAACTAGGTTTATGTTTCCCATAGGTTGAATTGTGTTGCTAGAAAACCCCCTCAACGGGGTAGGCTAAGGTCGTAACCTACTGGGGCCGATGCCCATCTTGACAAAGGCTTCCTAGAATAGGATATCAGTTGAATTTCCATTGTCAACCAAAATTGTTCCAATAATGTAATTGGCAACCAAGAGTGTCACTACTAGTGCATCGTTGTGTGGATACAAGACCCCCTCACAATCCTCTTCCCCAAAGGAGATGGTCACCAAGTTACTGCACCGCGAATGTTTGGGCGGTCTATCAATCATGTAAACTTCTTCATATCTTGCCCTTTGGGCATGTGCTCTTCTATTGGAGGTGGGCGTGCCACCTCCAGTAAATCCCCCAGCTATCGTATGGATCTCTCCGAAGGGTATTTCATCGTGATTCAGATTTTGGTGAGGGCATCGCCTCCCAGAAGTGCTACCAATGTTATTTTCTCATTCTAGTCATCGGTGGGCAACCTCTCCTTATTAAATCTAGTAAGGTAACTTTAAATTTTCTTCCTCTTTTT
This sequence comes from Carya cathayensis, assembly GCA_011037825.1. NCBI lineage: Eukaryota > Viridiplantae > Streptophyta > Magnoliopsida > Fagales > Juglandaceae > Carya > Carya cathayensis. The sequence continues at coordinate 554,375 of QGSO01000142.1, read as the reverse complement.
GCTTGATAGTTAAAAGGTATGCCGCAGGCTGTCACTGCCTTCTACCTGCCATGAACAGCATCATGAACTACTTGGCTAACTCTTCAAAGTTGTCAATTGATCCTGGTCGTAGCACTCTGAACCAGCTCCTTGCCATGCCCTTCAACATCAACTGGGTCCCGAGATCTATTGTACATCTCTATCTGTGAGACTTTAAATTTCAACTAGAGTGGTACAACCATCACCTTCACACTATAGGGCAATTCCGTACGATTTAGCAGCTGCTTGACCAAGGACAATCCCCCCATCTCTTCGCCATCTCTTTGTACTTATCAACGAGTTTGGGCAACTTGTCGTGTAGTCTCTTCTTTCCAACTCTTCCACATTTGTTCTTCAGGCACTTTGTGGCTCCCCTTTGGGTTGCTCACTATGGCTCGACATTGTGGCCTCGCTATGCTCAGCGTTGCAGTGCTTTAGGTCTTCATTCTCTCACTGGAGGTCTTCCATCGCTACAATTACTTTCTTCAACCTTTCTTTCACCTCTACAAATCGTGATTCAATGTCTACTAAAATAGTTTCTTGATCGTGAGTTGCTTGTGAACACATGGTGGTTGGCATGTGGAATTCACATTGGTGTCTTATGGGAAACCAAATTCACTCAGAAACAGATCCCACAGATGATGCCACTGTCGAAGACGTGTTCCACACAGTGTTCACCAAAGTGATCAACCTGCAACAGAGATAAATGAAGGCCCGATGTGCCTAATGCACCTTCGATACCTAAGTCAATAAATACATAAACTGAAGCTTCACAAAAGCTTTGGGATTGAAGATACCTGGAATTACCATCTTTAGCCAATTATATAGACGTGGCACTTTGTTGATAGGAATGGAATAAGAACTCAATCTCTTGGTTTCCCTCATCAATTCATATAGCTGGTTATCCCGAGAACGGCGGACTCATCCCTTCCAAATAATCCAGGCAAGATTCCCGCCAACTTTCCAAACTATCTTATCTTATCAATCTGGCAGTCACAATATTGATTCACATCAGACTCTACTCTCAGCTACTTTGGTTACACAAAATTAAACTATCTTATCTCATCTCATTACAACATTTTCAAATTCTCACACAAAATATAATAAATAATTCAATTTTTTCAAAATTCTAAACAAAACTAATATTAAAAAATTATATTATAACAATATTTTATTTAACTTTTAACAAAATATCTCATCTCATTTTATCTTAACTGTGTAACCAAACAAGGCCTGACAAAGAACTTGTCCCAGTCCTAGGCTCGTATTTCACGGGCCTTTGATTAGGCCCATTATTATTAGGGCCAGAAAGGTTCCTCCAAGTTTGTTTTTGTGTTTTTAGAATAAAATAATTTCTTGCTTTTATGCAGAGATATTAAGATGGCCAAAATGACATTAAAGATAGTGGTAAGAACTAATCATGAAGAAGCAATTTATGTTGTACTACCATAACGACCAATGTCCAATAAATTAAAAAAACACATAGTAGCCTAATCTAGCATTTACTTGGAATCTATCACATAGATAAAGAATGACAACAATAATATACATAAAACAACACAAGCTTTTCTTAGAAACCAAACTTATTTAATCGGAAAAATTATTAATGATGTTTTTACCCATTTAAATTAGAATACATCTTTAGAGTAACAAGAATCTCGATTCCACTTATAGGTGAATCTAAACTCCCATACAAAAGGGGTTGGGAATAAATCTAAACTTCATTCACTTAAACACATCCAAATATTACAAGAAGGTTTTAGATATATGTTAGAAAAAAAATTCTTAACCTTATTCACTAATTGAATCCTTGTGACGGTGAGCCCATCACCGACCACCATCTAACTCGTTGTGATCTTCTGTCGCCGATGTGGTGGTTCCTGACCACATTGGCTTTCCTCGCCATCATCCCTTGCCATTCCCACTAGTTCACACCACGAAAAGCTGCTCAACGCCAACATCGCAACGTGTTCACCGGCACGGTCTAACCATGAGCACTGCCGTCATCATAATGATCATTGCCACCAACTAAGTCTACCATAAGTTCCTTGTCACAATTTTCATTCCTCGCTACCATCGTCGTTCATGAGACATGGTGCAACCGCAGAGACGAGGAAGAGTGGGTGAGTTCACTGCCTATGCCCACCATTCCTCGCCACCCTTGTAGTGAGCAACGATCTTGCCAAGCAGTTCACTACCTTAGGCGGGCAATGACACGCAGTGAGCAACATCTGTTGGTGAGCACCTCTCCACCATTGCAAGGCCCCTCCTACCATGAACCTCAACTATAAGCTTGTGAAGCCAACCTCGTTGGCACCCTTTGTAGCCCACTAACCTTGTGGCGAGTAAGGAGCTATTTGCCACCAATTTTGCAAGCCACGCAAGCTCCCTTGTCCATGGAGACAAACCCGAGTAGTCCACACGGCAAGCAATGTTGCATGGCAGGTAATGTTCCTTGGCAAGCGCCTTTCCAACACTACAAATCCTCTCTCGACGTAAAGATAAATGAAGTAGACTACATCAACATTTTGAAGATTTGTGATATACTATTCTCTCAATTATGTGTAAGCATTGCCATATGGAGACACTCGTCGCCCAACACTCTCACCGGTGACAGCTCCCTAATTGACACGCAGCGAAGAGCCACGTTGCTCGATGTAGCTACACCACCTACTGTCTAAATTTATCTTGGTATCAGTTTTGATTTGTGAAGGTCTCTCCCACCAAAAACTCCTCGAGGTTCCAAGGGAATCCTAGTGGTTGGATGTCCCAAAAACATATTTGGCTTGCTAGTCTTAATTGAGAGTAAGTTCAAACATTTCGGGTCCTAAACGAGAGCCTGAAGGCAGATAAATGACGAAGAAGATGGACTATAATGATCAACCCCACCAAGCAAAAAGCATGGAAGCCATCCACATAGCTTGGAGCATTAGCTGTAGAGTCACTCTCAAACACCACATGAACACCTCAACTTCACATCTTCATCGGAACAAACGCACATGCCAAGTAATGACGACACTCACTTGGATCACTAACGCTCCATGAGAAACCAAGTCACCACGAGCAACAACACTCACCCAAATTTACACTGAATGAATATTTTAATTTAATTAAAATAATAGTTCTTTTATTTTAAATTATCAGATTTTAATTGGATTTTATTGGATGTTTGAGTTTAAATTGCTGTTTAATTTATTTTAGCTTGTCTTTGGATTTAAAATTAAGTTGTTAGTTTTTACTAGTTATTTATTATATTTTAGCTTTACATTGTGTTTAAGATATTTTCTTGGTTTTATTGCTTTTAAAGTTGTTTTCGTTGGATCAGTTGTTGGACTCCAGAGGTGAGGATTGGACCTCATTTTTTTTCCTAAATCTTTTCTTTTCTCTTTTTCTTTTCTTTTTTCTCTTTCTTCTTCTTCTTTTCTTTCTTTCTTTCTTTCCTTTCTTTTTCGGCAGATTCTTTTTCTCCTGCGCAACTCTCTCTCTCTCTACCCATTTCCGTTCGTTTTTCTCTCTCCGCCCAGAACCACCGCCGCCGGCCACAGTGCGGCACACCACCCACCCAGTTTTCTTCCCCTCTGGCCAGTGATCATCCCCACCAAGTTTCACCGCCATCCGAGCTGCCGTTTAGCCGGAATAGTCACTCTAAGCCGAACGGCTTTTGCTCCGATTTGCCGTTGTCGCTCCACCTCCGGCCACCACCTCTTCACCACTTCATCACCGACTCATTGCCGTCCTAAACCACCCATTTCCGGCCTCAATCCGTCGCCGGAGTAGCCCCCACAAGCTAGTTTCTGATTTGGGTATTTCAACTCTTCTATCGCCGTTTTCGCCGCCACCCACGGCCAAACTTCACTTCCTCTAGCTTCATAAATACCTCTAAGCCATTCCCTATCAATCCCGAGCCTTGGTTTGTCCCCGTTCAAAAGTGGGTATTTTACAACCCATAGCCACAGTGTTTTTACTCTGTTACGTTACTTTCTCTTCGCCGTTTGCTGCTCGCCAATCCTTCAAAAATTATTATATAGCGCTGTAAGTATTTTCTGAACTTTATTTTAGATTTAAATATATTATTGCTTTTACAATAATTATTTGTGACTGGTTGGTTATTCCGGACTGAGTCCGAGGAGTCGGGGGTCGGATGGATTTGAGAACGGAGTTGCTTGTTTGGTTGTTATGGATATTTGGAAATTGTTGGTTAACTGGTGTCGTATTATTTGTATTGCATTGTGCACGCATATGCATGTGTTAATTATTGAAAACTGGTTTTTCATGAGTTAAATGGATTTTTGGGTGCGTGTGTATCACGACCCCAAGCCGAGATGGGGCATTATCTCGGTGGAGCTCCTCTGGTCACTCGGGAGCGCAATATACTGAGTGACGTCCCCTGGGTTGTCGCTGGGCGACAACGGGAGAGGGCGGGATGATAACGCTCTCGTACCGACTCCGTGGCCCCTCTGCTGGCGAGGGCTAGAGGATGCTTGGCTACGAACGCGCGGGGCGCGAAACTGGGCATCGCTCGTTACGAAATCACAGGCATGGTCGTTACCCATGGTGTGACGAAGGGAGCCAGGGCTTGCTGATGACCCCTATGGGAGGTCATGGTGCATTCGATTAAGGAAAAGTGGAAAATGGTTTTAAGACCTGGATTTTAGGCCATTATCTGGGATAATGGCGAGGAAAAATTTAAAGGAAAGGTTTTGGGCCAAATGAGACTTTTGGCGTGTGTGGAAAAATATGTTTATGGGACATGTGCATTGGACATCTTTCATGCATATTGTTGTAGAGTTTAATATATTTATATCTTATGGCGTTTGGATTATTACTTACCTGCGGCACTATTTTTGGTACCGTAGATTTTGATGCCGAGGTTGAGAAGGAGGAAGTTGAGCCCGAGGAGGTGGCTCCGCCGGAGTATTAATTTGGAGTGCTTATCTATGGACTTTATTTGTATTTGTTTTGATGTTATGTATTTGGATTTGAAAGTATTGAACATGTAATATTTTATTTACGCGTGTTTTAAACTGGTCTGTAATTAAACAAAAATTCTGGTACTTAGTTATACGACTTTATTATCCGCTGCGTGGTTTTATTTCTTACACATGTTACATGTACACACACTTGGCACTTGGCAATGGGATGTGTGACCCGTGTTGTCATCATCCCGACGTCTCGATTTCCACGTGTCCGTACGTGGGAGTTAGGGGCGTCACACTCGTCCCAAGCAATTAAAGGATAGTGTAGCCTTCAACCCTTACAAGAATGCCTTGTGCCTTGCCTAAGCACTATTGGAATCAAACGCTCACTAGGACATCAGGCCACTTGGCTCAGGTTTCCACATCTCAGACTCTTGTGATTTAGATTACACTAAACAGTTTGGTTTTTGGAAATTTTTCAAAATGACAAACCCCACAAATACATTTGTCATTGTAGCAAGGCGATCAAACTCTATATCCCATTGTAGTAGCATGGTCAAGCTCCAGTTGAATCCACATCTTGCCAAAGTCAATGCCCCACACTCGCACCCATAAGTTGTGTTCCTACACTCGCCCCAGTTTACACGGTCGAGGCATCCTCCTGCTAAAGCCTAGGCTAAGTTTCTACACTCGTCTCATTTTATGCGGTCAAGGCTTGCTCCCACTAACACCTAAGCTGAGTTTCAACACTCTCCCTTAGCAACCAAAGGAGGAAGCAACTCAACATAGTGTTTCTCTCCTTGCCCAACTAACGTTGTCGAGGCATCCCCCTACTATACTTCAAGCCAAGTGACTCCATTCACCCAATTAACGTCGTTTAGGCATCCTCCTGCTACAATTACAACTGAGTGATTCCATTCGCACCATCAACGCAGTCGAGGCATCCTCTCGCCAAAACATAAGCTGAGTGTCTTCACCTGCCCCCTTAGCGCGGTCGAGGCATCCTTCCGCCAAACACAAGCGAAGTGTCTTCACTCGCCACAACTGCTGCCAATGAGTTACCATCAAGAATGAGTCTCTAAGTTCTACAACCACCTAAAATGAACTCAGGGGGTCGATGAGCACCCTAACCACTTAAGCACTAGTAACTACAAATAAATACTTACATCTACATCGAAACAAAAACATTAAACACTAAAAGAAAATCGCAGCATGGTACAAAATCCACTGATGCCATCAAAAACCAAAATTGATCACCAAGTACGAAAATATTTGCACTTTGCTAACGATGAACAGTCACATGCAATCATCGCTACACTCAATTCTTCTTGGAGACTACGCATGGAGATATCCATTGTATAACAGCAGTAAACTTTGGACTAGGTCCTAGAATTGATTTTCTGCAGTTTTCTACGGGTTACCTCCATCACGATTGACATAAAAGTTCTCAAGACCTTCTTGTTGAGGAAGTCAACCTTAAGAATCATGGGCATATCTTACGGATAAAATTGACTGGGTCCAACTTTGAAAATCCATTACTAATAATAAGGAAAGAGATAAAGCCAAGAGATAAGGCACAAAAGAGATAAGGCAAGGAAAAGATAAACCAATAGAAATTGACTCAAAACTCCAAAAGGGAAATGGCTTTATAAGGCAAGGTGGACTCAATCACTCCAACAAAGAAAATAGACCTTTATGAAAGGGAGATGTCTACAAATGAAAGGGACTCTCCACAACTTCTCTAAGCATATACTCCACCACACATAGTGACTCCACCACATCTCTCTCAAGGGACGCATCGTTTTCAACATCCCGAAACCCTAAATTTCCCTATCGTATTGAGAGATTTGTGAAGTCATGAGAGATTGTAAAATCTCCTATAGTAGTGGATTTTACCCCCAAAAAATCCGTAGACATAGGCTTTTATGCCGAACCACATAAATATGTCTCTCTTTATTTATTTATTTTTTGCTTATTTACTATTTATTTTATGGATGAACGTGAGGAGCACAGTAATGACACAACAAATCATCATTGTGGGCCAGAGATAATTCTTTCCTCCATTCCAACCTGTTGTTCAAATTTATGCATTAACAGAGGAAAAGCATCAAAATGATGATTTTTTTAAAATATACTTTTTAGCTTTTTTTTAAATAATATGTAACAACCAAGTAACCTAATTTTATCATTAAATAGCTTTTAAGACTATTAAGAACATTTAAGACCCCTAATATAACCCGAACAGGCATTTTTAGTGTTATTGTATAGCAAGTGACAGCAACGAAGACATCAGGTGCCTTGCGGTGGCAAGCGAAGGAGTAAATTAACAACGAATAGTGGCTATGAAGTATTATCGATTTTCTTTTTCTCAAAAGTTCCGGTAAGCTTGTTTATGTTTCCCAAAGTGTTATTTAAGATTAACCTTAGGTGTTGATAATTTTCAAATGGAAGATAGCATAGATATTATGGATCACTTATATATGGAAGATAATATTCCTAAAATCTCAGAGGAGGTGAGAGGAAGTGAATGATCTATTATGATATCAACTGAGGGCAGTGTAGGGGTGAAGATACACTTGGAGACAAATAAGCAACAGGCTTATGAAGTAACAAATAGTTCTATTAAGAATGGGAGGAAACCTTCTTGGAAACGAAGAGTTAGAGAATTCTCTACTTCTAACATGGCCAATTCGATAACATCTTTGGGTGGAAGGAAAAGAAAAGAAGTTAATTTTCTTAAAGAAGTAGAATTACTAGTAACAAAGAAAACAAAGGCAAGTAGTTGTATGGAGATGTCCATAAACAAGGATACAATGGTGGAGGCTACATGGCAGCTCCACCACCAGCCATGAATTGCTCCAGTTGGAACTTTTAGAGGCTTGAGAACCCCCAGACAGTTCATGAACTTCACCTTTGGGTGAAAACTAAGGTCCCACATTTTGTTTTTCTTATGGAAACAAAATGTAGAAGGGACAAGGTGGAGTATGTGAGGAATAAGCTAGGATATGATTGTAGTATCCTGGTGGACAGTAGGGGTTTAAATTGAGGGTTAGCTTTATTTTAGCATAGCACAAGCAATATTAGTCTGAACTCATATAATCAAAATCATATTGCAGTTAGAGTTTCAATAGAAGAAGTAGGAAAGTAGATTTTGCTCACAGGATTCTATGGAAATCCAAACACTGCTCTTAGAGAGGAGAGTTAGAAACTGCTAAAACTAATCAAACCTAATGTGGATTTGGCTTGGATCTGTGTGAAAGATTTTAATGAAATCCTCCACCAACATAAAAAACATGGAGCAGCATTAAGGCCTTATCAACAAATGGAAAATTTAATAACAACAATGGAGGAATGTGGGTTGAGTGGTTTGGGATTCAAAGGAAGTAAGTTCACTTGGTGCAATAATAGAGAAGGAGAATTGTTCACAAAAGAGTGGCTAGATAGGGCTTTTGGGAATAATTTATTTGCAAGTTTCTATGACTACATTACTATTTTCACTCTCCCTACTCAAACATCATACCATTGTCCTTTGTTGGTGCAATAATATTATGCTTGTTTCGTTGATGCCTATTCTCATTATATATGGTTTATTCCTTTGCATAAAAAATCAGATTTTTTTTTAAGTTTTTGTCTCTTTTATTGCTTATGTTGATAGACAGTTTAATAAGAAAATTAAAATTTTTCAAACGGATGGTGGTGGTGAGTTTGACAACCGTCGGCTTAATTCTTTTTTGCAAACACAAGGAATAGTTCACCAATTTTCCTGCCCTTATATGCCAGAACAAAAGGTACTATTGAACGCCGCCACCGTGCCATTCGTGAGCTTGTGATGACCATGCAATTTCATAGTGGTGTCCTAAAACGTTTCTAGGTTGAAGTTTTTCGCCACTGCCATTTTTCTCATCAATAGATTGCCCTCCTCATCTATTGCCAATCAATCCCCTTTTTCCCTACTTTATGGGTTTCTTCTTGACTAAACATCTCTTCGTGTTTTTGGATCTAAATGTTATCCATACACTTGGGATTCAAAATATAATAAGTTTGATCTCAAAAGTTTACCTTGCATCTTTATGGCTTACAGCACTCTTCACCAGGGTTACAAGTGCTATCACCCTTCAACCTGCCGCACCTTCATCTCTTGCCCTGTTATCTTTGATGAACTAAACTTTCATTTTAAACAACCCAGCAACCTCCACCTATCTCCACTGGCTTCTCCTACCTTGTTCGTCTTCACAGAATGGTGCTGCCCTCCCTCTTCTCCTAGTGTTTCACATATTACTAATAATTCTTTTGTGCAGGACAATCCTTTTGCTATAGCACCTCTTTCCACGGAAATTGGCACTATTTCCCTTTTTTCGAATACTAATGTGCTAACACCCACCCCTGTGGATATTTCTCCACCGAGTAATTCTACATACAGCTGTGAAATGTGTAAACGTCGCATAATCGCTTTGAAAAAGAGTGGGATCTACTATTAAAAAATTCATTTTTTTCATGTGGATCTCATGTTTTGTTCACTTTTTTCAAAGTGATTACGCGGTGATTCTACAATTCACGGTTGCAAATATCTTTTCTCTTTCTCCACCCACCCCTCCTAATTCTCACTCTGATTCCTCACCTCATCACCCATTACCTACCAATGACCCCCCCCCCCCCCCCCCCCGGGTCTCTCAACATTGATTCACCTCCCACCCACCACAATCACCAAAAGATTACTTGATCCAAAGTTGGCACTTACAAACCTAATCCTAAATATGCCCATCTACACACCCTTCTCGATATACCAAAGGAACCTAAGACCGTGCACTCGGCCCTTAACCATACTAGTTAGACCCAAGCCATGCATGAGGAACTACTAGCCTTGTCAAACAACCGCACCTAGTCACTTGTTCCTTGAGAACCTCATATGTATGTTATTGGGTGCAAATGGGTTTTTAAAATTAAACTTAATGCTAATGGTTCTCTTGATCGCCTCAAAGCCTACTTAGTTTCTGAAGGATTTCATCAAGTAGATGGAGTCAATTACGTTGAAACATCCTCTCATGTTATCAAACCTACTACCATACACACTGTTATCAGGTAGCTTTGGTGAATCACTGGGATATTTCCCAACTTGATGTCAAGAACGCATTTCTACATGACGATCTCCACGAATCAGTCTACATGGAACAACCTTCAAGTTTCATCCATCCTACTCTTTCCTCTCATGTGTGCAAATTACATAAAGCTATATATGACCTCAAACAAGCACCTCGTGCTTGGTTTGATAAAATTCAGCATTGTTTTTAATTGATTATGGTTTCTTATGTAGCACTGCTGATTCTTCTCTTTTTATTTTTAAACATCTCGTGGAACTCTCATTTTATTATTATATGTTGATGGCATTCTCTTAACTGGGTCTAAACCAACCCTCCTCACTGAACTCCTTTTTGTCCTTAGTAAAAGATTTGCTATTTAATACCTTGGGCCATTACATTATTTTTTAGGTATTCAAGTTATCCCTAGTCATGATGGTCTTATTCTATCTCTAGGGATGTAATCGGTCTGATCTAATCCGGTTTTGGACAAAATTTAGGACAAAAACAATATGCACCAGTTTTGTATTTTTCAAAACCGATTACGCACCGGTTATCCTCCTAAACCGGTACTCCAGTTTTTTCGATTTCTAGTCTAGTTTTTCAATTTTAATATACTATATTATATATTATATAATATATATAATATTATATATTATAGTATATAATACCATAGTAATAATATATTGTAGTATAGTATAATATATATTATAATTGTATTATAGACTATAATGATATATTATAGTATATTATAATATGTAGTGATATAGTATTAGTATAATTATTAATATGCACTATATAATATTAATATAACTATTAATACAATAAATTATAGTAATATAAGATTTTAAAATTTAATATTATATTAATTAATAATTTATCTTATAATACAAAACTATTTTATATATAATTATAAATTATATACAATATAAAAAATTAAAAAATATGTATATGAACTAATCCGATCCGGTTTTAGAAAAAGAAAAATTGGAACCAGAACGATTTTGATTGGTTTTAAGAAAAACAAAACCGGTACCAGATCGAACCAAATTCAGTACCGAACCAAACCCACCAATTCGATCTAGTCCGGTCCGATTTATCACTTCACTAGTTTTTTTTATACCCCTATCTATCTCAAGCCAAATATGCCATTGAGATCTTAGAACGTGCTCAAATGCATGAAAGCAAACCCATGCACACACCAATGATGTCCAAGACCAAAGGTCTTACTAGTACCTTACTTTTTTCTAATCCTGCTCATTATCGTAGTAATGTCAGTGCCCTACAATACCTCACGCTTACCGGCCCTAATCTCTCATTTAGTGTCAATTTCGTGTCTCAATTTATGCATTCGCCTACCGATGCCCATTTTAAAATGGTCATACGTATACTTCGTTACCTACAAGGTACTATTGACCTAGGTATTCATTTTACTTCCAACTCAACTTTTAATCTCTATACTTTTTCAGATGCTAGCTGGGCAGGATGTCCTCGAATACGATGCTCTACTAATGGCTTTTGCATTTTCTCGAGTGCCAACTATATTTCCTGGTCTGCTAAGAAGCAACACATTGTTTCTCGATCCAGTTCTGAGGCTGAATATCGAACCATAGCTCATACAACTACTTAACTTAACTCGGATGTCATTTCTACTTTGGGGTCTTGATATTCCCCTATCTGCCCCGCTAGTTCTTTTTATGATAATCTCAGTGCCCTATAAATCCGATGTTTCATGCTCGCATCAAACACATTGAAATTTATTATCATTATGTTCATGAGCATGTCGCCCTTTGACTCCTGCATACTAAGCATGTTCCTGCGTCTCTTCAACTTGCTGATATTTTCACCAAGCCTCTCGATCGTCTTGCTCTCCAGTCACTTTGGTCCAAACTTAGCCTCCTCTCTTGGCACAATTTGAGGGGTAATATTAACCAAAATCAAGAAGAAAAGCTAGCATGTATCCCCACAAAGAAGACTTTCCATATTTCTCTTTCAAAGGCTATGACCATGATTTCCTCTCGAACAACAATATCAGACCATACTAGCAAAAGTTCCAAACTATGATTTATACTCTAGTTGATTATTTCCTTGTACATAGTAGTCCTCCAACGGCTATATAATTTATTACCATATAAACACATTGTAATATATGACTATATATACAAAGAGAAGGTTCTCAACACTCTCACAGTGTTAGAGACATTGTTACAAACACCAAGTGCTCATTTTCTTCATGATACAGAGTTAACACACCCTAGACACACCTATCAATGTGGGAGCTACCTTAGAGTGACCCACGATCAAGGTTTATTGTCTTAAGGAAAAACCTAGTCAGAAGCCTTAGGGCATGTTTGGGGTTGCGGTAGGAGGTGTGAAAAGTACTTAAATATCATTAAAAGTACTTTAATAGTAAATATTAAATGTTTGGATATCCTATATAAAAGTACTTTTTAGGTCCCAATAAGTTAAAAACTGCATTGGATAAAAAGCATCATTTTGATGCTTTTCTACCAACGTACTTTTCATCATACCGAAAAAGGTGGTATAATAATGTCAAAAAACCAAAATACTTCTATAATTTTGAGTAATTACATATTTTAACCTTGTCATTCCGAGGCAAATCTCAGCTGTTTCTCTCTCCTCCCTTTAATGGTGTGTTTAGCAGAGCAAATAGCTCCTTTATCTACCTGCGTACAACCCAAATTTTCCTACCCCCTTCAATAGCTCAGAAAACCCAAATAAATCAACCCATCGCTGCCTTCAAAATCACCGTTGTTATTTCTGAGGCTTACCTACGTACAACCCAGCTTTTCTTTTCTGTCTTGTTTTATCTGAAAAAAAAGGGAATACTTTGATTAAGAAAAAATGGCGGACATCGACATTGAGGGAATACTCAAGGAGCCCTCGAACGATGGTCGTGTCCCCAAGACCAAGATTGTGTGCACTCTCGGTCCCACATCTCAGTGTCCATGCTGGATAAGCTTCAGGGCCAGTATGAACGTCGCCCGCTTCAATATCTCTCACGGAACTCACGAGTACCATCAGGAGACCCTCGACAATCTCAGGATTACCATGCACAACACTCAGATTCTCTCAGCCGTCATCCAAGTTTCGCCATTTTTCAACTTTCCTGATTGATCCTCTTCATTTATTTATTTATTATTATTTTACGAATCGAGTTTCTAAATTTTCATCGATTCCTATCTGTTTTTTTTTTCATAATTTCTTCCTTCAGATTTTTGAATGTAGACTTGTTTTCCAAATTGGGTCTTATTGAGAGAGAGAGTCCAGCAAGAACCTATTATAATACCTTTGAGAAACTAGTCCTTAATTACGAGATACCCAATAATTCAAACCAAGAAAATCTTATCTTATTTGAAGATTGATTTTTATATTCCTTCACTCAACAACTCGGGAAAAGTCTCCTACTAATCCGATTTTATAGTATCCTTTTCAAATTTGATTTCTACAACATACACTAATCACTCTATAATCTAGTTTCCTTGTTAGTACAACCTCCCTAGGAACGTCCAAAACTACCAGATAGATTCTCATCAATTTCCATCCTACTAAAACTATCTCTCCTCGTACTCTATATATATAACACCCACAGGCCACTATCTCTATGTTTCTCAGTGTGTGTGGTGTGGAGTGTGAATGCATTTGGTGGTACTGCTATTTATGAAAGTTGAGTTCTAATCTTCCATTCGCAGTGGGCATCATCATTGGAAGGGTTAGCTGGACGTTAGGTATGATGTAATTGATATTATTTTTCATTTATTTCTTATTTTTGAAAGACTTGTATTAAGATTTGCTGTTTTGTATTGATAATATATCATTTATTTGTGTTGAGAAGATGTTTGTGTTGAGAGTATGTATTTTTTGTATTGAGAATATGTCTTTTTGCATTGAGAAGGTGAACTCCTCTTTTTAGCTAGTCGAGTCTCTCTTGATTTTGTATCTTTAATTTCTAGTATAAGCATAGATCCTATTAACTAAACTAGTTAAGGATAGAGGCAGAATACAAGCTGAGGATAGCTCATACTTTCTCCCAGGTCTAAACTAGTACTATTTCTTTTCTGTACAATATTGCCTTCTCCAATCTTGCCGCATTAGCATTTCACAATTGCCTAAAAATGATGATATAATGGAATATGCAGTCATTATATTACAATATCATCTAAAATAGAGAGATGCTATTGGTTTCTAGCAAGTCAAATCTTTGTTTCTATTTTTATCTGCTGAGTAGGCTATATCAAATTTTTACACCAGAAGACTGCAAAAATCATAAAATAAATCACCATCAAAGCCACGACTACCACCTACACCAAAACACTATCACTTTCAACACCAGAACAAATGACACAACTACAAAAATAGGTTTGCGTAACCAATTCGCCAACAAAATAGCCATAACTTCCAGTCCACTTTATTGTAACTACTATCACCTCTACTAATTGTGTAGCTAAACAAAACATACAGCATACATGACTCATATTACTCGATGCTTAGACCAGGTAAACTCTCCAAATCTTTTTACTCATTTTTAGCTTCTCCCTTTTTCTTTATTGTAAGTTGATTCTCTTACAATGAAAGTGAACTTGACTATTATTTTCAAACATATCCAGAACTTCTCCCCTTTTCTTTATTGTAAGTTAATTATCTCACAATGAAAGTGGACTTGATTATCATATTCAAACATATCCAGTAGTATATCAAATAAAATTTGTCCTCCTGCAAGAACATCAAATCTTCGGAGTTCATCCTAAAAGTATTGCTTTTGCTTCCCAATATGGCCAAACACCTCCTCATTTCATTCTTTATTCTATAATTTTGAGGCTTAGTTTGCTAGCCAGCACATAGCAGGGGAACCTTGAAAATTACAGGACCTCCACCATTGCATCAATTTATCCACAAAACCCTCAAATCTTTCAAGTTAACCATGCTCATTTCAACTCATGAATAAAGAATCCAATCAATCTGTTAATATCAGGACCAAAACTACAAAGAAAAAAAATAGCAGCACAATAATCACTCAGGAGATTTTTATCTTTGTGTGTATGCTCTTTCAATGCAAATGAGATGACTCTTGTATACAAAGCAGTGGCCCATATTTAGGAATAGGTTCCTTTTGTTTCAATCACGCCCTAGCAAGACATTAATAGAGGTTATGGAAACATGGGTGCTTGTGGATTTTTCATTATAGTTGATTGTACAGTTTCCTATGCATTACTTAAATTCTCACTTGTCAGCTCATTCTTTTGTACTTCCATGTCTTTCTAGTTCTTTAATTTCTTCTATACTTTTCAGCATATAACAAACATGTCTAACAAAAATCAAAATAATGTTGCTGTTGCTACACAAATGCAAGATAGTCAGACAACCATATTAATTTGGACAGATAAAATGCTAGAGGATTATGTAGACATATGCGTTAGTGAGATTTATGCTGATAACCGTCCAGGGACCCATTTTAATAAGGTAGGGTGGAAAAATGTGGTTAATAAGTTTAGTGAGAAAGTTGGTAAAGAATTTAAGTACAAACAACTTAAGAACAAGTGGGATAGTTTAAAAGAGGATTGGAACATTTGGACGAAATTAGTTGGAAAAGAAACTGGCCTTGGATGGGATACGGTGAAGAAGACAGTTGATGCTACAGATGAGGGTGGCCAAAAAAATTACAGGTACTATGTTTTCACCTTTTTTTTCTATATAATCAATTAATATTTACTAAAACCGATTACATTGCACATACAGGAAAATCCAGAAGCAGCTAAGTTTCAGAATGTAGGTTTAGCTCATATTTCCAAGTTGGATATAATGTTTAGGGGTATAACTGCAACTGGTGAGGGAGCTTGGGCACCATCCTCTGGATTGGGTTTTGAAGATGCAATAAGATGTGATCAATATAATGATGTATTGTTAGAGTTAGAAGAGATTGATGATTCAGATGATGAACCTGGTGATATTCAGACTAATTTAGACACTCCGATGAAAGAAAATAAACATGGCAGTCCTGCAGTCCAAGATAGGAAAAGGAAAAAAGGAACTCAAATATTTGATCAACATTTCACACGTCTTTGTGATGTACTTGAAAAGCGGATTACAACATCATCATCCGATAAACCTGGTCGTAGCATTGACGAGGTTATGGCTGTTGCACAAGAGTTAGCTGAGATAGAAAATGACTGAGATTTTTAGAGATGCAAGTGAGGTACTCCTTTCGAAATCACATAGAGAAATGTTTATTGCCCTAAAAGACCCAACATTTCAGATTGATTTTATTAAACAAATGAAAAATAAATGAAGTCAATATTGACTATTGTGATGTCATTTTAGGGATTCATTAACAGTTACTATTTTTCAAATGATTTGTAATGAACTATTTTAGAGGTTGTCGAGACTTAATTTTGTTTATTATATTTTTTGGGTGAATTTTGACTATTATTTTAGTGATGCTTATTCAGAAGAGATTGCAACTTTATTATTTGTTTGTTTTTTTTTTTTTGAAGTGGGATATTTTAATCTTTTTACAGACATGGAGAATAATGGTCACCATACTGAACATTACATAAGCGATGCTGATAATGGTGAAGAAGAAAAAGAGGATGATATTGACTTTGTGATAGCATTACAATTAATGGTGGCTTCTAAATAATATTACACAACATATATTGTAAAGGAACCTTGTAGGACCTCTCCACATATAGGTCATAAGTTTGTTATCGAGATTCTAAATGGTCATCATGATAGATGTCATCAACAATTTAGGATGGAAAAATATGTATTTCATGCTTTATGCAAAGAGTTGAACGAAAAATATAACTTAACTGGTACTCGAAACATAACTATCGAAGAAATGGTAGGAATTTTCTTGATTACATTAGATCATGGGTTCGGAAATAGAATGGCACAAGAAAGATTTCAACATTCGGGAGAGACTATTAGTAGGCATTTTAATAATGTATTAATGGCTATTTCACGAATGGCGATTGACATTATCAGCCCCACTGATAGGGAATTTAAGGATATTCCAAAAAAATTTCGTGAAGATGAGAGATATTGGCCATACTTTAAAGGTTGTATTGGAGCTATTGATGGAATCCACGTGCTAGTTATTATTTCTCCAACAAAACAAATTCCATTTATTGGAGAAAAGGCATACATACTCAGAATATCATGGCAGTTTGTGATTTTGATATGCGTTTCACTTTTGTTTGGGCTGGATGGAAAGGGACAGCACATGATACACGTATTTTTATGGAAGCTATTCGGAAAGAGGAATTGCGCTTTCCACATCCACCTAGAGGTTTGAATTTAATAAGAATGACATTAATGAATTTTAATTAAATAAAAAATGATTTTTGCATTACTTTTGAATTATTATCCTAAATTCTATGCAGGTAAATATTACTTGGTAGATGCTGGATATCCTCATATGAATAGATAAATGGGGCCATACAGAAGGGAACGATATCATCTACCAGATTTTCACCGTGGTCCTCGACCAATGGGTATGCGTGAAATATTTAATCATGCACATTCATCGCTCAAATGCACTATCAAGAGGACATTTGGAGTTTGGAAAAATAGATAGAAGATATTAGATCATATGCCAAATTTTCCTTATGATAAGCAAGTTAAAATTGTTGTGGCGTATATGGCTATTCATAATTTTATTAGAACTCATGCATTAAAGGATCTTGAGTTCAAGCCATACAATGAGGACAAGGATTATCTACCTCCTGGAAGCATAGAGGATGAAGAAGTAGAAGATTACTCAAGCATGCAACAATCAAAGATATCCAGTGAAAATGTTATGAATATTGAGCGTGATTATATTGCCATTTCACTTATGCAACGTTGAAGAGATTTTTTTTTTCATTATAATTACTAAAACACCTATTAGACTATTTTCTTTGTTATTTTATTATAATATTTTATTTCTATCAAGGATATACTCTTTTGTGTCATTTCCACTTCAACAAGTGCTTTTTAATTCATTTCCAAACAAATCTAATATGTTTAAAAGTACTTTAGACTTACGGATCCCAAACAGTAAATAACTTTTCAATAGTAGAGCTTATTATATTAAGCTTTAAGCTATAAGTCTTAAGTTAAAAGTAATATTTTCCATCACAATCTCAAACATGCACTTACACTGCACACCCACCAACATGACTTCTATTTTTTATTTTTTTTAGTTTTTAATTTTTACATCAAAACGTGTCAACCAAAATGCGTAAGAGCTTATTCCCCCCTCCCCCCGCCCAACACCCGCCCCTTCTTCCCCTCTCTTTCCGTGCGAATCTCTCCTCCTCTCCCATGGTCTCTCCCCAAGCTTCTTCCCCCCCCCCCCCCCCCCCCCCCCCCCCCCCCCCCCCCCCCTCCTCCCCTCCCCACCCACCCCCCCCCACCCAACACCCACCCACAACCATTCCCCCCCCCCCCCCCCCCCCCCAAAAAAAAAAAAAAAAAAAACCCACCAATGCATTTGGATTTCAAAGCCGCCCGATAAGCTTCTTACCGGTACCCTAGATCTATATTTTGTTTATGTATGTATTTATGTTAACCAGTTCTAAGCTATCTCCTTCAAAAAGGATACAAGTGGGTTTCAAAACCACCCATGCATCTGGGTCTCAAAGCCCCCTGGTAAGCTTTCGTCCGATACCCTAGATCTATATATCTATATTTTGTTTTTGCATTTATTTTGTTTCAAACTATTTTTTTAGGCAATATTAGCACAATTTCTTGGGGGTGATTTCTTTTTTTTTAGTGATGTTTGAACACTGATTTTGGTGATTTCTAACTTTTTGGTGATGTTTGTACGTTGATTTTGGCTATTTCTAAGCTTGGTGATTTTTTATTTAGGTTTTTCTGAGCCTCTAATTTTGGAAGTTATGTGCTAGAGTTTGCATCACAGTTGGTTTAATGTCCTATCATTGTCAATACAGCGTTATTTTTAATTAAAAAAAAAATTGATATTGATATCCTCCTCCATCGCCTGGTTTCATTGCTTATTTTTGGACAATTTACAAATGACTATTTTGATGCCATTGGCTTGGACAATGTACACTCAAATTTAAAACTTCAATTGCAATGTATTGCAGTTTAAGGATTAGAGATGCCTGTTTTGAGTGTCTAGTGCTTTGTTTTTTGGCACGTACTAGCACTCTAAGGTTTAGAGAGAGCTCATTTTTTGAGTTTTGTGGGGACAATTTAAGGATTAGAGAGATGACTTATTTGGGTATGTTGGCTTCTGCATGGATATTTTGCTTGTTTTCATTGTTATTATGATTCTTATTTAGATAAGCTATGGCATCAAGTCAATCAGCATCACGTGTAGTTGATGGATTTATAATAAAATCACCAATTTGTTAGTGTGGTTTGAAAGCACCATTAAAGACCTCCCAAACTAACAAAAACCTTCGAATGAGATTTTATGTATGCTTAAAGTATACCACGGTAAAGTAAATTTTAATTTATCACATTTTATATTACTTTTGAATTTGTCATATTTAATGTTGGAAATTCTTGAATTGTATGTAGAGAGAAATAAGATGTCAATTTTTCATACGAGCAGATATACTTCAATTGATAGAGGAGAAAATTATGATAAGAGATAATGCAATTTGAAAGAGGAAGGATGATGTATTTCTACTCATTCATCCAATTCCTATGTTCACAGGGGGCGTGAGACTGAAGCTTGGAAAAAGAAGATAAACTAAGTAAGAGAGAGAATGATCTTCACAAGCTTGGGATGAACTTCAAAAGCAGATTGTAGATGTGCACGTGTATTATTGTGTCTATACTGGGTTTTATCTATTATAATAGTTTCTGATTGGTTCAGACTATAGATGTTAGTGTTAAATGGATTATTCAGATCATAATTGTAATATTATATTCTCTAATCATTATGGATGTGTGCTTGGTCAGATTTGAATATGGTACTAGATGTTATCACATTCTACCAGAGAAACAATAAATTCAAGTAGGCTCATAATCAGTTAAGCTTTTGTATTGAGAAAAATAGATCATTTTAATTATACAACTAATGCACCATGATATTGAGATAGCAGATCATTGGAGCATCTTCTATGTGAAACTTGATATGTTTCTAGGTAGGGCTACAAATGAACATAGCAGCTCATGAATAGC
The DNA here is from genome assembly GCA_011037825.1 of Carya cathayensis. Classification (NCBI taxonomy): domain Eukaryota; kingdom Viridiplantae; phylum Streptophyta; class Magnoliopsida; order Fagales; family Juglandaceae; genus Carya; species Carya cathayensis. The sequence continues at coordinate 534,208 of QGSO01000142.1, read as the reverse complement.
TCAGATTCGAATATTAAACGAGTAAAACTAGTAAAAAATCGACTCAACTCAGATTTGTGAACAAAATTCATATAAGCTCGACTTGAGTCGTTTGAGCTTGTTTTGAAGCTTGTAATGTGTTATATATATGTTATATTTATTACATGTTAATTATATTTTATATACTTAATTATATATTATTATTATTTACTTACAGTTTATTTTAATATAGTTATTATATTCCCAAAGTGGGTATAATATAATTTGTATAATAATATATCATAAAACTAGAACTTTTGATTTATTATATTATATATTAAATATATTAAATAGTTTAATTTATTACATTTATCTTATGTATTATTATTTTTTAATTATAGCTACAAGTTAATTTATTTTATAAAAAGTACTACCATAGGAATTTTTTAATCAAAATTATTTGATTGAATAGTTAAGCGGTTAGAATTTTTTTATTACTCGAGATAAGATTCAATTTTTAAATAAAAAAAAAAAACAACAAATCAAGTTCGACCTCGATTCGTTTATTTATTTTTAATCGAGCTTAAGCCGAATTCAAATAACATTAATAATTAACAAACCAAGTTCAAACAAGGAAATTCGTGTTCAAACTGAATCCAAATGAATGAACATGTTAATCAAGCTCGTATATTCTTATTTGAATTCAACTCGACTCAGTTTGTTTGCAACCCTATTTCTAGATAGAAGAAAGTGATCACTCGATATCGAATAAATTCAGGACTGCTTAAAAAGTCCAGCTAAATAACAGATTTCAAATAAGATCACGATCCGTTATGATCCAGGGTAATCACTTTATAATAGAGTAGGCTGGGGGAATCCAGTTTCCTGCCACAGAACAGCTAGGTTACATATTATGCCCATTGCCCAAAGATAAATAAAGTAGGATTACTATAGGATGTAATTTCCATTCTGGGTCTGTTTGCTTCCAGCATGCTCTTTGGTGTTTGGACGCTAATTTATGACATTCTGGACCCTGAATAATCACGAACCATTACAACAGCTAACAACTATCAAGCATCAAAATCTAATCACACGAATATCATGTTTAGGCATACGGTAGCAAACACAGGCTAGAACATAAAACCCTGCCACTAAAGAGTATCAAAATACAGTGGCAAAGTTCAACAGGAATTACAACTACAACTATAACAAATTACAAAGCACAAAAAGCTACAAATTGCAAATTACATTGCTACCAACTACTCCACAATAACAATTTGATGAAAACAGCATAGATTCTAAAATGGCCTCAGCTTCTCCATGAAATGACACCTTTGAGCTTGGAATGTTGACAGTATCACACGTGCATTTTAGTCACATTTCTGAAACACAAGCAGATCAACAATTTCTACATTTAATAATTAATCAGAAAACATTGGTTATGTGACAATACTATGCTGGAATCCGACAACATTGGTTGTGTGACAATACTATGCTGGATTCTGACAACAAAACCATCAACACTAACACAAGTTGAAATAGCAGGAGCTCATTTAAATGGGGTTTATCATCAAAGATTTTCCCGCAATTCTATATTCCAGGGAAAAAAAATAGACATTATTAGAAATGAATCTGCATGTGGTTCAGTATATATATACAATTGCTAATAAAAAAATTATTACCTGTTTTCTCTCTCTTGGTTGCGACCTTTTCTACAACTGGAACCTTCCTTTTCATTGGGGTTTCCCCTTTCCCCCAGACAACATGAGGGCTCAATATCTTTTTACCTTTCTCCACAACCACTTTTTCTTTAACATTGGTTGAGTCGGGTCTTGACTCAAATGTTAAGCCTTCAAGTTTATGCTCAAATTCATCTAACAGGCGTAAAAAAGCATTGTAAAGCTCATCACTTTGGGATACACGCCTTGCTAATTTCAAACATCTTTTCACTACAACCTCATACCTCCGTGCATCGGCATTGCCCTGCAAGTCATCATAGCTACTTTTGACCAATGTGTATCTCCTCTTTAAATCCTTTCTCCATCGATCCAAAATATATTTTTCCGGCAATGCATTAATTTTCTTCATACGACATACAGCAAATGCATGCCTACAGAAAATTCCCCTCATTTCAAACAAAGCACACATGCATTTAAATTCACATTCCTCCTCATTGTAGTAAACTGAATAATGCACATTTTTGACATGGTCTTCATCAATGGAAATTTGATCCAAAACATCAAATGTAGAAACACAACCATTAGTGCTAACAAGTGTGCAATTACATAAAATCAACCCCAACACCTCTTCTTGAACCTCCTTAAACTTTGCATTTGTATAAATCATTTGAAACTGCTTCTCAATGCCAAACGGGGATATGCAAGGAATTGTTTGGTTGATGGAATTGAAATCAGCTGTTACCTCAACCTTCACCTTATTCCTTAGAGCATTGTCAAATTGATTAACAAGCTCCTTCAATGTTGTACCAGAATGCACAAACCCGTCGAAAAAAGCATGCATACTTTCAAACCGTTTTGTAACACTCATACCAGCCCAAAATACATTTTTCAAGTAAACCGGTGCCCAGAAAGTCCTCTCATTGTACAACCCTTGCAGCCATGCATTAGAACGAAGATTGTACATATCAAGTAGTTGCCCCCACTTGTCCTCAAACTCCCCACAAGTTTGTGAATCATATAGAGCACTTTGAATAGAAGTCTTCAACCCTATGTTGAATTGGGTATGAGATCCCAATTTTTCTTTCAGCTTTTGCATGATGTGCCAGAGACAATATCTATGGCGAGTATTTGGAAATACTGTGGAAATAGCACTCTTCATTGCCAAATCTTGATTTGTTATTATGGCTTTGGGAGCCTGACTATTCATGCACTTTAACCATGCTCGAAACAACCAAACAAACGTACTTGTATCCGCACTTGAAATCAAGCCAGTCCCTAACAGTATAGATTGCCCATGATGGTTTACACCCAAAAAAAGAACAAAAGGTGTACCGTACCTATTTGTTAGGTACGTCGTATCGAAAGTGATAACATCGCCAAAAGATTCATATGCCGCTCGACTGCGTGCGTCAGCCCAAAATACATTTTTTACTCTGATCTCATCATTCATATCCATATCAGAAACAAAGCCATCATTCATCTCCCTCATTTTATCAAAGTAGTCACTAAGTGCTTTGCCACCTCCTTTACCAAGTCTTAAGTGTTCGACTTTGTCTATCCGACAATCAATATAGTCACTAAATGCTTCGCCACCTACTTTATCTGCTTGCTTGACATATTGTTTGTAATAAGGTAGAAGCTCTTTCTCAGTGGCAAACTTCATACCAAATTTTGGTATTTCAACTCGTTCATCCTCATCAGATACATCATTAGTCCCCTCCGACTCTTTACATACATCGGATGTTGTTTCTTTATCCTCTACAAAATGGATGAGATTAGTATTTATATTATATATATTGAGTATGACAATCATCGAGTTTAAAGTGTAATACCACTATTAATCTCATAGCTTTGACCAGTTGTGTGTGATGTACCTCCATCATTTGTCTCACTTTCTGCACTGTTAGGCATGGTGGACGAATCACTTACGCTTTGTGTGGTCTCTTCAGATTTTCTGAACGTTTCCGAATTACTTGACGAATGGTAGGAAAGAGTTGGTCCAAGAGGTGGCACCAACGGATCCTGCAATTATATAGATGTGTTAGTTCATACCTAATGCACAGACAAAAAAATTTTAAAAAATTCCATCTACCTGCTTAGTCTCTTGAAATCTTTTTAACTCCCCTGGATTACTTGACGAAGTATAAGGTACAGTTGGTCCACCAGATGGAATCAATGGATGCTGCAAATTAGGCAGAGTGTTAAGAGTATTTCTAATGCACATAGAAAAAAAATATTTCAAAACAATTTTCATCTACCTGGCTAGTCTCTTGAAACTTTTTTAACTTTTCTAGATTACTTGACGAAGGGTTGGGTAGAGTTGGTCCGAGAGGTGGCATCAACATATGCTACAATTATATAGATGTGTTAGTACATTGATAATGCATATAGAATTCTTTTTTTAAACAAAAAATAAAAATAAATAAAAAAATCCATCTACCTTGCCGGTCTCTTGACATCTTCTTAACTCCTCCGGATTACTCGATGAAGGGTAGGGTAGAGTTGGTCCAAGAGGTGGCATCGACGGATGCTGTAATCAAGCAAGGTGTTAGAGTATTTCTAATGCACGTAGAAAAAAATTAAAAAAAATTCCATTTACCTGGCTCGTCTCTTGAGATCTTCTTAACTCCTCCGGATTACTTGATAGAGGGTAGGGTAAAGTTGGTCCAAGAGGTGGTATCGACAAAGGGTAGGGTAGAGTCGATTGAACAGGTGGCATCAACGGATGCTACAATTATATAAATGAGTTAGTTCATTGCTAATGCACATAGAAAAAAATTTAGGAAAAAAAAAATCTACCTGGCCAGTCTCTTGAAATTTTCTCATCTCCTCAGGATTATTCAACGCATGGTAAGGTAGAGGTGGTCCAAGAGGTGGCATCAATGGATGCTAGAATTATATAGATGTATTAGTTCATTGCAAATGCACATAGAATTTTTTTTTTTTTTTTTTTAATTCCATCTACCTGGCTACCCCAAGGGTACGGATATGGATTTGGATATGTATTTTGAGGCATCATAAATGGCGGGTAATATGGATTTACAGGACCGTAATATCCCTATAATACAAAAATAAACAAAAGATTATTTAAATGGAAATATCATACACCAAGGCATACAAATGACCAATGCGTATTATACCTGAATCAATGGCATCGATGTAGTAGGCCTAGGTGGCCTTCCATCATCCCCTTTGTCCATCAGGCTATTTAAATTAAGAATTTAGTTTTAGTCAACTCACAATTATTCAAAAAAATCACTTCAGGCAACATAAAATTCTGACCAATATAAGATTCTAAAATTTTAGCAAAACCCATCCCGTCCATTTCATTAGATGTGTTGAAACAAGGCCCTTGTAAAATGGTACTCCCTTCCTTGTGTTAATGCAAATATGCTCTCGAGATTTTGGAGGAGAAGAGGTTAGCTACAGAAGCAATATGTCGCACTGACAAATAATATCTGTTTTCACTTCCTTGCTTTCTGTTTTTTTTTCACAAGATGGGTTCATGTAATAAGAGTAGCCAAGGTATACATTCAAGTGAAATTTTAAAAAACAGGGCCCTGTAAAGATCTATCTGTGGGAAGTTGAAGTGGATCACTTTCACAAACCTGGATGCAATTAAATAGAATGATTATTCTTATATACCAGAAAAAGGAAAAAAAATTACTACTTGTTCCCGGAAGAACACAGCTGCCCTCGCTTCACATTTTATCTTAATCGCTATGAATCAAATATTGCCTACTACATTTCTTATCTTCAATTTGTAACTAACAGAATTCGAAAGACCACACATATAGAGAAAATGCATAAATGAAGCAAGGAAAAGCCACTATCATAAATGAACATACCAGCTTTATATGGCCTTTAGTAGATGCAATTAAGCGAGTATACTCCTCTATTTGCCAGCATAATGGATTCCAGTATTATATTAAGTTCGTATTTACACAAATAGAAAAGAAGCTTAAATATAACCACCAAGCTATTAGGATAATATATAGATATATATATATATACACTCCTCTAGTGTAGCTGATGACATGTGCGACATTCAGTAAAGGATGGACTACTATATTGGTGAAGACTGTAAACATCACATTCTATTAAGGATTGGAATGCCATGAGAAGAGGCATCTCTGGTGGCCAGAAAAAGAGATTGTCTACAGGTAGTATGAATGGCTTAGACAATACTCACTGTGGCTTAGACAACGGTTTAAATATACAAATAATCTCAGGCTGTGTTTGGTTCAGTACTTCCGTGGCACAGATTATGCACAAAAAAAAAATACAACCAACCTACAGAGAGGTAGGCAACTTGCACACAGAGATAGATCAAAACGAAACTTGCACACAGAGAGGAAGGCACACGAGCAACCAACTTACAGTGTAATACCGAGTTCCAAAGCTGTGTCTGAGACCCACGCGTCAGTTAGCCCGTCACTGTTTCAATGCGTTTGTGAGTGAGAGATAGAGAGAGTTTTCCGGTGAAGGAAGCCACAGACGCCGTCGGAGGAGGAGATTTGGGAGAGGGGGGAAGAGGGAAAATGACTCGGGCGGGGGGGAAGACGAATTCGAAATGAAATTTACGCGTCGTTTAGGTTACATACCGTCCCAAAAGATAGAGCGGTTCGGATCGGTTTGTGGTACGGATCAAAAAACGGTTTACTTCCTAATTCTTTCCATACATATACCACTTTTTAGCATTGTTCATCCGAGTTTTGCTAAGATCAGTCACTATTGTCTATTCACATTACACACTCCACATTTGTAACTTTTCATAAGATGTATGGATGAGTTTCATAGAGTATGAATGTGGATGGTGAATAGTAATTGATGCAAAGAATTTTTCTTGTTCACCATGATCCATGTTTGGGTAGGAAAAAAAAAATTCTTTGTTTTAAATATGTTCATTCCATTCATATATATTTATTTTTTTTTTATTTTTTTTAATGGTTAAGAAAATAACTATTAGTGAATTTATATTTTTTTAATTTTTTCCTTAATTATTAAGAATGTTTACAAAATGCTTAAATAAAAAGAAAATAAAAATAACTCATTTATACTAGCGTGCACATTTAATAATCACTCTAGTATTGTTCTTTAAGGTATCTAAAAAAAATTTGGATCAGCATTCGAGTATCTTGATTTATAAAATTTGGAAACAAAAAATAGAAATAAATATAAAAAATAGATACTATAATTCAAAAACCAAAAAATACACCCCAAAGAGCTGGTCGTTGCTATAAAATAAGTGTATTCCTCCGGAAAAAATAAGTGTTATAAAATAAGAGTTTTATTATTTATCATCTTCACATAACATATTATAGCTATTTTTCAAAAAAAAAATTTATTTTATTCTTTTTAAATTAATTAAATTCGTCTGCTCATCATCTATATATCACAAATTTGATAAAAATAAAATAAAAAATTATATATAATATATAATGTAAAGATAATAAATCGAATTTTTCTATTAAGAAGGGCGGGAATGCATGGCGGGAACGCATGTTGACTCTGGATGAATAGGTTATTTTGTTGTGGCTGCGGACTCCAAAGAGTATCGCTTCTTCCCTATGCACGAACAGGTTTTAGAGAGTTCGGAGAAAGGGAACGGATGTACAGAACGACCAAAGCCCAATTCGAATTTGAAGGACGGAGTGAGGCAGAGGAGGCTGCCACCCTCCTGTTACCTTTCTACGTATTACCGATTATTAAATACATCAAAAAAAAATTATTTAGATTTAAAATTCTACTAATTACCCACCTTTTAGTTCAAAATTGTAAAAGAAATTAAAAAAAATTATTAAGTGTACCAATACTCAACAGTAACGATTTCGAATCACTTGATATTTCATTGGACTTGAGAGTTGATATTTATCTAACAATAAATATATAAACATTTGTAAAAATGAAGAAAAAAAATATGAAAGTAGTTAAATGATGCATAATTTTTTATAACATGCACAACAATACCTTATCGGGATTTAAGGCTTTGATTGAATGAATAATTAAAAGATCAATGGGACCACCGGGCAGCAGACCAAAAAGAAAAGAGAACAGAAAGAAACACCCAGTGGCTGGTGTGACGGTAATTCTATTCTCTCTATTATATGCTGCTAGCCTCTATATATTCATTTGTCATGCGCTTTGACCATATGAATTTTCAAGGATTTGGACCCCTGGTCCATATACCAAACTGCAGCGTTGGCTGAATGATTGCACCAGTTGAGTGGCCACCTCCTTGAAGAACATGGATGCCACCTGAAAATCACAATGTCATTGCCACAGTTAGAATGCTTATGGGTACTCTACATCACAAGATAAATTTCCAATGTCAAATACCCAAACCTTATTATGCCTGGTGTGTTCACAGAAAATTAATATAACCATTCTGAATCCTTAATTAATGAACTCCTAAGAAAGGGATTAATCCAGAATAGCCACAAACGACAGCCACGTAGACAAGCGCAAGATAAAACTATAATCATGACATATAGTAACCACCGAAACTGCAATATCTTAGGACATTGATATAATGATCATATACTGCCCGTAAGATGTCAGAACATATCAAATTCAAAGGTCAATCAGACTATCGTTGCAGTCTTGCCAGACCTTTTATCTCCGTCTCTCTATCTGTTCCTATCTCACAATGACAACAGTTCCAAAGAACACCTACATGCAAGATATGTTGGATGCATTGGCAGTGTGCCACAAATGTTGTCATCGGGTCCAACATATGATACAGCTCAATTAAGTTGTCACATGCATTTCTATTTGACAACTATTAGATTGAATTAAAACTTTTTTGAAAGAGAAAAAAGAAAAAAGACTTAACAGAATTAGAAAATTAGACAAAGAAATGCCTCGGTATGAAGGCTTTGTAAGGAATAATCAGTTGTTAAAATTGTTAACCAAGAGAACCGAAGAGTAACAAAAAGAATATTAATGAATTCAAAACCAAGGCTAACGATCATTACAAAAAGAACTAATGAATCCACCTCAGCTAATGATAGATATTACAGCATACACGCCAAGGTGATCACACAATTAATGGCCATGTGTCAAGGTGGTGGTGGAGTTGGTAATGATGCAAATTAGCAGTCAAAGCTGTGATAAGGTGTTCAGAAAATGAGAGCAGTGACAACTAGGAAGTTTAATGAATGATCATATGGAGGTGGTAGAGAAATTAAATGTGGATGGGTGCTGCTTGGGGAACCCAGTAAAGAGTGGAGGAGGGGTGGTGAGGAATGAAAGGGCACAACTGTTGACGGCGTTCACCCATCACTATGGCGAGGGCACCAACACAGGAGTGGAAGTGAAAGAATTATGGGATGGTTTGAAGCTATGAGCCCAAAGGAACCTGTTGGATATTGAGGTGGAATCAAATTCCAAAGTACTAATAAATTGGTTGCTTGGGCATGGTAGCTGCCCCTGGTACCTGCATGATATATGGGAGCAAATAGTTGAGCTGAAAGTTAGTTTCTCAATCAGTTTCTGTCATGTTTACTGGGAATTGAATCAAGTGGCCGATGGTTTGGCAAAACTAGGTGCTCAAGGAATGGTTTGAATCTTTGATAGTCATAATGACCTAGCATGTGAAGTTAGAGGAGCATTAGTACTTGATAGAGCTGGAATTCCTTATCTTCGTTGTAAATATTCAGGTTTTGTATAGGAATAAGTCTGGTTTCTATAAGTTGCTTTTTCATACCTTGGTTTTGGATTTCTTGTAACCCCCAAGGTGTTTATTGTAACCACGGTATTCCTCCATCATAAGTGAGGGATTTTAATAAAACTCACGGGGTACCATTCTCTTTATTAAAAAAATCATATGGAGGTTGCAATTACAGGGAAATTATTCATGAGCTAAAGGATCATCACCTGCCGGTAAAATGGTGACTGGAACTTAAAATCCACCAAAAAATGAAGGTTGCAAGTTCCTGGAGCTGGTCCAGGATTGAACTCCCATATGTTTATCAGGTGGTCAAACAAGGCGCTATCCTTTGCAGTTGTCTGAACACAAGATAGAATATAGAATAACTTCATCAAAGGAAGCACAAGAAAATCAAATGTAGAGAACTAATGTAAAATCAAATGTAGAGGATTAATTATAGTTAATGCTCCAATAAACCCCTAAAGCCTCACACACAGGGCAGACAACAACAAAGCAACATTAAAATAGACTTTCATTTTAAGTTAGATAACCAATATGACACCCATATTTGATTCAAATCTCCACAAGTCAAGTTCATATTCATTTAAACTGATTTTTAATCCCCCCACATGGGTTGCCCAATCATGTTCATGCACATTAGCAATAGAAGAAAAGTCAATATACCTAATGTTCTTTCTTACAAGCTTTCAGATCATACAAAAGCTATAATAATTAGCTGTAAATGATTAATTTTACACTATGAGAACAGAGAAAATACTGTTAAGTAAAACAACCCCCCAATAATTGAAAGAAAGTTGGTCACCTTTATGATCTTGGGCCTGCTCAATTCTACATGGGAAGTGTAACCCTCAACAAGAAATTTGAAACCAATCTCTAGCTCAGCATCAAAAGATCCATCGGGATATTGTCTAATTATCTCAGACCGCTGACACCAGGGGACAAAACCATGATATAAGTCAACGGCTGCAACTACATCAAACAATTGCTCTGGAGAATACCTAATGAACAAAAATTCTGTCAGCTCGAGTCTTTGTGATTAGAAATCAAAACAGTTCATAATGCAACCATGAGACATCAATATTCGATAGACACATTTATCCTTTCACAAGGATGAATGTCAGCTCATTGGCTGGTACCTGACTAATTTTAATCTCATCGAGAAGTTTCAAATGCCACATGAGTTACTTAGAATGCAACTTATATAGCTTCAGAAGCAAAAATAAACAAATGTTTAAAGTCATGCAATGGTCCAGGAAAAGTGCTAGTCACCAACCCCAAATCAGTCAATTTGAAGTTTCCCTATAATCACTAATAAAGCCCAGTTTCCCCTAATAAGTAGTCATTGCCAGGCTTAATAATTATGACTATATTTATAACTTTTAGCCACACAATGTGAGTTAATCCTTTTCCCAATGTAAGATTGGGGTGTTACAGTTCTAGTTGTTTAACCTACGGTTTAAAAATTGCACCTCATCCACACTGAAATCATTATATTAAACATATTTCAGTCCAAATCATTAAAAACGCAATTGAAAATCACGAGCCTTGCAATGAGAAGTAAGAAGCACAATATCAATCTCACTCTAATGGAAATATACGTATGAACTAAAAGAAAAAGCCATTAGAGCTCAGGTGGGTAAAGTAAAACTCTTAAAACCGCAGGTTGACAAAAGTTGACAACCGCAGGTTCACAAATGTAGCTTGATATCAAGAGTTGATATGTACCCTAGTATGTTTGTATTTGTGTGTATATATTCCAACAAACGAAAAAATTACTTGGGGCTAAAAAACAGAGAGAAAGGAATAGAATGGTAAAAATGGCAGCTATCATATACCAAGAAGCTACAATTTTTAACAGCAACTTATACATGCCAATAAAATGGGAAAACAGTCACACAAACAATAGAGGTCGTCAAAATGTGATTCCCAATTAAAGGTTTTGAACAAAATTACCCCAAGACGCGCTTCTCCTCGTAAACTTTCGAAAGAAAACCGCCCTCTTCACCGTCTCCACAACCCAGAAACCGCCTCGTTTGGACAGTGTGACTATTATGAAACAAACTCCTGAGAGAAAATCTGAGTCCATTGACGGAATTAGGGACCAACGGCAATGGTGTATCGAGAGCCGCGATGGTACGAAAGCATCGCCTCTGATCAAAATTCTTCGAGTGCCTAGCGTTCGTAACGGACCTAATAAAATGTCTGAGACTGCCTTTGGAGGTCGACATGAATGGCGGCGTCGTTAATTATGATAATGTGAGAACTCAAAGCTCATAAGTGAACTGAAGGACCCCCAAGATGTTGGTTAGTCCCGGGAGCTGCAAATTTTTTGGATAAATGAAACAGAATTAATGGGTAGTTTTAAACATCTTTCTCCGTTTACTTTTCGGCCATAAAATTCAGAGATCGGAAGCGAACAAACCTGGACCGGACGTCTCCGAGAATTGTGGGTCTCGTCGATGAAAGAGAGAGAGAGAGGCCGGGGTATGGATTCAAAACGGAAATCCAAGTTCCATATATGTTGTATGATATATTTTTGGAGTCAAAAGATTCCAGAAGCATAGGTAGGTGGCTTTATCGCAAAAAAGAGCTTGGTCTTTTCAACACGTCTTTTCATTTTCTGTTTTCTTGAAGCATTATTTTTTGAAAAAAATACTTTAGTTAAATTATATGTAGAAAACATTTTAATTAAATTATAAAATTATTTTTATTATAAAATAAATTTAATAAATTTCGTGAAATTATATTAATTTATGAATTTATTTTATGTAATTTTTTTGCATATATAATAATTCTTTTTTCTCAATAATTTAACATTCAAATCATTTTTAAAATTTTAGAAAAATAGTTATAAAAACTTGCAAATCCTCGATGACCGGACCTTGGCATATTCTCCTAACCTAACTAATATAAAAGTTGGTTTTTAAAAGAAAAAAAGAAAAAATTGACGACCGAGGAACGTTGAACATTCAGCTGCAAACGTAAAAAGTTGGGATCTGGAAGTTGATTACGTTTTCCCCCCCAACAGCTGGCGATGACGGGTCGCTCTTTTCAACCCCTTTAAGGGGTAGTACAAGACAAATGGAAAGTGGTTGTATGTAATCAGAAATTCAATTTGCAGTTTTAGTGAGAAATTGCGTGGTCTCATTAATGAATAGAGATAAAAGAGAAAAAAATATATTTAAAAAAATATATTATTGTAATTTAAAAAATAAAAAATAAATATAACTTTGAGCAATGGAGACTGTACGTAGACTAACACGTACACTATATAAATCTTTGATTCTTTCCTCTCATCATATTTGACAGCTAAAACATTTGCCTGATGATTAGTTTACCTTCTCAAAGGTCCACTGGGAAGAGTGCAAGTTCATACTGCATTGTAAGTGCTCTCAATATTCGCAAGAAAATGTCCCATTCATTTGAAGCCAACTGGCGCATCAATAACCAATCTTTTTGAAAAATGATAACATTTCTGATCCTTGATGATGAATATGTCATATTTGTATAAATATTTTTGCATACATGTTGAAGCTAAATATTACAGCTTGGCTCAGAAAGGAAGTCACGTCACTTCCTTAAAACCATTATTGAAGACCCACTCAGCACCAGTATGCCAGACTGCACCTCATGCCATAAGAAAAGGTAGGGGAAAAGCGACTATATCCCATTGGGATTTAAATCCATGAAGAAAACAGTGCGACCTTCAGCATTTGAAGAAGCTCTTGCTACTAAAACTTCCTTTCACATTGATATTTCAGCAGCATGAGCCAGCAGTATATGATGATATTGGCCACACAATGCACCATTCTTGTCTAACAATCAAGTGAGTTGCAACATTACAGATATTTGAGCATGCCGCGACCCTCCACACTAAGCTTAGTGGCTTGGAGCTGCTTCTTTTTTGGAGCCTTCAACTGCTGCAACTTCTTATTCATCTGCCATTAACAAGTACTTGCAGGTTTAGAATTACAGTAACAACACAATTCGCAAGAGACTGCACAAACAAAACACCACATGCACACCAGCACAGACACACAAAGCAGACTGTCATCTGGGGTAACCATGCCAGGGGAGGCTTGACCTTTCTAACAATTTAACCCTAATGTAAGGACACCGCAACTTTTTATGCCCACTTGGAGGATAAAGTGTCGTGATTATGGTATGCATTGGGCCATAGACAATATTTTATAATACTACTTTCAAATCTGATTTACCAATGAAGAGATGCCACTACCCAAGAAGAGTTAATGTTCTTGTTCTCAGGTTGGGCAGTAATGTTGAGTTTAGGTCCTACTCGATATCGGGGAAAACCAATAAAAGGAAAACAGAAAAGTAGAGGTGGAGTTCAGGTAAAACTGAGGCTTGTTCCGAAAATGAATTTTCACCATCTCCAAAATTGACGACATTATTGGTTTGACCATTGAGACTTGAAATAGGTCATTCAGCAGAAAAAAGTAATAACTAAACACACCCGGATGCTTAAGTGTTGCCTCGTCCAGATCTAATAAAACAAAGAAAACCAACTCGTTTGTCCAAAATTGAAGCGGACTATCTCACCAATTAGAGAAAACATATATATTCACCATTCCATTGAAACATACAGGCATGCCCAAAAATGTTCTCTTAATTACAATATTTAACTTTTCAGCAGAAAAAAAAAACCAACCTTCAAACGACGCTGATCTTGTACAATTTGTTTTGCGCGTGCTCTGACTTCATCTGGATCAATCTTAGATTGTGGACGCACAACAAAATCTAAGGGTGTTGCTTCCGGTCTTGAAGCATGCAGTCTGGAAGAAGATTGGCCAGACTTGCGTTCCCTGGATTGTAGTAAAAACTAAAAATTTAGCATCCAAATATGACACTGGTGGAAGTACGAATAGCAGAAAATAAAGGAACCAGAATGAAAAAATGACTGTCATCACATGTTATTTCACCTATTAAAAATAAAAGACTGTCATCACATCTTACCTTGAGAATTCATCCAAGTCAAGATCACCATCTCTAGATTCAATTCCAGCAGCTTTATTAGCCGGCCTAATAAAAAGGGAAAACAAATTACACAAAGAACATTGTGCATATCACAGATACAAGTTGGAGAAACATGCAGAACAAGTCACAATAAGTACTTCTTCAAAGGTGGCCTTCGGTAGGGAACTCTCTCATCATCGACATTTCTCATCTCCTCAAATCTTGTGCTCTTATTAAATATTGGTCGACTCTGCACTCAAATTTAGAGTGGAAAATAAAATCTCAATGCCACTAAATATAATAGGACATCCATGTATGAGATCTTCAAGAATTATAAAAGAAAATAAAATGGCAACATAAAAAGGAAATTTCTGTACAAGTCACAACAACAAAAATAATCACTGACCAAAGACTTTGGAATCAAAAATTTGAAATAGGAACCCTTGTAAACAACCAATTGTGTGATCATTGAGAAGTATATCACAACCGAAAATAAATAGTTTGAACATTTCAAATCAAATTTCAATCATCATTCAAGTGTTTTGTATGACCATGGCATGATTCTTGAACAGAGAGAAGTATCTCCACCATCACTTTTTCTTTTATCTGTAAATAAGGATTTTATTGATGAGAACTGCTACTTTAAATACCACTCTGTCAAATGAGTACCATAAAAAGCAGGATGAGCATCTCATATATTTATCAAAACTTTCACGTCACCATGTCATGTTAGAGTTTTACATTACCCATTTATCGACCAAATCCTTTGCAAGTTTTCTATTGGATGTGGTTTCCTCTTCAGATTTTGATAGAAACATAATGACCTGCCCAATAATAGAGTACATCAGTCAAAGCCGTTCCTCCTATATCCAAGCAGCAAAAATTATCTAACAAGCTGGTTCCTAACCTTTCCAAGACCACTCTTCTTCAGTTGTTCTCTTCTATCATACTGCTCTAAATCAATGGGAAACTGCATAACAGAAACAACATATCAAGTGCCACATATATTCTGACTACAACCATGAATACAAATTATAGAATATATTGCATGAAAATCTGGCATACATCAGTCAAAATCTTCAAAATTGCAGCGCGGATATTTATGTTTGGCAAGCTTCCATCGGGAAGAGGTTCAAGCCAATTCTTCAATAGATTTAGCACCCCATGATCTAGGAATTCTTGTTGAAGCTGCTTCCTGCACCAATAGTAGTTCATATGGAATATAATTATCTAAAATATCAGGATTACAAATGCTAAGAAAAGAAAGAAATCACAAAGAAACCAATGACAGAGAGCTTACTTTGAAAGGACCTCGGTCAGAAGAGGTAGTTTTTTGAGTTTATTAACAGCAGGCTTCCCCTGTCTATTAAGGTCTGCATCCTCTTCTGCTGTAACCTCAAGCTCGGCCATGACATTCTCAACAAGCAATGCTATGTCAGCCGGGCTTCTGTCATTCTTCTTTCTTTTCTTCCCCATCTTGAAGAGCTCATTAATTTCATCATCTTCGCCCTCCTCAGCCTAGAAACATCCAAATCATGAACCAGTAAGTGCATCAAAAAAACATCCAGGCACAAAAACAACACCATACACCATCGCTACTTTTATGATATATGTATATATATATATATATCGAGAGAGAGAGAGAGAGAGAGCACTGACCTGAGGAGCATCACCAGGAGAACGCGGCTCATTGCCACTTCCATACCCCTCAACAGGATCTACACCAGTGTCATCTATGAAATTATCATCATCCACAGTCCTGAAACCTTCTTGATCATCCTAATCCATTCAAGAGATAAAAACAAATAAAAAATTGTAAGTAGGAACCAAGGGCATAAATAAGTCATAGAATCAACTAATTAAGCACATCACAGGCCACGCTACATATATAATGAGTCATATAAGAATCACAACTAAAAAGTCAGCTAGAATCACAACTAATATAAGTTGTGATACTTATGTATAGAATCAACTCGCTATTCTTATATTTTTTTCATGCGGTCAGTGAATCACAACTAATCAGACATAGCAAACTTGACCCAAACATCACTAATTTCATTCCTTTTTTATATCAAAATATTACCCCACGCTCATTACCTACATTAAATTCAGCAGGAATCAGAGTCTCTTGCTCAAGAACATAAAACTCGCAGAAAAACTAAAAATGTAATAGGAAGGCCATCAATTTGAAAAGATTCAAGATCTGGACACCAGAGATTTATTATACCTCGGAGTCGCCACCGGCAATGGTGTCCCACATCTCCTTGACCTCACCGTCGCGATCCTTCCCGGAAGAAAACCCTCTCTTGGAGAACTTATTGGACTCACCCTTCCCCGAAGAAAACCCTCTCTTTTCCTCCTTATGTCTCCTCTCCTTCTTCCCGCTACTCCCACCACCCTCCTTTCTCCTCTTCCGATTCCTCTCAAAATCCTCAACGTCCTCGTCCTCATCCACCAGGCTAGGAACCACGATCTCCTTCGCCGTGGTGGTATCGCTCTTCTTAATCAGCCGTTTCCGGGGCTTCGCGTTCAATGACGAGGGGTCCGCGTCGTAGACCGGCGTCTCCGACCGCTCTCTCCTCCCCCCACCGCGCTGCCATTCGTCCTCGATGTCTTCGTCCTCCAATAGGTCCCGTTGAGGCTCCGGAGACAGCTCCCTATCCGACTGTACGTCATCGTAGTCCATCAACGGCTCTCCATCCTCGTCACGGTACCTGAAAAAACAAACAAAACCCAAATTATCTAGGAAAAAATCATCAGAAACCCTAAATCCTTCGCAAATAGAGAGAGACACATACGGATCGTCTTCGTAACCCATCGGCAAGAAGGATACAGGATCTGAGACTTCGCAAACTCTGCCCACAAGAAATTGCGGGGAAATTGGTGCGCTTACAAATATGTAGCAAAGAAGAAAATTGCAGTTTGGTCTTTGGTGTGCGAGAATTGAGGTTGATATAGACTCTAGAGCTCGCTTCTGGCTTTATGGGCTATTTTATTGACAAAAATATTCTGAAATTTGTTTTTAAATCAATATGATTTAAATTGTTTAAATTTTTGTTTTTCATTCAAATCACATAAATCAATAAAAATGATTATTAGATGAGAAATATTTTTTTGTGATGGAAAAATGTTTGTGTATAAAACATAATTAGATTGAATATGAGTTTTTTTCAGAAAAAAGTCTTTATTTTTTCTGAAATTACTTCTTCTCAAACAGGCTAAGCTCGCGCTAAGAAGATGGAGAAGGCCTTTTATTTTCGGTTGACGGCTTTTAGGGAAAAATACTTTTTTCTCACGCTTAAGGGACAATGCTTTACATCGTATTAAATAAATTAAATAAAAATTCATCGACAATATATCACACAAACCAAAATATAAGGATAGATCTAAGTCTTAGATGAATTAAGCAGGTTTGAAAGTAGAGATTAGAAATTTGAGTTTGAAATGAAAGTTTAAAATATTATTTTTTTAATATTATTATTGTTTTAGGATTTGAAAAAGTTAAATTAGAATTTAAAAAAGTTGAATTATTTATTATATTTTGTGTAGAAATTTAAAAAAGTTATAATGATGATGATATGAAACTTTTGAGTTACCAAACTCTAGTTTATCTCCTTGTGATCATTTTGAAAAACCAATTTTCATATGGATCATAAAATTATCCACTTTTTTCAAATGAAATACGTGAAATTTGCACACTCTAAAACTGTAAATATAATTTATTTATAAAAGATAGCATTGCCCATTTTTACAAAAAGCTTATGCAAGACCTGTATACTTTTTTTTTTATACAAGAGTGAAGAGTTTCGAACCTGGTTCTCTAATTTGAAGATCAGACCTTATACGATCCGGTCCAAATGACCTTGGCCGCGGCATATATAGTTGAGTTTGTACAAATCATTACTCAAACCAAATATATTTGGATTACGTATTTAATACAAGCAACAATTATTCTAATGTTACTGAATTCCCTTCTTTTCCATAATAATGTCTAGTATTATCGTTTATCACGAGCTTTCATCAAACTCTCACCACCTTTTTTAAGCCTACTGGATATCTTTCAGAAGCCGCACTTCCATGATTCTTGCTTCTCTCAAGTGTTGGAGACAATGTTTCAAGATCTGTTTTTGAGCAAAGATTGATTCAAGATTCACACCGTCATGGGCTCTTGAAATTTAACTCGGACGGGAATATCAACATCTTTTAAAAGGAAACAATATCACTGCTAAATAAAACGACTCCTAATTCAGACAAAAAAAATTAAAAATAAAAATAAAAATACTCCTAAATAACAGATATAATCACTGCTTTTCGTATGAACAATTCTTATCATTGCAATACAGCTATAGGTACTTTGAATTTTTCATAATGCGTACAAGCAAGCAACACACCAAACTAAAACCAGAACAGAAACTAGAATGCATGTAACTCTCAGAAATGCAGTATTGTCAACATGCAGTGAGATTAAAACACAAGTCATTATATATTTTCCACAATCCAATGATTGTCTACTTCCCTCACTGTTTTTTTGTCAAGGACTGTCACCTACAATTCTTTTACAACTATATTACATACAAGTTTATCATTTTTCTATTTTGTTTCTTCTCTTGAGAGGTTGATTGGCATTCCTACTCACACTTTCGACTCAGATGAAATCCACTTTGAATGATCCATGTGTTGTCATCATGTGTTATGGCCAGCACGTGACCAATAATACCGAAACAAAATAATTGTTCTGTATGTGCAAGATAAGTGGATAACCCGTGGTCAATTTGTTACCACAAGCTGTCTTCAGGCTTCTGAGATTGGAATGGGTAATACCTTAATGGGAGATCGATCTTCTATTGTGCTCTAGAAACGTCAGTTTGATAATCAACAAAGGGAAGCTCTATGGAAAATGATCTCAATCTGTCAATAAGGTGCATATCGACAGAGAGAAATAATAGAAGCTGAGAAGACTGGAATAGCTTTAAGAGTTTCTTTTTTCAGAACACTTTATCATGGTTTGGCTGCATAAAGGTCCTTCCAACTTTAGCTTTCAGGATTTATTTGTCAAGACCGAAAGAGCTGAGAAGACTTTTGCTGCACACATCAAAACCAAAAGATAATGATAACAATTTTTAGAGAGCATTAACACAAACCACAACGATAATTTATTTTTTTTTAAAACCATCCGATGCACATTGATATTATGATTTTGGGTACTTAGGATACCAGAGACAAGATAATGTAATTAAAAACTGATTATATTGTCTTTAAGGAGTACTGTCATTTTCTAAAAAATCAGAAATAGTGACTAACAATCGTAATTAGCTCACAAAGAGTTCTTTGATGTACATTAACATGCTGCACTTAAACGCCTGAATTAATGTAAAGCTATACACACAGCAGTCAGGTTTCCTAACCAGAATTATCCCTCCCAGCCAATGCCAAGCAAATCTGGGGGAAGAGAAGCAGGATCAAGCTCCCAACAGTCTTTCAAAATCTCTGGAGCCTCATCACTAGAAAGTTTCCTGGCAGGAATCTGGTGTGAAAACAACCGGAGATCATGTTTTTCAAGCAATCTAATAGCATGAAACCCAATCTCCCTTCTCTTAAATATTGTCTTGAACCCATCAACCTTCTCAAGATATGCCATGCTCAAACCATACATCTCACTATAACTTGTCATAAACAAAACTATGTCATAGCACCGCTTATCTTTAATAGAGATATTTCTTCCTTCAGCATCCACAGCTGCCTCATTATATAGAGCCCACACCGAACCCTTCCTTGGATAAATTCTATAGACCTCTCTTGCTTCTTGTTCACAATCCACAATATGAGAAAATACGTTCAGCGAGTTAATGGAATTCTTCCAAGCAACCTTGAATTTCCCACAGGAAATATGAAATCCCATTTTCTCCAAACATATCAGCCCCTCGTCCCCATTACTTTGAAGATCCAACCAACTCATCTTCACCTCAAAAGGATTCACTGAAACAATTTCATCAATCAAACCATAATGCCTTGGCATTCCATCATCGTCATCATAGATGGCCCATACTTGTCCTTTCTTAAAACTTCTCTCCACTCTATCCTTGTCAAAATCATAAAAATCAGAATCCTCCACCGACATAATCTCCAAATCCCCACCTCTAGAACTCCTGCGTCTTTCAATTTCCAAACCCACGCTCTTCTTCCTACGCCTCTCAATATCTGAATCTCCACTCTTCTTTGAACTTCCCCGTTTCTCAATCATTAAATCCCTACTCTTCTTCAAATCCCTTCGCCTCTCCTTCTCTTTCTCCTTCCTCTTCTCTCTTTCATCCTTCTCCTTTTCCTTCATTCTATCTTGCTGCACCTTCCGCCTTGCTTCCTGCTGCATTTCTGCCAATGTCATCGTCTCCTCCCCAGTTTTTGCCCTCTTCGGCATTGACCTCTCTAACACCTCCCCTACAGTTCTCATCCTCCTCTTCAAGCCCCAACTCCTCAACCTTCCACAACTCCATATACCATCACGATCAACACCATCTTCTTTACTCTCCAATTCCCCAGCTCTCATTCCACTGCCCATTACACCACTACCCATTTTCCGCTTCGAATCCAAATCCCCAAATCTATCAACCACACCCACATTTCTCTTCCTCAGTCTCTCACTCCTAACCCTAACCCCAGCATCTTCCCCACCAGACTTATTACCATCGTCGGTCTCAACCTCCACAGCCTCAAAGCTCTTCTTACAATTGGGACACACCAAATTATGCCCCAAATACCTCCTCTCAAACTTGTGCAACAAACGGCACATCGAACATGCCGTCCAGAACGTGTCCGCAGCCGCCAAAACCACAACGTTCTCCTCCTGAATCCTAATCCTGAGCTTCATGTCATACTCTTTCCTACGAATCCTATCCGACAAAAACCGAAAGGCCTCGCTGACGAGCTTAAAGGCTTCTTCAGACCCGGCATAAGGGTTTTTATCGGGGTGAAGGACTAGGGCAAGTTTCTTATACTGTTTCTTGAGGGTGTTGATGTGAGTAAAGGGTTCTACCTGGAGTATCTTGTACCAGTCGGGCGTGGGGGTGTCAGGGGATCTGGCAGCAGCGACGCGGAGGATCTTGAAGGAGGTGACCATTTCTGAGAGGCCGTCGAGGTTGG
Source organism: Carya cathayensis (assembly GCA_011037825.1). NCBI lineage: Eukaryota > Viridiplantae > Streptophyta > Magnoliopsida > Fagales > Juglandaceae > Carya > Carya cathayensis. The sequence goes on along the minus strand of QGSO01000142.1, from coordinate 512,788 downwards.
GGGCGAGTCGCTGGGCTCGCTTGGCATACTTGAGGGCGGACTTGAGTTTGGAGTTGTTGTATTTGGTCTCTGCCAGCGCTTTGAGGCGCAGCGCTTCTTGATCTTTGTCCTGCTTTTGCTCTGTTTCAGCTGCCATCCTGAGGCGAGAGAGACGGAGAGACGCGATAGGTTGGGGTTTTGCTGGGTTTTCTGGCCGTTCATGCGTCGGTTATGAAACAGTTTTTTAGCTAGCTATCATTTTCACACGCGACAAGTTATATAATTTTTTTTTTCTAATTAAATGTATGATATATAGATAATATATAAATAAAATTTAATTAGTATAAAATGAATGAAACTAAAAAGAAATATCTTTTAAAAAAATTATCTAACATATATAAGAAAAGAGAAACACTTCTGGATGGAGTCACCTATAAATTAGTTTTATCGGAAACCAATAATAAGCTGCCACATAAGTTTTTATCAATTCTCACTTTGAGAATGCATAGCAAAGGATTCTGAAATCATGTGAAGCGCGCTCTCTCTCTCTCTCATTCGATCTGGAAATCCCTCCCGAAATCTCTCTCTTCTCTCTCTCTCTCTCCTTCAATCTTCCTCACGAAAATCCTCCCAAAATCAAGACCTGCAACTGTCGAGGACGTCAAGTACCTGGGTAGTTCACATTGTAATCCCAATTTTTTGTAATCCCTAATTTCTAATGGTCTATGTTTTGTTGTCGGATTTTTTACTTTGATTTCCCACTGTCCGCACATAGACGAACCAAGCATTTCACATGGTTTGTGTTTTTCCAAAATCAGAGAGAGAGAGGAAATCCCTACACCGCATCACACAATATCAAAGGTAAAATTAAAAAGACGTTCAAAACCACCCATATGAGGATTGCGAACCTGAAGCACCCAAAGAGGGAACCCGCATCGCACTGAAATAAAAGTCATATCAAATTTTTTTTTGTATGGGTTTCATGGAGGAGAGAGGGAGGGTTACGGTGGCCTCAGCTCCAGAGAGGGATTTTGGTGGGTGGCCTGAGTTCCAAAGAGGGAACATTTTCTTGAGCAAGTTCCATGAATCGAGCCGCTAGATGCAAGTTTTGTGAAGTAATTTTGTATGTTGGAGACGGGTGCTAGTGAAATGTCAATTTTCTTTGATTTTTAGGTTGTGGTGAAGAAATCTGCCATGAGCAGTGTAGCCTAGAAATTTTCTTGGACCATCTCAAGAATACCGATTTCATCCACTTCTATTTATGGAACTTGATGGATATTTGATGTACGTAATGAATCATCATGTATGTTTGATGGAGAATATGCTTTGTCATTGATGCGTGCCGCCAGTCAAAAGTTTTGACGAGTTGATCTCCAAGATTTTTCATTTGAAAAGAATTTCTTACGATATCTATTGGTTCCCAGTAAGCAGTAAGGTTTTCGCACGAAGAAGATAAAGAGGGGTTTTTTTTTGGGGGAGGGGGGGGAAGCGAAGCAGCGTGAGGGTTTGGGTTTACTCTTTCGGATCGAGAGATAGAGAGAGTGAGAGAGCAGAGATAGAGGGAGAAGAGAGAAGAAAGAAAGGGAGGCTCAAGAGACGGAGAGATTGAGAGAGCTTATTCTATGTTTACGCAATCTCAATTTCACTCATATTCTCCTTACGTGGCAAGCTGGTATTGGTCTCCGATATATAAAGTTTATAGGAGACACCGGTTATAAGATATTCTCATAAGAAAAATTTTAAACATAAGTTCATACACAACACACCACATATTTTTTTAATTTTTTTTCTTTTTTTCTTTTACCAAATATTTGGTATATGGATAATGAATAAAAAAATTTAATTAGTTTATAAAGAATAAATTTTAAAAAATAAAAAAAGTGAGGTGTGTAGTGTATGGGGCTTATGAGTAACAAAGCTCTATATATAAGTGAGAATCAAGCTGCTACAGTATTTTTGTCTAACTTTTTTTTGCCAATTTTATCCTTACTTCTATTCTTAAATTGCGTTCTAATTATTTTTATCTTTCCAATTTTTATCCCTATTTTATATCCAAATTCATCAACTTGTATTTTTCGTTTTGCTTCACTGCCTAACTATTATTGGCTATTTATATTTACGATCTTATCGCTTCATCTATTTACATTTACGTTCTGATTACGATCTATCAGATCTTATCGCTTCATCTTATTGCTTCATCTCCGTGTGTTTCGAATTGCTTCTCCTCCTAAATCTCGGCAGTCTAGGGTACGCTTCTTCTTCCTTCATTCTCTAAGTGCTGCATGAGTGAATTTCTTACATTTATAATCACATCATGCACATATTCATGACAGCCAAAAAAACCCAAACAGAATAAAATTGAAAATACAATCTCTAAAATTGAAAAGATAAGAAATTGAATAAAAAAAATAGATCCAAACACAATTTCTAAACAATTTGTAAGTTGTTGAAATTTTTACAACTTGAATTAAAAAAAATCATGCCCATATATACAAACCAAACTGAATTAAAAAAAATAGTATAATACATGTGTACATCTGACCAAATACTGATAAATATGACAGCAAAAAAAAAAATCCAAATAAAGCGAACAAAATATACCGAAAATTTTGAAAAAAAATCTCACATTTAAAAAGATCCATCAGTGGTGTTGTTCATGGTGGCTCGAGAGGACCACGGCGGTGCTAGGGTGGTTGAGGCCATGCGTGAGGAATATTGCAAGTGAGAGGGAGAGAGAGAAGCCATGGGGCTAACTAGGTGATGGCTAGGGGAGGCTATGGTGGAGCTGGTGGTGCTGTCGAGGTGGCAGTACGGTGGTGAAGATCTTGTCGTGAGGTGGAGAACCCGTGAGGCAGAGGGCATGTGAGGGAGAAAGGAAGGTCAGCGTGGGCTGGGAAAGGAGGGTATGGCCGAAGGGTGGAGGTCAGGAGTGCTCGTGGGAGGCAACGCGCAGCCATAGGTGGCAGATTTGAATCGCAGCATGGGTAAAATGTGTAAAGAGAGAGGACACTGGTGCGACAGAAGAGGGGGTAGCTACGGGTCTCGGGGCTGGGGGAGGAGGAACAGCTCGATGGTGGTGTTCGGTGGCTGCAATGGGAGGCACGGCGTCACAACATCGGTGCCTAGGGAAGAAGAAGAAGAAACAACAACACCAAGAGATATGGGTGAGTATCAGCCGGTCTGGGCTGGCCAAATCGATCAAACCAGCCATTTTTTTATCGGACTAGTCCGGTCCTGGTCCAATTTTGGGAGAACCAAATGAGTTCGGTCCGGTCTCGATCCAGTGGTTTTCTACCCCGGACCGAACCGAATGGAAATTAAAAAAAAATTATTATTTATATATATTATTTATATAATAGTTGTATATAATTAATTATATATGGTATAAAAAAAATATTAATAGTCTAATAAAAAATATTAATAGTCTAATATAAACTGTAGTTATATTTATACTAATATAATTATACTAAATCATTATAACTAGTACTTCAACAATAGCTATAGTGACCTATACTAATAGTCTACTATTAATACTAATATACTATTATATAGTTTATATAGTTATACTAATCACTATAATTAATACTATGTATAGCTATATAGTATATTTATCACTATAATTAATACAATTTAATTATCACTATACTTATATTTAATTAATATAATTATCACTATACTATATAATTTATATAGTTATACTAATCATTATAGTTAACACTTATATAGTTATACTAAAGCACTGATTCACCATAACTAATATTACTAATATATAGCTATCTTAATGGTCTAATACTATTATAATTTATATAATTATACTAATCATATTAAGTTAATAACTAAATCACTAGAAATATAACTATATATTTAGTATGAATGTATTATTATATTCTTTAATATATAACTATAATATATAGTACTAGTATATATTAATATATTATAAGAGTTATAGTATAAATATAATATAGAAATTATAATATACTAAATCACTATAACAGTATAACTAATATTAATATATAGTTATACTAATAATCTACTATTATATAGTTATACTAATTACTATAATTAAAACTAATATATAGTTATACAGTATACTTTTATAATTGTACTAATACTATTAGTCTATTATATAGTTTAAGACTCTCAATTCTAATATAGGCTATATAGTTATAACTAATATAATATTTATATTAATACTAATAATGTAGAATATAGTTATACTAACTAACTGATTCAACATAACTAATATTACTAATATAATATAGCCAAATCAAATTACTAATAGTCTAATACTAATACAATTATATAGTTATACTAATCATAAATTCATAATAACTAAATCATTATAAGTCTATAACTAAATCATTACTAATCATATATTCTTTAATGTATAACTATTAACTATAATATATAGTACTAGTATAACCGATCAAAAATATATATATAGTACTAGTATATATATTAATGTATTAACATATTATAAAAGTTATAGTATAAATTATAATATATCATATATTTGTAAATTTATAATAGTATTAGTATGGTTAGCTTAATATGTAATATGTTAGTATTAAATCACTATAACTACATAGAGTATTAGTAATAAGAGTATTACTATTATAATATTATTACTATTATTTAATATAGTATTACATATAGTATTACTATCATTACATATAATTATTAGTTATAGTATTAGTATTAGTATAGTTATTAGTACTAATAGACTAATCGTATTAGTTATTAGCATTACATATAGTTACATATATTACTATTATTACTATTACTATTACATATAGTTACATATATAGTTATCACTATTACTATTAATATACATATTATATTAAACAATATATTATATTATATTAATATATCACAATATAATTATATAAGTATTAAACAAAATTTCATTAAATAAAAAAAAATCATAGGATGGACCGACCTGACCGGACTAGACTGAATAAGACCGGACTGGACCAATCCTTAGGAAGTTAGGTCCGATTTAGGGTAGAAAAACTCTAGACTGAATAGATCCGATCCGGTCCGTAAAACCTCCCCGGACGGGACCGAACTCTCCCATACCAAGAGAAAACCTGTCATTCGGCGATGGAGAGAAAATTATAGTGTAAGAGATATTTGATATCTAGAATATGGAGAGTTTAGGAGAGAGAAAATTTCAGATGAAAATGATGGGTTGGTGCAGAGAGTAAAGAGGGGCATATAATGAAAATAAAAAAGAAAATAAAGAAGCTTTTCTAACTTTCTTTAAACGACATCCTACTCAATGTATTTTATTTTTGCAATTCTTTTACAACATTTTATTTCTTTTTATTTTATTTTTTTATATATTTTATTAAAAACAATATTAATAATAAATTCTATTTATTGTATTATTTTTTTCCTTCCAAATTTTTTCTTATAAATACTAAATTTATTTATTTCATCTATTATTATTGTTAGAATAATTTTCTAATTTATGTTTTTTTTTTACAGATTTGCTACTTTTGTTCTTACTTTACTGTTCATCAATCTGGTTGTTATCAATTTTCTCTATTTCTACTGTTCTTTTGCTTGTCCTCTACTTTCTAGTATATTATCTTCTATCTCATCTGAACAAATGTTATTCAATTTTTTTATATTTATATAAATGTATCTGTACTAAAAATAAAGAAAAAAAATAAAAAATCTTAAAAATTCATCAGTCCATTGGAGACCTAGAACAAAAATTAAAATAGACAGAAAAAATTCAAAAAGTGATCAATGGCCCTTAGAACATAAATTAAGAAAAAAAAAATAAAAACAGTAAGAGTGGCTCTACCTATACAGAATTGGGACCCAAATTTGATTATTTTAAACATTTAAAATTAAGAAATTTTTGTGTTTTATTAATTTTTTAATCGTGTTTATAATATTGATTGTTTCTTTTAATGAGTATTTTATTTTGAGAAGCATTTTATTTCCTTCAATTCTTAATTTAATAATAATATTATTAAATTATTTGAAACTAAATATTGTAATATGTAAGTTTAAAATTATCGCATTACATATCTATATCAATACTAATATGAAAATTAATATAAAAATAAGGTAAAAAATAAAAATAATAGGAAATAGTAAATGAGAAAGTGAGAAAAGAAATTCAAACAAAAGTTAAACAAAACATAAAATAATAATAATAATAATGGAGTTTACATAAATCAACGTTTTATTTAGGTATATAATTATAATTGTTAAAAGTTTAACAAAAAGAAATTTTGTAAGTTTATGATGTTGCTTTAGTTACGTATAGGTAAACATGTATATATATGGGGATATAATTCATAAAAAAGATTAGAAGCATTTATAGCAAAAGGAGGAGAAGTACTAAACATTTCATTTCAAATAAATTCATACAGATAAATAACAGATTACCTTAAATCAACTAAATTAGTTAGTACGTATAAGAATAAAACAAATCCATTAAAAAAATCAATCTGATGAGAAAAAAAATTATTCGTATAAGAAATATATGATGTCAACCATTTTTGTTAAGTACATGTGCATTTATATAAATAGAATAAAATTTCTTCATATAAAAAAAAATTAAAGAACGTGCCAGAAAGTAGAGGACAAGAAAGAGTAGTGGAAGTAGACAAAATCGACAAAAAGTGGATTCAAGAACATTGAAATAAAACGCTAACTTGTATCTAAAATTTATGTTTCTTTCTTCACTTTTTATTATGTTTTTTTCGGTTTTTATTTAGATTTCTTTTCTCACCTTCTCATTTAGTATTTTGTACTATTTTTATTTTTCTTTATTTTTATCAATTGATACTTTTTTCTTTATTTTTATCAACTAGGCATCGTTGCTGTTGCCAGTGGTATATGATGTGTGAAAATAATAAATAGAATTTTTCATTATGAAAATATAAAATAAAATTGTGTTTTCACATATTATTTAAAAGATAAATTTGGATTAAAGGATAACTGATGTCCTAAAATAAAAAAGATAAATGAGGATTGCAAGGAAACCTCCACAAAGCACCCATTATAGCTAAGCTAGCACAATATATAATAATAATAATAATAATAATAATATGAAATGAAATTTGGAGCAAGAAGTTGGTATCTACTCATTTTCCTAAATCTTGGTCAAATTAAGAGGGCTTTCTTAAGAACCTTCTGGATTGCTAATAAGAAAGGATATGCTAAATCAAAAAAGGAATGGATAGTAGGGAAATAAACTCTCGTAAATTCATATTGTGTTGAGATACAATGGGTATTCGAGGTACCCTTCCTCCAAAGAAAATTCACTGAATTACAAGTTCAAAGATGCCCCTGCTCATTGTCTCACTTTTTCCTTATACCCTCATCCTCCATCTGACTCATTAAAAAATGAGTAGCACAAAAGCTATCCCAAATGTAGGAGGATGTTGTGTAATAATTAGGAATAAAATTCCTAAATCGTCTCATCGAGAAAAGTTGCTTAAATCAAAACTCGTATAAAATGGTAAAAAATTTAACAAACAAAAGTGATGGTATGTACAATGAATGGAAAAGTGAGATGGAAATAAAAATGGCACTAGTCATAGACTAGATTCATACTTTTGGATTTTTTTGAGTGTCGAAATGGAATGTAAAAGACTAACAAATTGAAATTAAGAATTAAAAATTCAAATACGCTAAACAACTTTAATTAATCTGAAAATTAAATAATAAATTGAAATTAATATAACATGTAATTGTAATGCATATTTAATAAAAGCTTAAAGAAATAAGAAAAATAACTGACATAAAATAAAATAAACAGCAAATAAAATACTCAAACTTTTAATCCAAAAAAATATCAACAATACACCATAAATTTCAAATTGAAATTAAATAAAAAATAGGGAATGAAAAAAGCAAGCCAGATAGATGGTTAAGGAGATTGAAAGCAGTGGAGGAGGCTGGACTGTAGCAGCAATTGGACCCCTCAAGGAGCTCTTCAACGCGCTGCAGTGTGAGTGAGTGCCCCAGAAGAATTTATGTGTTGCGGTATGAATGAACTTCCAAAGGAGTAATCTTCCATGCAGTTTGAAATGCCCAAGTCAATAAAAATAAAATGTGTTACTATGAATGAATGCTAGAGAGAATCTTCATATGCAGTGCTGGGTGAAAATAATATATATGATGCCGTGCATGAGTTGAAGTCCTCTAATCCAATTGATGAGTGGCGTGGAATTGAATATAAATGAAAAGCCCTTTCCCATGTCCAATACCGTGTGACTGAAATTAATTCCCCCACGAGAATAAAAAGCATGTTGTGAAAAATGCCCAAAGAAAGATAATGAGCAACTGAAATTAACTCCCCCAAGTTGTGCGGCTTGCTTCTTAAACCAAATTAATAAAATCCTCAATTTTGGGTCTCATCCCCAGGTTAAAGTCAATCCCCCAGGTCAAAATCTCATGTCAAATTAAAAAACATATGTCATGCTCTTTAAGTCCCTTTTAATTTCTTAGCCTATATAAAAAAAATTAAAAATTAGAAATAAAATAAAATAATAATAAAGAATAGAATATCAAAAGTATGTTATGCATGTAAATGAACATTATCCAATTAAATCACAAATTATAATATTAAGCAAAAACCATGCTATTTATCAATTTAAATCACAACTCGGATTTATGCATCTTAATTATTTTTTCATCTAAAACCAATAATAATGTAATGAAAGAATTAAAATATGTTGGTACTACATATAAAAAAATATGCAATATTTCAATTCAATCGCACCTCTCAACTAGCATTTTGCTAACCTTTGAGCAAAATAATAAAAATTAGTTGAGATGAACATTGCATAAAAATCGAAATTCAAACAAAAGCAATTAAACACAATTTTGAATTCTCACAAAAAGATGATCCATGACTACTCAACCCCAGGAGCTATACCCACCAAGACTGTCTCAACAATCATTTACATATAATTGGAGAAAATGTCTTAGAACTCAGATGTGTATGTGTAGCTACACGGTTGTGTGTTACTAGCCAGGATTTGTCATAGGATTTTTCAACATTAAGATTAATCATTGTTGATTCTAACTATCTCAAAACTCAAGGGACTAATAGTTTTCAAGCCAACTTTGTTTAAATGTTGAACACTCAACCCCCAAAGTTAGGTTAACTATTTCTAACCCTTTACTTATGAAAGTTCACTAAGCTGCCTTTATCTTCTTCTTTTTTTCTCAATTCTTTTCGAATCTTTTTTTTTTTCTTTTTAGCATAGCTAGATAGTCCTGCAGTTTACTTCTTCTGTATTAAATCAGTGGACAGTAAATGATAAACACTACAGGTGTAAGCATGTGCAAAATGTCCTTCAAACTTTTCCCTTCGTTCTATATAAATCTTACCAAGTCTCATCTCAATAAGTATAGCAGCCCAGTGTTTCAAACCATATATCAACAAATATGATGCATCAGAAATCATGCTCTATACTCAAGGTTGAAAATAAATCTTTACAAAATAATTCTGTTCAACCAATCTACCAAGGTGCTCAAGTTTCACAAAACGCTAGAAATAAAGTGTGTCAATCATGTATGTATCAATGCACATCATCTTAATGCAATTTTTTTTTTTAAAAATCTGTGTACACACACTACCCCCAACTAGTAAGAGACATGGTCCTCAATGAATCGAACGAAAGAAAACAAAGTGTACAAGGATAAGTAAGCAACACGGACAATCAATCATGTGATATAAAATGAAAGCAAAACAACAAATATAAATAACAGATGAAATGCAATGAAAGAAAGCCATAAATGGAAGAAATAAATAAATCAAAATCAAAAAACTTCCCCGGAATCTTACACAAGCAAGATCTCTTCGTTTGGATTAAAGGCAGTCAGAAACGACTTTAGTCGTTGTCCATTGACAATGAAGCTATTGCCATTCTTCGGATTGACAACGTCTACCGCCCCATGAGGATGAACCTCCTTTACAATGTATGGCCTACTCTATCGAGATTTCAGCTTTTCGAGAAAAAGATGTAGTCTTGAATTATAGAGTAGCACTTTCTAATTAGGGACAATATATTTATCATGGATCTTCTTGTCATGCAAGTTCATTCGCTCCTTTGCAAAGTGAGAATTGTCGTAGGCCTCCCTCCTTACTTCATCAAGTTTTGAAATCTGCAACTTTCTTAAACCTTTGGCAACATTAAGTGAAAAGTTAATTTGCTTAATAGCCCATAAAGCCCAATGCTGAATCTCAACAAGTAAATGACAAGCCCGACCATAAACCAATCTATAAGGTGACATCCTTAAGTTAGTTTTGAATGCAGTCCTATAAGCCTAGAGAGCATTAACCAGTTTTTTAGACTAGTCATTCTGAGTGGGATGGACTTTTTTTTCAATAATAAGTTTGATCTCTCTATTGGCCAACTCAGCTTGACCATTAATTTGGGGTGATATGGAGTAGAGACTTTGTGGGCCATTCCATATTTCTGCATAAGTTTTTGAAAATGTTTGTTACAAAAATGTGAACCTCCATCATTAATAATCGCCTTAGGCATGTCAAAACGTGCAAACAATTCTTTCAAGAAACGGATGATAACCTTATGATCATTTGTTCTACAAGGTATGTCCTCTACCCATTTTGAAACATAATCCACAGCTAATAAAATATAAGAATTCCCAAATGAATTTGGGAATGGTCCCATAAAGTCAATCTCCCAACAATCAAATATCTCAAGTGTAAGAATAGGGGAAATGGGCATCATGTTACGTGTTGTGATTTTTTCAAATTTTTGACAAGGCTCACATGTCTTGCAAAAAGACTCCACATCTTTAAAAATAGTAGGCCAATAGAGTCCATTTTGCAAATTTTTGGCAATAGTTTTCTTAGCTACAAAATGGCATCCACAAGCCATAGTATGACAAAAGTGAAAAACAGAGGTAAACTTATCATCAGGAATATATCGACACACCAACTTATCAGCACTATACTTAAAAAGATAATGAGTGTCGAAGTAATAAAATCGTACATCTGCAAGGAACTTACGCTTGTCCTCCAGTGCTCCGGCATCTAATCAGTGACAAGGTAATTCACAATGTCTGCGAACCATGGAGTGCGCGACATTGCAAAAAGATGCTCATTAGGAAAATCTTCATTCAATGGAGGAGTGGATGTAGATACATCAGGTAGCTGCAGTCATGATAGGTGATCAGCTACCACATTCTCGACTCCCTTCTTATCCCAAATAGTGATGTTAAATTCTTAGAGCAAAAGAATCTAACGTATCAACGTGGGTTTAGCATCCTTCTTTGCCAACAAATACTTAAGAGTAGAATGGTTAGTAAAAATGATAACATGAGACCCAATAATATAAGAATGAAATTTATCTAAGGCAAACACAACAGCTAATAACTCATTCTCGGTGGTGGTGTAATTTTCCTGTGCAGCATTCAAAGTACGACTTGCATAATAAATGACTGAAGGCTTATTGTCCACTCTTTGGCCAAGGACGGCACCAAGAGCGAAATCACTAGCGTTAGTCATAATCTCAAATGGCAAGTCCCATCTAGGAGTTTGCATAATAGGTGCAACTATTAAGTGTTTCTTCAGAGTCTCAAAAGCATGTTGGCACTCATCAGTCCAAACAAAAGTAGTATTATTTTGCAATAAAGTACACAATGGTTTTGCAATACTACTAAAGCCTTGAATGAAAAGCCGATAAAAACCAGCGTGACCAAGAAAAGAACGAATGTCCTTCAATGTCTTAGGAATAGGCAGTTAAGATATCCTCCACGTTCAAAAACTAAATGCCCAAGTACCAAACCACTAGTGACCATAAATTGATATTTCTCCCATTTCAACAATAAATTATTTTCCTCACATCTTTTCAACATAGTAGCAAGATTTTTTAAACAGACATCAAAAGATTTGCCAAACACAGAAAAATCATCCATAAAAACCTCACAAATATCATCAAGCATATAAGAAAAAAATGCTCATTATACAGCACTGAAAACTAGCAGGTGCATTACATAAACCAAATGACATTCTTTTAAAAGCAAAAGTACCAAATGGGCAAGTGAAAGTAGTATTCTCTTGATCCTCTGGTGCTATGGCAATTTAATAATAACCTAAGAAGCCATTCAAAAAACAATAAAAAGCATTGCCAGCTACTTTTTCTAAAATCTGATCTAGGAAAGGTAATGAGAAGTGATCTTTTCGATTGACCGAATTCAACTTTCGGTAGTCAATACACATTCTGCAGCTCGTTACCTTCCTAGTCAGGATCAACTCACCATTAGCATTTTCAATAATAGTTAAACCAGATTTTTTTTTATACTACTTGTGTTGGACTTACCCACTTGCTGTCGGAGATAGGATAGATGATTCTCATAGCTAACAATTTCAGCACTTCATTCTTCACCACCTCCTTCATGGTAGGATTTAACCTCCATTGTGCATCATGAATTGGTCTCGCATCTCTTTCCAGAAAAATGTTATGAGTACAAATTGTAGGATCAATACCTTTGATGTCTGTAATAGTCTAGCCTATCGCTCCTTGATGATGTCTCAGAACTATTAATAATTCTGCTTTCTGCTTCGAAGTGAGCTAAAAAGAAATGACCACTGGAAATGTATTCTCAATTGGGCCTAGGAAAATATAATTTAAGTTCTCGGGTACTGGCTTCAACTCTAGTATTGGGATTTCTTCTTCTGATGTGTTCATGGCTTCTGGTAAATCAAGAGTTTCATAGATTAGCCTACGCCAATTACTCGTGTAAGTCACATTTGATAATTGAAATGACCCAGTTGTCTCTGTCTACTGCCCATCTGATTCTGTCAACTCTAATGATGTAGGAATTGTCTCAACAAGAGCCTCAAACTACTCAGGAAAGCCATCCTCAGATCACTATTAGAATCAAATACTGATAACAATTATGAAACATCAAAATCATATACCATATCCACAGCATGCACATTTGAATCGTCGCATCCATTAGGTATCTTGCAAGCGTTGAATACATTCATCTCCAATGTCATATTCCTAAAAGCGAGCTTCAGTACTCCACTTCGACAATTGAGAAGTGCATTGGAAGTAACAAGGAATGAGTGTCCAAGGATTACAAGCGCATGGTGAATAGTGGAGACTGGCTGCTGCATTTCAAGAACTACAAAATCCATTAGGTAATAAAATTTGTTCACCTGGACCAACACATCTTCAACTATATCCCTCGGTACTTTAACTGATCTGTCAGTCAACGGTGCACCCACTTTGAAAACAAAGTGGTTTTTCTGGTGGTTTTTCTTGTGTGCATATTCGGGGCTCCGAAAATAAAGAAGGGGAAGATTCACATTTTGTTTCTGCTCGGTTAGTTACTGGGATTTGCACAACCCTACCATGGGGGTTAAACATGGCCTCTGATATGATATGATGTTCTGGTATGATGGTGGTCAGTTATGCTATGCAAAAAGAATTTTGAATAAGTATATTTTTGAACTTTCGCTCTGACATTTTCGATAACATGTTCTGATTCTACAGTTTTGACCATATAAATATTTTGTTCTATATTACTAACTCTGTACATGCTCATGTTTACATACTGGTATATGTTCTCTACTTACTGAGTTGTTGATAACTCACCATTTATCTCCACAATATTTTTCAGATCATTTTGGAATAGTTTAGCTAAGAATCAGGATTATGGAGCATGGGTGAAATGGTTATTTAAATATAATGGATTACTCATAAAAGATCTTTGAGGATTGATGGATTTTATTTAGAGATTTTTTAGTATTCTGATGATTTTAAATTTTGGAATCTGTAAATATTTTGATGAAATGTGAGTTTTAAGTTACATGAAGGAACTCTCTGACCCCTACGGGACTGGAGCGTTACAGTACCTCTAAGGGACCTTGTATTCATGGATAATGGCCAATCTAACATAAATGAGATCTTGGTTGGGTCAACCTTGACTCCCTCAGTAGTAATAATATGCCCCAAGTAGTCAATCTCCTTCATTCCAAACTTACATTTAGTTAACTTGGCAAACAACTTGTTCTGTTGCAAAATTTCCAGAACCCTTCTCAAATGAGTTAAATGCTCCAGCAGTGTTTTACTATAGACTAAAATATCATTGAAGAAAACCATTATAAACTTCCTCAAGAATGGTCTAAAAACTTTGTTCATCAGCCTTTGAAATGTCGAATGGGCATCAGTAAGTCCAAAGGGCATGACGAGAAACTCGTAATGCCCCCCATGAGTATGAAATGTTGTCTTCTCAATATCCTCAGTCACTACTCTTATTTGATGGTACTCGGAGCGTAAATCCAATTTAGAAAACACCCTAGATCTGTGTAATTCATCCAGCAACTTGTCGATGATGGGTATTAGAAATTTATCCTTCACAATCCATGGTTTAAGGCTTGTAATCAACTCATAAATGCCAACTCCCATATGCCTTTCTCACCAATTAAACGTGAGATGAAAAGAGACTTGATCTGGGCCTAATCACCCATGATTATAACAATTCAATCAAATTTTTTTAATCTCCATTTTCTGATAGTAAGGGTAGCAGTAAGGTCCAGTGAAAATGGATTGTGTCCTTTCCTTCAAAATGATTTTATGGCCATGAGAATGTGGGAGTGGTAGCCCATAGGGCTATTCAAACACCCCTTTGAACTTACTCAACAACTTACTAATTTATGCATCCATGGGCTCATGTTTTTCATTCATCTCCTCATGAAATAATTCTAATAATAACATCTTCCCTCTGTATATGGATGTTAAGATGGCCTTGTTTTGACCCTCAAATGAGATATGCTACAAACCCAACCCTTGCAACCAGACCCTTCTTTAGCCATATAAAAATTCCATTAACAATTTTGACAAGTCCCATTTTTTTTAGGACTTAAAGTTTCTAATTACTGCTTCCCAAACTAACCTACTTAAACTGCATTGTTTCTTCCAACAATACTAGAATTCTTGAGGTTAGTTTAAGTAGGTTAGCAGCTATTAAGGTTTCTGCTTCCCTATTTGTATCCTCTAGGATTCGTCATCTTGATAGGAATTCCTTCAAAATTAAGAACCCACAGATTTTTAAGATTTTTAATACCTATTTAACTCCCAATACAACATCACAACCCCAAGAAAAGTACGTAGAATGAGGTTAGAAAATGGCGCCCCTGTACCTTAATATTTACCTCATCACAAAAACCTTCACTTCTAATAATTTCTCCATTAGCAATTTTCACCAAAAGATTCATGTTATTATTGATGTGTAATCTAGTTTTGTGAGCAATAAAGAGTCTAAAAAATTGTGTGTACTTCCCAAATCAATTAATATGACTACGTTCTCATCACCAATTCTTCCTAAGAGTCTCTTGGTACTAGAGCTAGGAGTACCTGAAATTGCATTCAATGAGATTTCAAGCTCCTCTAAAGCTGGTGCAGACACCACTGTCTCCTCTTCTTTAGTGACGTATGTTCCTCCACCTCTATATGGTCTTCCCCCGAATCCTCACTACCTTGTAAAAATAGATTTTAGGGCTTCTGTAATTATGTGAGGGATTCTATTTCGCATTACAATGGTAACATAGACATTTTTTTTCTTTTTTCATCCATGTAACTTCAAGAAATTTTCCTCACTAGTGGCAATTTTTCTAGCCTCTATTGTTGTTTTCTCCAAATGGTACTTATTGTGAAAGAGCTATTGGTGGAGGCGAAGAAGATTTATCTGAGATTTGCTTGAGCCCTCTCCTAGTACTTTGCAAGCACTCCTCCTAAATTTTGGTGAGCCCGAAGGTGGCACTTAAATTGATTAGGTTCAACATCCGAATGGGCAAGCGAATCTCATCCTTCAAATTGCTTAGGAAGCAATTGAGCTTATGGTGGTTGAATAGTCCCCCTCAAGCAGTTAGATAAGCTCTTAAATTGAGTTTTATAAGCTGATACTATGGTTGTTTGCTTGAGAAGGGTGAGGCCTCCATAGAATCGTCGTAAGCTATGCATCCAAATTGAACAAGTAAGGCTCTAATGAAGGTTTTCCACAATATAAACTGTCCTGAAACAAGGTCATCTTGGTACCACACCAAGGCCTCACCATCCATATGGTAGGAGGCCATTAATAAATGATGGGCTGGAGGTATTTGATGGAACTCAAAATATTGTGTTTCCTTGAACACCCAACCCATAGGATTATCACCGTTAAAATGAGGGAACTCTAGTCTAACACCATGGTTAAAGCCTATTCTGGAATCTTGTCCCTCGACATCACGCATCATCTGAAGAGCTCTATTAGGGGTATTGTTCTGATTTGCCACAAAAGTTCTTACCATGTCTGTAATCTGATTCAAGTGTTCCCTCATCTCCAGGATACTTTCCTCATAGGCATCAACCTGCCCTACAATGCCTCTTGTTGTTGCTTGAAATGGGTATCGCCAATCATGGGATCGTAAGTTCAATAATACCAATTGTTAAGAACCTTTTTGGTTGTTGATAAGAAAGGAGATGCTAAATAGTAAAAGAATGGATAGAATGGAAATGAACTATCATAAATTCATATCATGCTTGAGATACAATGGGCATTCGAGGTACCCTTCCTCTAGAGAAAATTCACTAAATTACAAGCTCAAAGATGCCTCTGCTCATTCTCTCACTTTTCCCTTATACCTATGTCCCCTAGCACTTACAGAATAACAATTTGTAACATAAAGCAGGAAATGATAAAATGATTGTAGGAAATACTAGCTACATAATAGCACCAAGATGCACAACTTAGTTAAAATGCAAAGCCTAACTAAAGATAAAATGCATAGTTTCTCCCATTTTCAGATGACACCATTTCCTTCTTTACTTAGACAACACCGTTCAGAAGAACTCATATATTTTCTTCAACTCTTCTTCCCATGCGCCAACCAAACATCTCAATTAGGGTTCTTGACAGTTTTGATACAATTTTAGTTGAGATTGTGATGCACGACTGGCTTGGAGACTATAAGCAGATTGAAATGTGATGCATTTCGATTTCTAAAATTGGCATGGGAAAGACATACTCCCTCTTTCTTTTAATGTTAGGAAAAACATTAACACTGGAAAGTCATAAAATTCCATACATCATGGGTGGCAAGCTGGAATGGGCCAAATCTAATAAATATATGGTTGCTAAATATGTTGGCATCAATATTGGAATAATAGTGTTAGCTAAACTGATTTTTACCATCGTGCTTATCCAAATATGTAAAATGTTGTTGTTATTCAACTAAACTAATAGTTTATTGAGACTACGCAATTCTCTCTCTGGAGTCTCTCTACTCGTTTTTTTGGAGTAACAAATACCAGCCTAAACCATCACCTCCCTCAACCACCCACACAGAAACACAACCTCACAATATCACCTACATAGAAACATAATTGAAAAATACAAAGGAACACTACTAGACTTCATCATGGAAATGGATTTTTTAATCCAACAATCGGAATCTCTCTCCTAGTAGGATCTAAAACTTGAGCCAGCATTAGATTATGCAAAGATAACCACAGAGCTTGCACTAGTGGGAAAAAATAGTAGCAACTCATCCTTTAAACAAAATCTCACTGCACGCAAGCTTCAAAGCAGCTTGGAACTTCATAAAAAAAATTTACATTGAAGACTTAGAGGTAAACATCTTCCTTTTCACTTTCCAAAATCCACAAGATAGACAGAGGATTCTCAACCAAGTTTCATGGAACTTCAAAGGACATTTATTCATCTTAAAGCTATGGTCCCTTGGCTCCACTTGGCATGAGATAAGTTTAAACTCTTCAATGTTTCATGTCCAAATACATGGACTCACGTTGGATCATATGACAATTGAAAATGCTACTAAAATTGGCAATGCTCTTGGAAAGTTAGTGGAGGTAGATGTAGACCCTCAATTTGGGATAGCTTGCAAAAACTTTATAAGGATGAAGGTTGAAATAGACATAACCAAACATCTAAAGCAAGGATTTTGGCTCCCTAGAGATTATAGCATAGATACATGGGTCTTTTTCAAATACAAAAGGTTGTCGGACTTCGGCTATACATGTCGGAGGCTAGGGCACTCACATATTTTTTGCACATTCCCTCAGAGTTACCTTTCGGTTCATGGCTCAGAGCAGATATGCATAATATAGGATCAAACCCACCACCACAACAAAGTCAAGCATTTACTCAAGCAACAATGCAACTAGACAAAAGAGTGGAAGAAACTATTCTAAAAGACAACACACAAATGTTTTGCTTGAATAAACAATTGAGAAACACAAGCTGCCATATATCACAAAAAACGGAGAAATCAAAGGTAGCAAAAAAAAAAAAAAGAGAAAATCCAACTGTCGTGGCTTCCTCCATCGATCCATTGTTCATTGAAATAAATCATTCCACTGTTTGTATTAAGTCTTCATCACCAACCGATAGGTCTCTCAATGCAGAAAAAAAGTCATGCTCATTGAACCCTCTCCCATCAAATACAGTAAAAGGGACTACTGAAGTTCAAAATACATTGAAGGGGGAGCTGCAAGGAAGAAAAGAAGAACAATAAGCATTAAAGCTATCAGGGATAAGTGAACCGTGGTAGAATCTGCCAAACTTATTAGTCAAGAGTTTACAGCAAAAGAAACAAAACTATCTTTTCCCAAAAGAGGAAATTTCTCTTTAAAATCTTTGATAGAAGCAGCACAATTGGGAGGTATTTTTTCTACCACTGGGAGCAACAAACAGACAATAATCAACCCTTATGCTTATTAAAGGAGGACATTTATATCAGAAACAAAAGCAAGTGCATTTAGTGAACAGCAGACTCGACAAGATCAACAGGCTAGGCAGACAACAACTCTTTAATGTGAGCCGAACTCTTCACTCTCAAATTTTATTTAGTGCAACCCAACTATTAAAATGCAAGCCCAATTAGCCCATACAGAGTCATGTTTTACTCTCTCAATTAAGAACCCCACTTAAGTAGTCAAATCCCAAATTGAGGTTGCAGGTAAAGTCAAAAGGCATGGCCCACCCCCCTTTATTTCTGAAGAACAGCAACCAATAAAACAAAGGAGGCCTTTTGCTCGTACAGCAACCGGGTTGCCGGGTGTAGATTTTGAACCGGTCAATATTAATATGAATGCAATATCTATTTTAATCTACTCTGATGCTCATTATCATCCATGGCTCATGACCTTTGTTTATGTATCGACACAATGGCAACTCAAAGCAAATTTCTGGAAACACATGGAATCCATACCAAGATCATTTCCAGGACCATGATGTTGCATTGGAGATTTTAATGATTTACTCAAACAATCTGAAAAGTATGGGGACGCCCAGTGGCGACAACTTCAAATGAAGGATTAAAAATTTAATGGATAGCAATAGATTAATTGACATTGAATATTTGGGCCCATCTTTCAGTTGGAGTAATAATAGACATAGTGGTGCACTTATTAGAGAAAGATTGAATCGAGAGATTGTTAACCAAGAATGGAGAATGATTTTTCCAGACACCAATTTACAAAATCTAATTTCTTCGGCCTCAGATCATAGTCCTCTCCTTCCAAGTACAATTGTCCATTAGAGTTCATTCTTTTAAATTTAAAGAATTTTGCATACATGAACCTCTTAGTTGGATAATTATTCAAGGAGCATAGAACAAGTAATTCAGAGGAACTCCAGCCTACATTCTATGTAGAAATATTAAGGCAACCAAAGCAGCTTTAAAATAATGGAATAAAGTTCACTTCGGCAAAATTGAGTTCCACATTCACAAAATTGAAAAAGATCTCATTGAAATGCAGAGTTTATCTCCAACTATACAAAATCAAATGAGAGAACAACAACCCCAACATGATCTTCAAAAGCAATTGAAAAATAAAGAAACTCTGTAGAGGCAAAAATTCTAAATCTCTTGGCTGAAAATAATAGATCTCAACACCAAATAATAGAAAATGATTTCCTTAGTGTTATACCAAATGAAGCAGAAATATTCAAAGCACTAAAACAAAACCCTTGCCAAAAAGCTCTTGCATTGGACAAAATGACGGCACTCTTCTATAGGTACTATTGGGATATTATCAAAAGCGAATTCATCAAAACGGTGCAAAATTTTTTTCAGAGTGATAAATTGCTGAAGCAAATAGCAAATGAACCACACCAATATTGCACTCATCCCAAAAATCCCAAATCCAAGTCAACCCCAACACTATAGGCCCATCAGTTTGACCAATGTGATCTACAAAATCATTATTAAAATTCTAGCCGTCCATCTTAAATCTACTCTCCCCAACATCATTTTCCCTTTACAGATGGCTTTCATGCCTAGTAGAAATATAAAAGAAAATACACTTATAGCTTATAAGCTATTCACCATCTTAAGAAAAAGACAGAGAGGTAAGAATTAACGGCAATCAAATTTGATATAGAAAAAAGCTTTCGATTATGTAGAATGAGATTTTTTGTTAAAGTGATGGAAGTACTTTGATATAGTGCTACCTGGATTAATCTCATAAAGGAATGCACAACGACAACGTCTTTCTCTACCATCATAAATGGAAGCCCTAAAGGTTTTTTCCATGCTTAGAGAAGACTTAAACAAGGGGATCCAATCTCACATTTCTTATTCCAATTATGCACTGAGGTATTATCTAGATTGATATTAAAATTAGAGGTGCAAGGAAAATTCTAGGGAATCCAAATAAGTAGAAGTTGTCAACCAATCTCTCACTTATTATTTGCAGATGACCTCATTGTTTTCAAGAAAGCAAACGAGTGAAGTGCCAAATATTTATCTAATAATATTGGAAAATACATGGCATGGTCAGGACAATGAATCAACCTAAACAACTCTTCCATCTTCAATACAAGGAATGTGTGTTTAGCGACAAAATCAATGATCACTTAGATTCTGCCATATAGATAATCTTCGGCAAGAACGACGTACTTAGGGATTTCAACTTCAATTTCAAGAGGAAAAAATGAGAGGTTCAAAGAACTCATGGAAAAATCAAAAGCAAACTAGAAGGCTAGAAATCTAAAGTACTATCTCAAGCCAGACGTACAATGTTAATCAGATCAGTCGCTAGCTCAATTCCAACCTATCAATTGCAGTCATTCCTATTGCCAAAGTCAATATGCAAGACTATGAATAGGAGCTTCAAAAATTTCTGGTGGGGATTCCCAAAATGGAAAAATCATAACCTATCTACGAAATCATGGAAATCAACATGCCAATCGAAATATCTAGGTGGATTGAGCCTCATACTAATGGAAACAATGAATCTAACATTATTAGCAAAAACAGGCTAGGAATTGAGTCAGAGAAATAATGGATTATGGCACAAGCTCCTATAAAAAAAATACCTCAACTCAACCATATTAAAAAATGCATACCCAAAAATTTTCAGACTCATGGATATGGAAGGGACTCTTCAAGATAAGAGATTTATTAGCAAAAGGCTCATGTTTCTAAATATTTGATGATCTATTAGTAAACATATAGACAAAGCCTTGGATACCAAACATGGAAGATTTCAAGCCAAAGCCTATTCAGAATATGGAAGAGGTATATCCCCAGTTAAAAGTTTCAAGAAAGCATTTAACACATTCAAAAAATCCCTCTTGCTCAAAGCAACAAAAAAAAGTGACATTTTGATATGGTTCTCAAATCATAATGGTAAATTCTTAGTTAAGACAACATATCATCTGGCGGCAAAATATATAGGCTTCACCTTGCTTCAAGATTTTTTGACACCCAGCTTCAAAAATCTTTGGAGCTTGAAAATACATGACTGTTATAAGCTTTTACTTTGGAAAACTGTATGGGGGCATCCTTCCTACCAAGGCTAATTTAAGCAGTATTATTTCGAATTTGCAACAAGAATTTTTTCCAATGTGCAACCAAGCAGAAGAAGCGCTGCTCTATTTTTTTTATGAAGTGCCATTTGGTTCGAATACTGTGGAAATATAGTAACTAGCCCTGAATTTGGCATTACTTCCAATTACATCCATGTGAGATTGAATAAAATTGATAATAAATCCAGCTCCCAAACTTGGTTTGACAGAATTAGAAATTTATCATTTTAAACTTTTTGCAATAATTGCCGTGGACTTCATTTGGAGGAAAAGAAATGATATTATTCACAATCATACATCCTTAACGTTCAAAAAGGATTCTCTCTAGCTAAACACTACATACCAAGCTTACAAACAAGTATAGGAACAAAAGACAAAGAATATCCTTAAGGAAAGCTGGATCAAACCTCCATCAAATCAATAGAGTGATGCAGCAATTAGAGACTCCTTCTCAACCACCTCAGCCATATGTTGAAACTCAGAAAGAAGAATTGTGGATGTCCGGACCTCTAAGATCCAAAGCATCAATCCCACATTTGTAGAGGCTTCCTTGTGACACAAATAACAAATTATTTGCAAAAAAGTCCATCAATCTTGGAAGGAGATGCCCAAATCGTAATAGATGCTATAACAAATGAATATATTTCACCTCAGTGGAAAATATCCCCGATCTTAGAGGACATCCGCCAAAATCTTCATCCCCTAGTAAATTAGAGGATTGGAAAAATATATCAATCTCAAAATTAGTATGCGCACTCTGTGGCGCAATGAGTAGCGACTTAAAATGATTTTTGGTTGAATACCCCTCCTTATTATTCCTAATTGTATTCTAATTAGAAGAAGAAAACATGTTGTTGGGAAGTAAGATGAAATAAGAATTCTATGAATTGTAGTGAAATGGTTTTGAGTTATTATATTTTATTGAATTTTGAGAAATGAGGAAGAAAAAATTAAATAAAAATATTATAAGATTAAAATATTATTAGAATATAAATTTGTAATATTATTTTTATTTTGAAATTTGAAAAAGTAATATTATTTTTTGTATTTTGTTTAGAAGTTTAAAAAAGTTGTAATAATTAGACAATGATTAGATAAAAAGGTTAAATATTTGAAATTGAAAAGTGTTTATATTTGAGTGACATTTTATAAGAAAATAATGAGAAGTTTTGAGATGATATGAGATCATCTCAGTTTCTCAACAAGCCTTTAAATAAAAAATTATCGACATCATCCAACGTTGATATCAAGTTATCAACATCATTAGCAAAAACATAAAAATGAGAGGATGACTAAAAGTGTAAAAAAAAATAAACTAAAAAACTGATTAAACCAACCAGATCGGACCAATTCGTAATCGGTCCAACTCGGTTCAGTATCGATTTTCATATTTTGAAAACCGGTTTGAACGGAATTAGATCGTATATATTTTTTAATTTTCTATATTATATTATATATATTATATGTTAAATTACTAATTAATATAATACGATATTTTAATCTTATTATTTACATATATTAATCTTATACAATATAATTAATAAAAAATTTCATATGACATAAAATTAATCTTATAAAATTTTAGTCTTAAATATGAACATTAATATTATTAATTTACTTTATATATATATTTATTAAGTTTCAACTTTTGTAGTGCCAAACGGTAAATAGAAAAAATAAAAAATTCTGATTTGGATAAAAATTAGTTTTTATTAATTTTTAAAATTTTAAAATCGAGGAATATCAGTTCAGTTATAAAATTTGTATAAGTGAAACGAATATCAGTTCGGTTACATCCCCGAAAGAGGACACGCAGTCAGGGGCGGAAAAGAGATTTCGTATGGTTAGAAAGCACAGAAATGGAAATGAAAAGAAAAAGAAAAAATCCTCCACGAACAGTGGGACACCGCGACACAGTACGGCGACACACAGGATCCATGCCGTGAATCCTCGCTCGCTCTCACCTTCAACAAAACGAACGAAACGCATACCCAGACCATTGAACCCTAAATTTCTGATCCCTCCACTAATTCCTTGTTCTCCAATTCCTTGCCATCCATTTACCATCTTGGCCTAACCTTTTAATTAATTGACCTCCGTGTTCACTTGATTTCTTGCTACCAAAGTGTTGCAATATTGTTTTGGATCAGATTTGGTTTCAACTGGTCCGAGTTTTGAATCCGGTAACTGGGATTTTCTTTTTGCTACATGGTTCATATTGCTAAATTTCTGTTATGGTAATTATTTGCATGTAGAATACGTAGGAATAGATAGAATTCGTGTAATTTTGAATGTTAGATTTTCTTTTTCTTTTTCTGTTTTGACGTTCAATTGTGGTCAAGTAGATTTATACGACATAGTTGTTGTTTTTAGTTTCATGGGGAGCTACTCGGCGTTGAAACACAACATTTTAATTATTTTATTTACAGTGGTTTTCTTTGTTTCATAGGGAACTTCTGGAGGAAGATAGTGCTTAATGATGTGGGTGGTGCTTATGTTGTAGTATGGTGTGAGGAATTTTGGAGAAGTGGTGATCCCAAAACATGGGTAGTAGCGACACGGATAAACAGGCAAAGGAGAAGGAGCCGAAGACGCCTCCTGCTACAAATTCTACTACTACGCAGGTACTCGAGTAATTCCTGACTTTTTCTTATTGAAAAGTTTGTGGGTAGTCTCACTCTCATATAGATGATCGCCAAATTTCAATTAATTTTATTTTATTTTTCAGGACCAATCTTCGGCTACTGGCACTGGTGCGGTTAATCCTGACTGGTCGGGATTTCAGGTTCTATAGTGAAAGTCTTTTATTCGGGTAGTTATGTTTTATATCATGTTTGTATTTTATATGAGGTGGTCATGTTTTTACCTCAACAGGCATATTCTCCTATACCTCCACATGGGTTCTTGGCTTCAAGTCCCCAAGCGCCTCCCTATATGTGGGGCGTCCAGGTATATACATTCTACATCGATAATATAGGATTTTTGCATTGATTATGAGTATTGAACCTTTTGCTTATAATATGGAATGGGATAATTTAATGGTATCAATACCTTTGAGACTGGTTTTTATAATTTTTACATAGATTAAATTTGGGTGGTATATTAACCTTTGAGCCTGGTATTAAGATTTCTAAGAATTAAAAGTTTTGGGGGTATGTTAACAACCTAAATTACTTATAATTTTTTCATTGTTTCAATCTAAGTTATCTTTTTTTATTAGTAAATAAGAATTTTATTAAAAAAGGTGAAGTCAAATAC
This sequence comes from Carya cathayensis, assembly GCA_011037825.1. Taxonomy (NCBI): domain Eukaryota; kingdom Viridiplantae; phylum Streptophyta; class Magnoliopsida; order Fagales; family Juglandaceae; genus Carya; species Carya cathayensis. Next base: position 487,723 of record QGSO01000142.1, on the reverse strand, counting down.
ACGGGACATAGACAAGAGCAACACCTATGCATGATTGTCTAAAGATACAAGGAAATCATTACGTTCATGGCATTAAAGTCTATTACAATCGACCAATGGAAGAAAGTATGAAGAAAAAAGTTCTAATCTTGTGCTCCTACGTGGTTAGGACACTTTTTGTACCAAACATGGCTTTGCCTATTCTTTTAATTAATACACTATGTTTACTTATCCAAAAAAAAAAAAAAAAAGGTTCTAATCTTGTTCATTGTCCGTTCATGATTCTTAGAAATTCGACCATTCCTCTCTGTCCATATGTACCACCATAGACAGATCGGTATCATCTTCCACGTAGCTGTAATTTGAAAGTTACCCCCGATGCCTTGCTAGCTGGCCAAAAAATCAACAAACCTTCGGTGCATCACTAGCGAAGATATAATTCCACAAACTCATGGCTACATCACAATGTAATAAGAGGTTATCCATAGACTCCCCACTTGTCTTGCACATATGACACCAATCCAACACAATGAGCTGACGTTTCCTTAGTTATCTAAGGCGAGAAACTTCCCTAATGAAGCTGTCCATACAAAAAACAAAGCTTTTAGAGAGGCTTTAGTCTTCCATATGTTCTTCCACAGTAACATTATTGTAGAATGTTTCATAAGGGACTTATAGTACAAATGTATAGTAAATTTTCCCTTCTTGGACAGTGACCAAAAAATCGTTTAAGCTCCTCCATTCACTCTACAATTATACACAAGATTGGAGAAATCTGTAAATGTGTCAATTTTCCAGTTTTGGGCAGCTCTAAGGAAAATGATATTCCATTGAGGAGAGCCACTAGATAGATCCATGAGCTATGCTACTAAAGCCTCTTGTCTTTGTGCAATGCTGTATATTGTTGGGTAGGCTTCCTTAAGGATTCGATCTCCACACCATAGATCATTCCAGAATTTAATTATGGAACCATCCTCAATTGCAAAGCGTGTGTATCGATGGAAGTTTGTCCAACCTCTTCTTATGTGTTTCCAAAGCCCCACCCCATGTGGTCCGCTCACAATCCTCCCCACACTCCACCATATTTTAAAACGCTCCCCTTTCATCTTGTATCTCCACAACCACTTACCTAATAACACCTTGTTGAAAACCAACAAGTTCTGAATTCCCAACCCTCTTCACGTATTGGGGTACAAACCGTAGCCCCAATTCGCCAAATGAAACTTGAATTCTTCATCTAAGACCAGCGCCCCCCCTCCCCCCTCCCCCGCGGGGCCAAAAAAAAAAACACACACAAATAGGATATCTCATATCTCATTGCAACTTCTCTAGCCAGTAAGCCACCTTGCCTGGTATTGGAAATAGCGATAAGATGTAAGTAGCTAGGTTGGATAGAGTACTTTTTATCAATGTAACTCTTCCACCTTTGGATAAATACATCCTTTTCCAACTCACTAGTTTTCGCTCAATTTTTTCTTTCCAACACTCCCCCGTCCTAGATGGACTGCGACTTAAAGGAAGCACTCAAGTGACTGAGATACTTTATTGGCAAGGTAGAGACTTTGCACTTCCAAATGTTGGCGAAGCTCAAAACACTTGGAACATTTCCAACTGGAACTAATTTTGACTCAGCAAGATTCACTTTTAATCCAGATGCCGCTTCAAAGCAAAGTAGAAGAGCCCGCAAAACTTGAATGTGTTCTGATCAGCACTACAGAATATAAGAGTATCATCTGCAAATAAGAGATGGGTCATCTCACGTGTCTTAATTCTTGCATCCCTTACTACAAAGCCAGATAGAAATTCACCTTCCACAAGACCTGTGATCATTTTACTAAAAACTTACATTATGCAAGCAAACAGTAATGGAGATAGGGGATTGCCTCAATCCCCTCGAACTTCCGAAAAAGCCGATTGGAGTACTGTTCACCAAAATGGAGAAACGTACGTTAGATATACAAAATTTGATCCAAGAGCTCCATCTCACTCCAAGTCACCTTTCAAGCATGTGTAACAAAAAGCTCCATCTCGATCATATGCTTTCTCCATGTCAAGTTTGCATAATAACCCTATATCATTCATTATTTAAAAATATTTCAATCTAGAGGTGAACATGAACTAGTTAGGCTATGTGGAAGTTCTAGGTTTCAAGCTCTATTGAGCGTAATTATCATTTAGTTCAATGTTCATTGGGTGTTCGACAAGTCAATATTCTAAGCTTAACTCACTTCAAAAGTTTATATGCTCCATCGTTATTTTATCATTTTTGGATAAGTAATATGCTCCATTGTTATTCCTTGTTCACTTTTAATGATTTGCATCTATGACTTTCTCTTGATCTTGGCAGTATTGCAGAAAGTCTGTTCATGTTCTTCTGGCTGGAATTAGTAAGTTTAACATAATGTTTTATTGCAGCATATAATGCCGCCCTATGGTACTCCTCCACATCCATATGTTGCAATGTATCCCCATGGTGGCATATATGCTCACCCATCTATTCCTCCGGTATTTCTTGTACAAAATGGTTTGGTTGCAGTCTCCAATTTTTACTATAGTCTCATGTTCTCTGTGTGAATAACAGGGACCTTATCCTTTTAGTCCTTTTGCTATGCCTCCTCCAAACGGCATGCTTGAGGCTTCTGTGAGTTTCCTACACTACTGACTTTTATGTTTTCGTATTGGAAAGGCATTCCTTTGTTTGTATAAGTACATGATAAGTAACTTTGAATTCACTCTTAGGGAAATACAACTGGCAACATGGAAGCAGATGGTAAACCATCTGAGGTGAAGGAAAAGTTGCCCATCAAAAGATCAAAAGGAAGTTTAGGTAGTTTGAATATGATAACAGGGAAGAATAATGAGCATGCTAAACCCTCAGGTGCATCTGCTAATGGGGTTCATTCTAAAAGGTAAATGAGCTATGTGTATTGATAGGATGGTTCTAAACAATTTTTTTAGCAATGAAATTATGCCTAGTGTTAGTTGGATGATTTTGACCATTGACTAATGTTTAAGGGTCCAAGCTAATTATTATTGAATGCTTACTCTTTGAGACTTTTGGATAGGAGGGAAGGGGGTTTGGGGGTTCTCTCTTCACTTCCATCCCCAATACAGGTCATGAAAATTCATGATTGTTGTTAACTTATATACCTCATATATTTTCTGTGATCATATGTTATAGTCTTCATGGTTTTAGGGCCTGAGAATCTTTAGTTGCGGTGATGATTCATGTTCCTTTACATATATATATATATATATGTAGTATTTGGAGGGAGAGAAATGCTAGAAGCTTCGAAGATCAAGAGAGAACAATGGATGAGCTAAAAGTTTTTTTTTCTTAACTCATTGTTCTTATGGGTGGGGGCCATAGTTTGTAATGGGTTAAGTGTCCATGACCTTCTACTTTCTATTGTAACCTCTAGCTAGGTGTTCCTCATGTATACTTCCTGTGTACTTGGGCTTTGCCTATTTCTATGAATATAATTTCTTGATTACCTATAAAATATATATATATATATATATATATATATATATATATATATATATATATATTTATCTATTGCCTAAATGGACCTGTCATTACTGAAAAAATTGATCCTGTTCTGATAGTGCATATTGCTGAGTATATTAACAACATCTAATTGTCATTGCTGTATTTAACATTGTTACAAAACAAAGTTCTTTAACTTATGAGGAATAATTTGGGACATGCAGTGCTGAAAGTGCAAGTGAAGGTTCGAGTGAAGGAAGTGATGCAAATTCTCAAAGTGTATGTGCTTTTTCACTTAGTTCATTTATTTTGCATACTTGCTACACTTTTTGTTGATTTGGGTGGGCTATGGACCATACTGATATGTAACTTTCTGTGTCCCGAGTATATTGCTCCTATCTTAGTGCATCAGTGAAGTTTTGGTTTTTAATATTGACCCAATGGGAGGGAATACATGGCATGGACTTTGTTTGTAAATTTAAGGGAAGCCCAAACTACATTTTAACTTATATTTTCTTGTAAGTAGTTGAATATTGTTTTATTAATGTGAGAGGCATATCCCAAGTACATAGGAAATATACAAGAGAAAAAGAGACGAGAAAATCATGAAACTCAGCGCTAAACTCCATTGAAGTTGCTCAAAGGAACCATATTTGGGATTGTATTCTAAAAAGACTGATCAATGTCTTAGTTAGAGGTCCTTGGAAGCATTATAAACTGCAAGAAATTTCCCTTTCAAGCAATGTGAGATCCTATTTACCATGCCTGCATACTTGATCCAAGTATAACAATTTCCTCCGCATAAACCTTCGAAGTCCTCATGAGGTCATTCGTTGTACATGGCATGGTTCAAGTATCATATCTCTAATTGCTAGGACTCCGATACCATTTGTAACGACCTAAATAAAATGAAAACTATATAGGCTTATATAAAAAAGGACTAGTTACTGTTACATTTGGAACCCCTATGAATCATTATAAACTGTAAGAACCTTTCCCTACTAGGTAATGCTCAATTTCTGTTCACCACCACCCTCCTATACTCACTCCCGGATGTTACATTGCTCATTGTGTTGTATTGCTACCACTAATATGCTGAAAAATTTTCTTTCTGTATGAGATCTTGATGGTGGTTGGTAAATTGTTGATTTCTATCTTTTTTCCTGGCAGAATTGGTTTTTCACTTTGTTCTTTTTCTTTATTTGAGCTAGAGATATTGACCATTTTGATTATAATACTTGAATTTGAGTCATCTTGGGCTTTATTATATCGAATGTACTAGATGTTTTTGGCATGTTTTGTGAGCCAGAGTTGCTGTGGCTATGTGTATCTTGTGTTAAATCCTTTGGCATTTAGAAACAAACTTGTATTCTGACAATCAAAACATCTAGGTGGGTCTCTGATCTAACCATTAAGTACCCTTATTTTGGTAATCTCATATAACTACTACTAGATCTTGATGAAAAATTGCTCTAGTTGAGTTGATGCTTCAGCTGTGTAAAAAGATCTATGTGGAATTGGTTGATATGAAAGTTTTAACTGAGTTGTATTTAACGATTGTCACCTCCAACGCAAGGCCTGTCACCTCTAATGAAGCGACCCATGGGCGCGGCTGTGAGTTGTTTAGTCTCTACACCCACGGCGCTGCCTTGGGTCTGAGATTTGGTATTTAGATAAGATATATTCTGATCTTGATCAGATTTGATAGATCTACCCAAATATCTGTGTGATTTAGATGGTTTTTGGTTTGTTGGATTGTTGGTTGTTTTTGGACTTTCGGGACAGGGGGTGGGGAGGGTAGCACCCCTACTCCAAAACCTTGCTAGAAATGATTGCTGATTATCCATCCTGGTGGTGGTAACACGTATTATGCATGAACTGCTTTGTGGTGCTTTGTGTTAGTAGTAATTTTCACTAGCTCTTTGGAATACCAATTTTACTTTCATTTTTGAGTCATATTGCTACTCATGTATCATCTATAGTTTGTCTTCTTAGTTTTAGGGGGGCAAGGCATTAGTGAAGGTGTTGTGCTACACTTATGCCAGGCTAAGCATCAAAGTATGAGCCTGCAGACACTCTGAAACACTCTGTGAATGGTGAATAATGATAAAAGGAGTGGTAAAACACACAGAAAATAAATTCATAGAAGGTTTATGTGGAGAGTTTAAATATAATTCTTTCTTAGAAAATGTAAAAGTACCTTATACTGTTTGATCACTATTTTTCACAACTGAAAGCATAAATGAGAACAATAATGATTAATTATAGTTTCAAATAGATTATTTCAGTTCTTGATCTTTTTTATTTATACCAACATGCATTTTTTAGGTTGCTAAGTTAGCCAAGTCTTCTTTGACTGCCTTGCTTTGAGGTTGGTCTAGAGAGATCTTCTTAAGATGCATTCTACTGATGGTCACCTAAATTGGCATGTTGTTATTTGTTCAGATTAATGTTTGTCTGTCATCATCACATGGGGAAATCTCGTGTAGTTGGTTGTCTTTAGTGCTCCTCTTCTCTCTCTTTCTAGTTTAGGAAAAGTTGTACATCTTAATTTCTTTGGTTTTTGTAGGACTCACAACTGAAGACAGGGGGTGGTCAAGATTCTTTTGAAGGTTCAATAATTTTCTAGTTTTCAAAGAAAAAGATGCGATAATAATCTTTTCTTCTGCCGTTCTATAGCTGCAATGATATGTGTTAATGAAGAATTCATGTGTCCTTTTACAGCTGAAGCATCTCAGAATGGCAATTCCGTGCACGGTCCTCAAAATGGAGGACCAAATACACCTCATACAATTATGAATCAAGCAATGCCTATGGTGCCGATGTCAGGTGCAGGTTCTGGTACTGCTCCCTTAGCTGTTGCTGGTCCCACGACAAATCTAAATATCGGAATGGATTATTGGGGTGCTCCAACTTCATCAGCCATACCTGCAATGCAGGGGAAGGTTCCTTCTACTCCTATTGCAGGAGGAATTGTTACTGGATCACGGGACAATGTTCAGCCACAGATTTGGCTACAGGTGAATCTGAAACAATGAATTTTTTGTACTTTACATTGCTTGCTTAATCATGGCTATCTTCAATTAATAAAAAAAAGTTATGAATCTTCTTGTTAAAAGGAAAAAAGTCTGTGCATGCTGAAAATATTTATGTTGCTTGATTGTCTTATTTAGGAGTGTTAAATCACCAATTATTCCAAAAGCTTAAGTTGATGAGAATGGATGTATTTAATCATTTTATTTATATTCTGTCACTCTCTCAAGCGTGGGTCAATATATCCCTTAATAAGTGAACCCAACATGTGGAATATTTAATTGAAATGTCTTCCTAACCCCAAGGGGTTGGCTCAAGTGGTGAAGGCCTTGGTCTTGAGGTCTCACTCCCTTCAAGGTCCAAGGTTCAACACCTCATGGGTGCAAACAATTCTTTGGGGCCACACCCCTTGGTGAAAAGCCAGCGATTTAACCAGTTCCATGTAGGGAAACTTCTGAGGGTGTGGTGCATGGGACCGGGGTTTACTCTACAGGGGTGGGTCCAAAGGGCCCTGCCTTGGAAAGGTTCCCCGACATAAAAAAAAAAAAAAAAAAAAAAAAAAAGAAATGTCTTCCTAATGCATTTTTTCTTAAAAAAAGAATATTTAATTGAAATGTGAGGTGAAATGTGGAGTCCAGGTTCAGGCTCAAAACATTTGTTCTAATACCATATTAAATAACTTATTCTTTCAAAAACTTAGGTTCACAGAAAGAGGTGAATTTAATTATTTGACTTATTTTCTAATAGGGTGCATTGATTTTTTTCAGTTTTATTTTTCTTCTCGATAAATGAAAACAAGTTATAATAAAAAAAAATTGAACTTTTCATTTGAATGGTGGCAGAACTGGCACCAGGTTAAAGATTTAAGAAATAATTTTGACTGTTGTAATGTGTAAATTTGGTTTATTTAATTCTCTCTCACACACTAAACTGAGTCTAGAATATTGATGTCGCATCTGGATTCTAACTTTTTAAATGAACTTTTGGTGCTCTGCTCTTTTGCTTATAATTCATATTTATATATATATATATTGTGTTACCTATCAATATATATATATATATATTTATACTGTATGTAGGTGTGTCTATATATATATGCATATAATTTTAGATTTTTTTTCCTAGCAAGGGCTTTCAGGGCTGGCCAATAGGTATTTTGCAGCAAGAGATTCATTTATGAAATTTCAAGATGTGTGCTTAAGCTCCTTTTTAAACTCTTAAAAAGCAATGTTTTTGTGCAATCATCTGCATAACTTTTTGTTGGGTTTAACACAAAAATGAGCTAGAAAACCTCAGTTGGTATAGAAAGGGATAAGAGAAAGTATAAATAATAAGGAATAAATAATCTATATTTTTAACCAAGCTGCAAGTCAAGAGTTAGCAGTTTCATTCTGTCTTTCAAATTTCATGTTTTATTGATGCTTGTGATGGATCACGAATGTTATGGACGTAACCATGGGAAGTTTTCCATTTTGATCATCTTCACAGTGAGATATGTCATTTAAGGCTTTTTTAGCAAAGTGGTCCCGTCTCTTATCGTTTTCATCACTTCCTAATATTGATACTCCTTCTGTTTCACTAAGTTTGTCCTCTCTGCAATTTTGGTTACTCCCACATGTTGACCATTCCGATTTCCTAAGCTATTCATCCCACAAGTCATTTTCCCCTCTTGTCTTATTGTAGAGGTAAACAATGGGAGGAAAATGTTGGAGAAGAAAATCTAAATAAGACTTCTAGAGAGGAAAATGTTAACGGCATGGGATGTCTGCTTTATATGTTACAAATTGTATTATAATCATTCATTGTGTATCTAGTTTCTTTTATTCTGACTTATATAAAAAAGTGTGTATCTAGTTTCTGTGTTGATAATATTGAAGGATACCATGTTTCAGTTAAGTAAACACTGAAGCTCTTTAGCTTTTTCACCCTGTGATCAGCAAGTTGTTATGGCAAACAACCATTAGTTTTTATCCCTTTTCTTCCTCTCTTGTTCTTGTTCATGCTTTTCATTGGTTCGTTGCAAGCTAAATAATCCTTGGTCATTAATTGGACCTAAATGGAACGGTGACTATTTTTCTTCCGAATTGCAGCATTTTCTTTTTCTAAAGCCTTGCTGTTGTATGTATGTTATGCTGCGCATCTTATCCATTATGTGGATTCAGGATGAAAGAGAGCTTAAGAGACAAAGAAGGAAGCAATCAAACAGGGAATCTGCTCGTCGATCCAGATTGCGTAAGCAGGTAAGGAAGCGGTCCTTATATTTGTTTATCCTACCTGGCTACCCTGGATCAGTTGNTCTTCCTCTCTTGTTCTTGTTCATGCTTTTCATTGGTTCGTTGCAAGCTAAATTTTGAAAAAATTATCTCGGTATTGTTACAAGTTCATAACTTCTAGTGAAGTTATAAGTATAACTTCTAGTGAAGTTATAAGTTATAATATTAGGTTACCACTTTGATTTTGAAAGTTTGTTGAATATAATGCGAATTTGATGTTCTAAATGGTTTGTTTTGTTTTGCATCATGCAATGCTTTTTTCTTTTAGTGGGCAGAATAAAAAGTTAGTTGCTAACCAGAATTCAAATGTTGTGATGATTTCCATGCTTAGGGCTGGGCGGGTTGGATAGTCTCTCTATGCTGGCTAATGAGTTCAATGATTATTATATGTGCATGATTTTGAGTCAGGCGGAATGCGATGAGCTGGCCCAGCGTGCTGAATTGTTGACAGAAGAAAATGCCAATCTCAGATCAGAAGTGAGCCGGATCAGGAGTGATTATGAGCAACTTCTTACAGAGAATGCCTTGCTTAAGGTGATAGTTGGGTCTTGGTTTAATTTGATGGATTTCTAATTTGACTCGTGTCCTTACGAGACTTGAGACCTAGTCCCTGTCCATGCCACAAGGAATGAATTTACTCTAGGTTTGGTTTGTAAGTATTATGGCAGAAGTTCATAACTGTTTGAAAACGGTTGGATGCCATATATCCCCAGAGCGTTATTTAGAACACAAGTGACCAAAGCTGATGGAGTCCTAACTATTAACATCAAACGCCCACCCAGCCCAGCCCCTCCCTCTCCTTTCTTCTCGTCCCCAAAAAGTTATAAATAAGCTTCTGCTTGCTTAATTTTGCTCACTTGCTCATTTTTCAAAACTTTGTTTTGGCAGGAGAGACTTGGGAAGGTTCCTGGGCATGAAGATCCAAGGTCTGGCAGGAAGGACCAACACTTGAGTAGTGACACTCAACAGGCTAGGCAAACAGAAGTTGTGCAGGGTAGCCACTAGGATGAAGCTACCTTGCCTTATGCAGCTTTCCGGGAGTAACCTAACAAAATTTAGTAACAGGAAGTTCATATTTTGCATAGAATGTTAGCTTAAACTATTATATCTGACCTTTATAGCGTTAGGATCTCTGTTTGTTTCATATCATTCCTCATTTGTAATTTAACCCATCTGTAACATTACAAGACCCGGATGGTGTGTCCAGCGTGAGACTTGTGTCACTACCCATAACTGTTTTCAAAAGGGTAGTTTTCACACTTAAATCTCGTAATAGAATGTTAATGCTAGTGTAACTTGGATGGATGGATTTAATGAACTCTTTATGGTTAACTATTAAAAGCTGAATTAATGAAAGGTATTTTCTCCTTTTTTTCTTCCCTGATTCCATGGTCAGAACCCCGGTTCTATCACTTTCTTTCAGACTTTCTAAAAGTAAAGCACACCATCTTGTTGCGTGCAAGAGCTTCAATTGTGTAAAATGAGAGAAGCTTAAGGAAAAAGTTAATAGGAACTTTTGGTGCCAGGACATGGTTACAGCTAATCTGCAATGGATTTTTTCACTTTTGTTCAGACAGCTTAATGTCCTTGGCAAACCATTTGTTGGGTTGGGGTCAGACTAGACCCTTCCTGAGTTTGGTTCCTATTGATTCTTGTATGCTTGAAAGAAATTTTCCATTGTACCAAATATTTTTTCTTGAACAGGAAGGGACTGCTTACATCATGTCACTGGCAGAGAGAGAGTCAGTAGAATCTGTTGTAAAAATCCCTTTTGCTCAAGTCGGGCTGCTTCTGGCAATGCTGAGTGGGTATATTACCCCCTACCCCCACCCAATTATTTGATGGATGTCTGATACCTCTCATTATTCCCTTTGACAAGAGTTGCTAGCCTACTGATCGATGCATAGCCAATATGATCTTCTGAATCCAAAGTTCCTTGGAGTCTTGTACCTCTTTAGGCCAGCAACACATTCAAGAAAATGAATGGTCCTGCTTGGTTATGGGATGGTAAATGGGCTTGGTTGTTAGTAATGTTGATGGCTTTTTTAAATTCTAGAAATCCCCAGCTAAATGTTCTGAAACATTTTGTCAACTCAATGGAAACTTTTGCATGTAAAGTTACGTTGTTGTTGGATTTAATATTTTAATTCTACTCTTTTTTTATATAAAAATAAAAAAAATTATAGTACTTTTAGGGTTCTATACAATATAGATTATTTTTCAGTAAATTTTAGATCCCATTTGGATACGCAGTTAGTCTCATCTCATCTCATTTTATTTTATCTCAACATCTAAATACTACTCAAATACTAACATTTTTAAATTTTTTTCGTACTTTTTCATCTAATCAGTACAACTTTTTAAAACTAGCATATAAAACACAAATGAAAATTTCAATATTTTTAATTCCCAAAACCAAAATAATACTAACAAATTATATTATAACAACATTTTAACTTTATAATATTATTATTCGGATTTTTTTTCTTTTTCAAAATTTAATAAAAATTATAATTTAAACTATTTTACTACCATTTGTATAAATTTTTATTATTATTTACATATTTCACTATCGAAACAAGTCCATTTTTCAAGTTGAATGAGAAAACAAACAAAAAGAGCCTGTTAGGGCTAAACAAAGGAGGTCGGTCCTACTTTGGTAGCTTCTTCCTAGGATAATTCCATTCCATCTACCGAGATGTTTGTAATTAAACTTAAAGTTTTGTTACGTATAAGCGAATTTGTATACCAATTTGTGTATCAATGCTGATAGCTTTATATTCAAAATTCAAATTGACATTATTTTTAATAAAGTCTACTTTCAAACCAATTATATTGGATGAATGTACGTATTAGTATACAGAATCGCTTATAACTAGATTTTTCCTTAAACTTGATCCTTCTTTTCCAAATGAAAAATGATAACTTTATAATTGATGTATAACTAACTTACTACTTTATTAAAAATGAAAAGCAGTCAAGTTAAATAACTTAAATTGAAATTATTTTTTAAAACTTCACAATTATATTGATTAATTTAAAATAAATTATAAACTAATTGTCAAATAATTATAGCTATATCATTACCATTTCCAAATACTAATCATGTTAATCTAAGGTCTTATTTGATTGAACAGTGTTACAAGGATGTAGCACTAAGAATCATAGCTTTTGAATTTTTGAGTAATGTTATATGTACTTACAAGTTTACTTATAAAACTCATTTTATTAATTTTTTAAAATTTCATGATTTTTAACATATAAAGAAGTAGGTTTTTTTTTTTTTAATATAAATTTTTCTTAAATACATTTAACATTTTCCTTGACTTCTTATATATAGGTTACACTGTATAGCCTTTGTGAATAGAATTGAGTAGTACAACTATAAGAGGCGCTATACAAGATAGTTCTTAAGCAGTGTGTGATTCACTTGTTAACTCTACATATACATTACAACATAAAAACTAGCAGTTAGAAATAATTTTCACTAATATTCTCTCATCTTAGGATTTGTTTGGGGTTGCAGTAGGAATTTTAAAAATGTTTAAATAATCTTAAAAGCTCTTTAATAGAAAATTTAAGTTGTTTAATTGTTACATGTTAAAGTATTTTTAATCCCAAATAAGTTAGAAGGTACGTATCTAAAACCTGTGGTTTGATTGGCATAACTCACAACCTCCAAAATGGAGGTCTGGAGTTCGAAACCCCCTCTCCCAAATAATATATAAAAAGAAAAAGTTAGAAAATATGTTTGAGGAAAAGTTTCATCTTGATATTTTTTCTCAAATATACTTTTTGGGATAATGCGAAACGTAAATCGAATTTTAAAAATATTTTCAATGGACAAAAATACCCGTACAAATTTTAAATAATTACAATTTTCAAACTTTCAAAGACATGGTCATAATTTTTAAAAATTCAAATAATTGTCATTTCTATCTCAGAAAATATTTTTTTAAATTTGTTTATAAACAAACGTAATATATTTGAAAGTGATTTAAACATATAATTATTAAACAGTAAATAACTTTTTAATAGTAAAACTTATAAGTACTTAATGTATAATCTATAAACCTTAAAGTTATATGCTATATTTTTCACAGCAATATCAAACATGCATGTAGTAATCAAGTATATATACACACATGAACTTTTATAGCAAATTGATTTGGAATGAGTTTGAATTAAAAAATGAAATCAACAAATTTTAAAACTCTATGTATAGATAGATTTTAGCTTAAATCACTTTTTATAAATATAATTTGATATTTTCAAATTTTAAGCAATTAAAATCTAATTTAAAATTCAAGTCCAACTTCTAGTTTATGTCCCAGATTGAATATTTGAATTTTAAAGAAGTAAATTCAAATCCTCCCTATCCTTCCTATCCAAAGTTAACATTGACATGATTTTTTTTAAAGGATATTGTTAGATATAATTCAGGGTATACAAATCTTATACACTCCATTTAAAAAATGAGTTATGTTACATATAGTAATTTTTATATACTCTTTATATATTTCATTGATATAATTGATCAAAATAGTTATTTTATATTAAAAAAAGTGACACAACCAATCAGATTAGTAGAGTGCGTACGGAGTATACAAAAATGACTGCAAACAGAATTTTTGTTTAAAAATAAAAAGAGCTCACCATTAAAAATATATATTCATATAAATTTTAGATTTGTCATATTTTTTAAATAGATTACTCGAATTCTGCATATCCTAGAATTATACAAATTATTATTTTTTTTTTTATAAACTTGGGTAGAAGATAGAGTAAGAAAAGATTAATAAACTATTTTTGAGTAATGATAAGTCCACGAATTTTTTTACAATTATATTTTAAAATGAGGAATATTTTTATAAAAATATTAGGTAATTATATTTTAAATAACGTATATTTTTATAAAAAATATTATTAGACGAGAAGAAAGTGGCCTGGAAAACAAGAGGCGAGAGGAAAGACAGCGAGGCGTTAATTAACGTCGCCGTTAGTCTCAGAAAGCGGTTTGTCGGCACCCAAACACGGTTTCCAAAAATACGACGCCCGACATAGTTTCGAGACATTTTCTTATGGACAATAATACCCACCTGCTACCAACTGTTTTATTTAGTATTTACCCCGACCTTTGATTATTCTAAAACCAGCCCCCTCCTACTTTTTATTTTTTCGAAAAAAGAGGGCAGGTTATTCATTATTGTCCCTCTCAACCAACATTTCCTAGAATATTCAATTGAGCACGGTACTGACCCCAATTATATCAAGTGTCTATATATTATTCAAAAGAATTTTACTAAATATAAGTAAAATTTACATAGTTTTAATTTACATACTAATATTAATTTTTTCATATTTAAAATTTAAATTAACATAGTTTTTAATAAAATTTACTTTTTGATCAATTACATTAAATTGATGCGCAAATTAATACATAATTATACTTACAACTAGATTTTTCCTAACTTACGAGGTAAAAAAAAAAAAAAAAATCAATCTTCGAGCCATAATATTCTATATGAGAAATTTTGTAGGCAACCAGGGTTGCGTCCCCACCATAACACATGTTGATGTGGGAGTATGCCATGTGACACCCCCAAATTCCGCTTGGGATTGAACGGACATTTGAAGCGTCGAGACATGCAACACAAGGTTACCTGCCCCCGTTCATGACATATAAGATGCAATATTCCTAACATGCATCTAGCATTATGCAATATTCGCAGCGGATAATTTTTTTCTTTAGCAATACTATGCACCAAACTAAAAATTATCCCAAATACTTGAAACATATTTCATACATAAAGGCATACTAAAAAGCCGTGATCACCACACTAGTCCAAAATGGTTGTGATCAAAAGAATACTTGAAATACAACTCTAAAAGTACAAGTATTAACCTGAGTTAAATACTATACCATCATCAACATCACACCGTGACCTAGTTGACCGTATTCAGTTAGTCAGATTCCAATTCTCCTTTGGGTCCTGTAACAAGATCTACCATTCGGGAGGAATGGTAGTTGGGACTACCACAGTGAGATTTGATTACAAATCTCAGTAAGTTAACATAAAACTCACACACAGGTTAAAGATGCATGCATGGCAGTAAAAGCATAAATGCATAAGTATAGTCGTACATAAGCATAGCATAACTTGACATATAGCATGACATAACCAGAACTTAAACGTGAACTGAACTTGACTTAACATGGCATGAACTTAAGCTTAAAACATAACATGAACAAACAACATAACATGAACGTGAAACATAACATGGACTTGAAATATAGCATGAATGTAAACATGCAATAACATAAATAAGAACTTGAAAATAACATAAACTTGAACATAACATGACATGAACATAACATAACGTGAGCATAACATAACATGGACTTGATCTAAAACTTGACTTATCATGTATTTGATCTGAAACTGGACTTAACATAAACTTGGAATATTATTCAATTGTCTTGATTAATAACGTGCGTTAATACGTACTCCACAGTTGTTGTGGCCCCACGTATTCTACGTGTCACAATTGTTGTGTCTCACGTAGTGTATGCTCCACAGTTGTTGTGGCCCCATGAATACACATAACATAAAATATAATACGTACTCCACAGTTGTTGTGGCCCCACGCATTATAAGTAACATAAAATATAATACGTACTCCACAGTTGTTGTGGCCCCACGTATTATATGTGTCACAAATTGCTGTGTAACAGATAATTATTCATTAGAGATTAAACCATGCGTAATAGATAAACATGTAATGACATAGCATGACATGGCATATACGATAACATACATACATAAATTGTAGTTCTCTTACCCATCACACATACACAATAAACTGATAGTAAGTTAGAGGCTAACTTATCTCATGGCATATACGATAACATACATACATAAATTGTAGTTCTCTTACCCATCACACATACACAATAAACTGATAGTAAGTTAGAGGCTAACTTACCTCGATCGTCGCGTTCTATGAGAATAGAGCGCGAAACACGAGGAACTGCACAACAGCTGGAAGAGGAACACTCAAGTCCTTAAGATTTTCAATTCTGAATTTAATTGCCATATTATGAGCACTTGCAACACCACGGGCAACGTGAGGTTTCACTATACCCAGAAGAGATAATTTGACTTCAGAAAGCCTTTGCACTAAAACAAGTTCATTAAAATTATCAATAATAACCAAACAAACAATTCCTTTCTCAATCCATATACTCTTAGCCATAGTCAACCACAAGATGACACCAGTCACCCCGGACTATAATCCATAACACCACTGCTTCGGGACACTGTCATACAGTTTCCCAACACTACACCATACGCTCTACACTTCTCTGTTACGCCATCCAACCCTTCGTGACACGCCATCCGGTGTTTCACGACTTAATACAGAGTACACTCACGTGAACTCTCTTCCATCCACACTACAATACCCATCACTGCGATACACGTCTCACGGTGCATCGCTACGCGACACGGAGTACGCGCCACGCGTACTCCTTTCGCTACAACACTCATCACCCCGACGCACATCACACGGTGCGTCACCATACAACACGGAGTACACTTCACATGCACTCCCTTCATTCTACACCACACACACTACAGCGCAGTGCAGCGGTCGCTGCTTTACACAGAATACGCTACACGCGTATTCTCTTCACACAACCCGCCGTATCACATCTACGGCATCCATCTCAGCCTATACTTCACAGCACAGTCCACAAAACTACAAAATCAAGCCCAACACTTCACAACCACACTTCGCTTCACAACTACGCAGCGAACTCCACAAAACTAACTACACATCTACAGCCAACCAAATCAACTATGTTAAACTAAATAACTAAGATAGAGGGTTATACCATCAACGGGATAACCCGTGCGTCGCTCGCTGCTGTCACGAACATGCGTCGGAGGAGCGTACGTGGCGGTAACACCGCGTACGGTGGCTGTCCACCACATAAAGTGGTAGTTTGGGCTTGAGAAAGGCTAGGCGTGGTCTTGGAAGACTCACGGTCGCCTCGTGGTGGTCAAAGGTGACGGAGCACGGCGGCATCACGCCGTGAACAGTAAATCCGAACGGTGAGCGGAGGAGACGCGAGGTAGCGAAAAGCCATAGAACTTCATGGCAAGCTAGGGAAAGGTAGAGGAACATGTGGTGGAGCTGTGGTGGCGAGGTGGTGGTCGGACGGTGGCTAACGGCGGCGGATCGGCCGTTTGAAACCATTTTTGGCCTTGGAGAGTGCGGGAGAGTGTGAGCTCTACGAACTCCGTTGGCCATGAAATTTCTTGGAGAGGTTCATGAGGATGAGAGGAACAAGATGGTGGTGGTGAAACACCACGGGTGGCCGTGTACGGCGGCGCACGGTGGTGCAACCGAACGGGTGTTTTGAGAAACCCATATGAGAAAGAGTGAGAGTTAGGGAAAAAGAAAGACATGGGGAGGAAGCCCTTGATGTGGTGAATCCAATGGTGGTGCTTGGTGGCTGATTTGGCCGTGTATGGTGGTCCAAAATGGTGAAAAGCCTTAAAAACCCATTTGTTTGGAGGCGAGAGTGGTGGCTAACGGTGGCTCGGATGGAGGTGAAACTTGGAGGGGATGTTCACCGGTGAGAGGGGAAGAAATCTGGGTGGGTGGTGTAGGCCACGCCGCCGGCGAGCGGCGGTTCTGGGCGGAGAAAGAAATCGGCAACAGGGGCAGGGGCAGCAACTTCCGGGGGCTCGTGGCGGCTAACGGCTGGTCCGATGGCTCTGAAAATTGGTAGGTATGAACTCTGGTGGAAGGGGAAGAGAATGGCAGGGGTGGTGTACGACACCTCCACCGGACGGCGGAGAAACGGCCGGCCGAATGGGCGGCGACGGTAAGGAGGAAAACAGAGCAGGGCAGCAACTTCCGGGGGCTCGTGGCGGCTAACGGCTGGTCCGATGGCTCTGAAAATTGGAGGGGATGAACTTTGGTGGGATTGGAAGAGAATGGCGGGGGTGGTGTACGACACCTCCACCGGACGGCGGAGAAACGGGCGGTCAAAGGGGCGGCGACGGTAAGGAGAAATGGGGAAGGGAAGAGCATGGGGAGAGAGAGAGAGAGGAAAGAGAGAGAAGAAAAAGGAAAAAGGAAAAAGTGAAGGAAAAATGGTAGGGGCCTAGGTNGGAAGAGAATGGCGGGGGTGGTGTACGACACCTCCACCGGACGGCGGAGAAACGGCCGGCCGAATGGGCGGCGACGGTAAGGAGGAAAACAGAGCAGGGCAGCAACTTCCGGGGGCTCGTGGCGGCTAACGGCTGGTCCGATGGCTCTGAAAATTGGAGGGGATGAACTTTGGTGGGATTGGAAGAGAATGGCGGGGGTGGTGTACGACACCTCCACCGGACGGCGGAGAAACGGGCGGTCAAAGGGGCGGCGACGGTAAGGAGAAATGGGGAAGGGAAGAGCATGGGGAGAGAGAGAGAGAGGAAAGAGAGAGAAGAAAAAGGAAAAAGGAAAAAGTGAAGGAAAAAGGGTAGGGGCCTAGGTAATTAACTTCAATCCTACGCTTCGGGATCCTCAAATAAACCAACGGTGAGTTAAAACACTGATTTGAAAACGCGTAAGTGTTTTATTTTAAATAAAACACTTTAAATAAAACACTACGATGAATTAAGGTAGAATATTATTTTATAAACTAAAATTTATAAAATAATATTTCCTCATCATTATTTAAAATGATAAAGTACCGTTAATTAATCGAAGATGATAAAATCATTTAAATTAATAAAATACTTAATTACAACACTGAGAGAAATTAATATAGAATATTATTTTATAAACTAAGGTTTATAAAATAATATTTTCTTCATCATTGTATAAAATGATAAAGTATCATTAATTAATCAAAGTGCATAAAACACTTGAATAAACACTGAGAGGAATTAAGATAGATTATTATTTTATAAACTAAGGTTTATAAAATAATATTTCTTCATCATTATTAAAATGATAAAGTATCTTTAATCACTCAAAGAGGATAAAACCATTTAATTTAAATAAAAGTTTTCAACGTAAAAATAAACCTCTTAATATCTTAAAACAACTAAAATATTTAATCTAAGTAATTATCCACAATTATAATATTTTCAGAGCTCATTAAATTATTATAATTGTGCTATTTTAAAAACAAGCTTATCTAATACTTTGAAATTCGGTGGATAAGATCCGGAATACGCCATCGAGGTACAACGCTTAGGATAAATCTGTTCATGATTTTACAGTTGTCGGTGAAGAACAAAGTAACGTGATTTACGGAAAAAGATAATTATGCATGTGATTTCGGGTGAGGGTAGAGACGAGAGAGATAGTGACTGCTGTCGGGAAAGAATCCAAAACTGATTGTCGTGCTGTCTAATATGTGCGAAAAAGAAAGAGAAGGGTGAGGAGATAAGACTAAATTTTAGCGGGCTGTTACATCTTTCCTCATCATTATTTAAAATGATAAAGTATCGTTAATTAATCGAAGATGATAAAATCATTTAAATTAATAAAATATTTAATTACAACACTGAGAGAAATTAATATAGAATATTATTTTATAAACTAAGGTTTATAAAATAATATTTTCTTCATCATTGTATAAAATGATAAAGTATCATTAATTAATCAAAGTGCATAAAACACTTGAATAAACACTGAGAGGAATTAAGATAGATTATTATTTTATAAACTAAGGTTTATAAAATAATATTTCTTCATCATTATTAAAATGATAAAGTATCTTTAATCACTCAAAGAGGATAAAACCATTTAATTTAAATAAAAGTTTTCAACGTAAAAATAAACCTCTTAATATCTTAAAACAACTAAAATATTTAATCTAAGTAATTATCCACAATTATAATATTTTCAGAGCTCATTAAATTATTATAATTGTGCTATTTTAAAAACAAGCTTATCTAATACTTTGAAATTCGGTGGATAAGATCCGGAATACGCCATCGAGGTACAACGCTTAGGATAAATCTGTTCATGATTTTACAGTTGTCGGTGAAGAACAAAGTAACGTGATTTACGGAAAAAGATAATTATGCATGTGATTTCGGGTGAGGGTAGAGACGAGAGAGATAGTGACTGCTGTCGGGAAAGAATCCAAAACTGATTGTCGTGCTGTCTAATATGTGCGAAAAAGAAAGAGAAGGGTGAGGAGATAAGACTAAATTTTAGCGGGCTGTTACATGCCATGTCAGCTAACTTATTTTGAAAATAAAAATAAAATGCCAGAGAGAGAGAGACCGTCATGCATCTTCTGTGGTCTAGGGTTCTCCTGAAGCCATAGTCTTCCTTCGTCTTCGAATAGGGCCTTCATCTAGGAAGATGGTGGCAACAGGAAAATCAAATTAAGAAGATCGGCCAAAACAGTCCAGATGGGATGTCAACAAGGTTTATAAAGAGTTAGAACAAAATCTCGTTGTTATCTTCTAAGAATACACCAGGCCTAACTACTACACCATCAATACCCCAAAGTACATAAACATGACCAATAATGAAATATTTAAAAAGAATTTCAGAAAATTGCATATCAGATAGAAAGTAGCAAATATTAAGAAATGTAAAGGAATTTGTAGATACATAAGGGAACCAGAAACCAAGCTACATCTCTCAACTTTATAAAAAGAAATAAATGAAACCCTGAGTAAATTTGAAGAGGTGTAGTTCAGATGAAAACCCATGGAAATTGAGGAAATGTATTGTAGAGAAATAAGAGGGACAAACAATTACCCCTTTTCCAAGTAACTTTTTTTCTCCATCAAGGAATTAGATTTTAAATTCAGAGCTCTAGGTGCAGAGTAGAATTTTACATACTATTATTACCGTACCAAGAAGAGAAGAGAAAAGAATAGATCTGAAAAGGGCTAGCAAAGGAAAAGAATGAAAAAATTAAATTAAATTAAGGCCTATAAAAAAATAAAAAAACATATATGCCAATATGTCTATACTTATGTTTATGTAGGTGTGTGTAGAAATGAAAGAGCAAATGAGAGGGGAACCATTGCTAGAATGGTGGTTACATGATGGAGCAGAGGCCTAGAGTTTGGAGGAAGGAGAAGTTGGCAGAGTCAGGGAAGCCAAAGCGGGAAAGGCCGTATCGAGTCATCGACCATGGCAAAGTTGAGGGGCAGTATGAAGGAGTCCTCGGCGTGGTAGTCATCGTTTGCATCGTCTTTTGCGGCAGAGGGAGGCAAGGTGAAGTCGCAGTCGCAATGTTTAGTGCGAAGGTGGAGGAGACAACCTCAATTGACCGACATATCTCATCCCCTCCCTCCTGGTGCTCTTCTACTTCTAATTTCATTGAATCGAGAGTTAACTGGCCTGGCAGCCAGTGTCGCGGCGGGGACGCAACTCCGGTTGCCTACATAATTTCTCATTTTGTATACCCCATATATATATCTGAGTTATGTTACATATAGTCATTTTTGTATATTTTTTACGTACTTTACCGATGTGATTGACCAAAACAGTTATTTTATATTAAAAAAAGTGATGTAATCAATCATATTAGTGGAGTATACAGAGTACACTAAAGTGACTATACATAGCATTTTTGTATATATATTCATTCTATTATAATAAGTGGCTATCTAACTATTACTGTAACTTTTTTTATTTTTCTGTTAACATTTTTTGTTTTCCCATTAAGTCCATTACTCTTGTTTTAGGGATACAATTGTCTTTTTCTACCTCTCTCTCTCTCTCTCTCTCTCTCTCTCTCTCACATTCTCGATTCCCGCTATCATCTCATCTCGAACCTCTCTACTCCGATGTCTGCCTCTCTACCTACCCCCTCAAACCCATCATTTCAAACGTTTTCTTAAAACATTTAGATCTTAATTTGAGTATAAATGTTTGGATTTGTAGGAAAAAAGGACAATAAAGAACAACAAGTACAAGACGAAAAAAAACCCGCATAAAGAAAAACATTCAGATTTGAAAAAGATATGTTCAAATATGTCAAGAGTAAAAAAAAAAATTATATCAAAACACAAGATTTGGATTTACCGTCCAACATCCTAAAAAAATCTCAAATCTTATACCTTTTTTTAGTGTGATGGTAGTATTTATTATGGTGACAATGATGCTATTTTTGTTTATCTATGTTATTCGAATGTATCTTGACTTTAATTTTGAACTAATTTTTTTGTTTTATAATATATCTAAATATGTAATTATTATACTTACTGATGACCTATCATTATCCAATGATATTTGCTAAATTTTACTTTTTTGTCTCTATGTATTAAGTTATTTATTAATCAAGTTTTTTAAGAAAAACCATATTATTTTTGTAAAAAATCTATTTAACCCAATTAGGCAAACGTGATTTGCATATGCTTTTAACCCAGTGTTTGTGTGTGTGTGTATATATATATATATATATATATATATATATATAAACAAGAGTGCAATGAGGTGAAATCTTCAAGAGAGGTATATAATTTCATGCAACCGATCAATTAATTTGAAAACCGGTTCTTTAAATATCTTTTGCAAGCTTCACAGCACTGCCACCTACATTTATAGATTAATTTGCATACAATTTACAAAGGAGTTGGCATATATTTTAAGATAGAAACACTTGAATTCTATATTTAATATATGCTCGATCTCTTCTGCTTTCAAAGAGGTCGTGATCATCAGTAGAAATTAAAGCCTTAATTGGTTGGAATCCCCAGTTGCAACTTCGTCGCCCAAGATCTAAAATGTATCGCCCTTTGAATAAAATTCCCCACTCCTACCTCCTGCCCGTAGAAGTCTGGCCGTGTGTTAGTTCTAGTGTTGCTAATCATCCTCTCGTCTATGCTCATGTTGTGTTTACATTAATAATGGTAATAATAATAAGAAGAAGAAGAATAGCAAATATCAAAATTTTTATATGTAATCACTTTTGTATACTCTTTTACGTATTCTACTAGTATTTATGTGATTGGTTATGTATTAAAAAAAAATTAATACAACCAATCATATCAGATGGAGTGCGCAGAGAATACATATAAATGACTGTATATAACATTACTCAACAAATATATATAATAATTATAAATGCTAACTTGTATTAGAATATATACAAAGATATAATAATTGATCATTACTTTAATTACTTGGTAGCGAAGTCATATATGTTACCTTTGATATAAAACGACACCAATATTTGCTAGCTGTAGTACTTTTCATGATTCCCAGGCCAATTATAGCTTTAACTTATTCATTTTCTTTCCCAATTAATATGAAACCATGCATGCATTTGTTACAAGGAACTTCCTTCACCATATGCACAAGAAACCCATATGAATATTCCACGTCATCTTAGTTGTCACCTTC
This sequence comes from Carya cathayensis, assembly GCA_011037825.1. Lineage (NCBI taxonomy): Eukaryota > Viridiplantae > Streptophyta > Magnoliopsida > Fagales > Juglandaceae > Carya > Carya cathayensis. The sequence continues at coordinate 464,566 of QGSO01000142.1, read as the reverse complement.
AATCCCTTGACTTTCGACCCCACAGAAAGAGGAAAAGGCAGCCCTACAGAGATATAAACGAATCATTCATTAATAATCCATGCATCAATAATTATAAAACACTAATTAGAAAGAGGATTAAATTAATCGTATATATATATATTATATCCAACCACCCATGCATACTCGATAACCCTCCCCAAGTGGCCCCTCCACTGCGTATGGACCATATATTTTATATATATATATATATATATATATATATATATATATAGCTTATTCAATATGATGAAATATCATATTATCCAATCCCATATTTGATATATTATTAAGACCTTTTACTTATCAAAAAAAAAATATATATATATATATTATTAAGACCAATGATTAAAAATAATAAAACTTCGTTCAAATACCAATGCGTTATTTGAACTTCGGATTTTGTATTATTTTTTTAGCAATAACTCTTTATTGTCCAAATATTTATGAAGAGACATGAGATAATTTATAGTTTTAATATGTGTAAGATTTGCACGCCTCATTTAAAAATGGGTAAATTTGGATCATATGAAAAAATCATTTTTTTAATAGTAGACCTTAGTTTTAAAAAAAAAAAAATTTGAGTAGAATAGGAGATATGTACACGTTAAAATTGTACCTACCAATATTATACGTACGTACTGTATACATGATACAAAAACTTTTTCAATACGAGGATTTCTCCCGTGATTTTATCAAGAGTACTCTTTCTTGAAATAAGAAGTAGAGAGAGTAGCCGGATCAAACCGTGGTGATCAACAGGAGGTTATTGCTAAAACAATGGGATCGATCGCACTCTATAAAATGGAGACGTTGGAACAAAATTTCCTAAAAATAATTAATCAGAAACTTCCAACAATTATCCTCCACATTGGACACTGGCCACACCATATAATATCTCAGCATCACAAGGGCATTCTCGTACACAAAATCAAGAAACTACAGCAGCCAAAGACCTTTTCTTTTTCTCTTCTCTTTCTCTCCCTCTATCTGTCTCTCGTCATATCCTTTGTTAATTCGCATTGAATTCCTTCCGCCGTTGTTGTTGTTGTTGTTATTCTGATTGTATATAAACTTGCAGAGAACGCAAAGCGAGAGAGAGAGAGAGAGAGAGAGAGAGAGAGAGAGGAAACGTAGGAAATAGAAAACAAAAGGGCAAAAAACATGGATCGTTTACGTTGGTTTGGACGCTCGGATACGTTGTTCGTGTTCCTTGCTATCCTTCTCCCCCTATTTTTCTCCATTGCCAACTCAGCTTTCAACGTCACCACCATTCCTTTCAATCAAGGCTACCTTCCTCTCTTCGGCGACGGCAACCTCGTCCGCTCTCCCGACGGCAAAGGCGTCCGCCTTCTCCTCGACCGCTTCACAGGTTCGTGTATTTATACATCTCATATATATATTTATACAACTTTAACATCTCATATATCATCTTATATTCATCTATATTTATTTATGTATTTCTATAATATTTTATATTTAAGAGGATATAGAGCTCTTTCTTCTGATCAAAAGAAGAAGAAAAAAGAAAAAACAAATTAGAACCAAGTTTGTTTGTTTTCCTGATGATCAATTAATTCAGAATTTTTATAATTTTTTTGTTTTTTTATAGGTTCGGGCTTCATCTCCTCCAAACTATACAAACATGGGTTCTTCAGCGCGAATATCAAGTTGCCGTCCGATTACACCGCCGGCATCTGCGTTGCGTTCTATGTACGTGATAACATCCTTTTAGTTGATCAGCTTCAACTTAAATTTTCCTTTGGTGGATAATAGATGTCGGAAAAGGAAAAAGTACTGTTCCGGATTAATTATCCTTACCCTTGGTTTGTTTGTTAAGAAAACATATATTATAGGAAACAAAAAAGAATTTTTTTATTTTATTTTTGTAGTTGAGAAATCAACCGACCAATCCAAATTAATTCCACGCATTTGGCCAATTTTCAAATGCCAGATTCTATGCGTTCAAAACACATGATGCCAACACGTAACATTCCAAAGACTTCTCTATTTAGCTAGCTTTCATTGTAAGCATAAATATTTCAAATAATAATTTTATTTATCATATATACTATATTTTTTTTTTCATTTTTTCTATAATAAATATATAGTGTATAAATGATAAAAACAACATCTAAATTAGTTTAATAATAATAAAATAAAATAAAAAATAATTTTTTAATATATAATAATCTTTTTTCCCTTTCTTTTGTCCAACCCGCCCATGCCCTGCTCAACAGTAATCATCCGTAATGATTACAAACCACAATCGATCGTCGTTGATTTTTCTTGATATCCTCTTCCATTAATATTATGACAGACATCGAACGGTGACGTATTCGAGAAGAGTCACGACGAGCTGGACTTCGAGTTTTTAGGGAACGTTGAAGGAAAGCCATGGAGGTTCCAGACCAACTTGTACGGAAATGGAAGCACAAACCGTGGGAGGGAGGAGCGTTACCGCCTTTGGTTCGATCCCACCAAGGAATTTCATCGCTATAGCATCCTTTGGACGGCCAAGAACATCATGTGAGTGCATAAATATTCTTTTGATTTTGTTTCCAACTTTGACTGTTTTTCCTGCTTTTGGAAAGTTTTATCACCGGAGATTAGCCGTTAACTGTGTACGTACGCCTTTATTATATCATTCGTTGCATAAATATTGGTTTAACATCAAGAGTGGGAGACGAAAGTGTTTGGCTTTGCGTGTACGTTTGTATAGCTAGTGGACAAGTGTGGTTTCATTATTGAACAGCATGAAAAGGATATGTATCGGTTAGGCTTAATTATTATTTAATTTGATCAAGTTGCCTTTATTTACTTTTTCAAAAACATTATATCTAATCACTTTGCGTTTTTTTTTAATATATATTTCATAATTGATTGTATAATTTTTTAATATAAAATAATTATTTTAATTAATTATATCAATAAAATATATAATAATTAAATAAAAATAAATGTATATAACATAACTCAAAATGAATCGTTCAACATTTGGTATACGTGTTACCCCCCGGGGAAAGAAGCAAGGAATTATTAATTAGTGTACAATATCTGGTCCATGTAAGCATGTGATTTTATTTAATGTATTGGGCTAGCAGCCCTGCTAATCTATATATATATAGCCTTAGATCCCTATGTAACAGTGGCAAAAATCCACCTACCTGCGGTACTTTTTTCAACCTTAATCAATCTACGAAAACGGCCTTTAGACTTGATCAAAATTGAACTTATTTTGCAAGCTGGCATGTTCACTTCTCATAACAATTCAAACGTTATTAACTCTTTTTTTTTTTTAATCCCTACCAACTACATTACTTTATAAGTACAAAATTGTTGTTGACATTAATTACATCTTTGAATATAGAACTTGCGCTTTTGACTTTCCAATATAGAACTTGTGTGGTTTGCATAAACTTCGATATTATTCTAAGTGTTTTTTCGAATGATGATCAACAGATTTTACATTGATGAAGTTCCTATCAGAGAGGTTGTAAGAAATAATGCAATGGGCGGTGACTACCCATCAAAGCCAATGTCCTTGTACGCCACCCTATGGGACGCTTCAAATTGGGCCACATCTGGCGGCAAATACAAGGTGAACTACAAGTATGCACCCTTCGTAGCCGAGTTCAAGGACCTTGTCCTCGAGGGTTGCCCCACGGAGCCTATCCAACAAGTCTCGGGTGCTGGAGTTTGCGTTGAAAAAGAGGTTAACCTTAACAGTCAAGACTATGCCATGGTGACGCCTGAGCGTCGTCTCGCCATGCGAAAGTTTCGTCAAAAGTTCATGTACTACTCTTATTGCTATGATACGTTGAGGTATCCTGTGCTGCCACCAGAATGTGTTATTATTCCTTCAGAAAAGCGGCGGTTCAAAGACACCGGAAGACTTAAGTTTGGAGGAAGCCACCGCCGCCAGTCAAGGCGGAGGAGTCGGACTCCAGTCGCTTCTAATTCGAAGTTTGATTCGAATATGTGATATGTAGATAAAAAAAAAAAAGGGTGTCTTTGTGATTTTTTTAATATAATTTTTTCTGTACTAAAGCAAAATATATAAATCCTTATATATGAGAGTGTGCTGTACTATTTTAAATTTAATAAAAGGAAATATATATTTTCTCTTATTTTGTAAAATCCTATATATCCAGCAAATTAATCACTTTCATACCTATGAAACCATGGATTGTAATGCTACATAACGTCTTCATTTAGGGATTGCAATGTTACGTATAGTCTCCATTTCATGATTACGAGCAATGTTACGTACAGTCTCTATTTGGATAATGAAATGCAGGTCTAATTAATTTTATATTTAAAAAATTTAAAATTATAAAATTATTTCTCATAAAATGATACTTTTTCTCATTTAATAAAAAATCTACACATGCAATTCCCAAATGGAAACTGTGAATAGAATTTCTCATATATAATTCCTAGTGTTTTTTTTTTTTTAATTGTATTCTTGTTGTCCCTATATATTTTGTCAAGGAAATTAAAGCTTATATAGCTTGTGAGAACATATATACCCACCTGATCAGCTTAAGGTCGGCCGATGATCCAAAGCAGCTGGGATCAATAATTTGAGCTCGAGTTTTCCGGCCAACTGATCAACACAAAAACAAAAAACAAAAAACAAGATCAGTTTGTGTTTTGGACTAATTAATGGTGGACCTACACTGTTGCTAGGGGACCATATATATATATAATTCCCCCGGGCCCCCATGCTCCCTCCCAATATATAACACGTATATCTCTATACTTTTGGTCAATTAAACTGAAAACTAAGTGTAATCATAATAATTTCAATTTCAAACAAAAAAAGAAAATACTATAAAACTCTTATTTATAATATTGTAGCTATATATATATATACACACATGATTAGATAATTTGTTTACTAAATAAACAACCATTTTTTCTGCTATTTTAATTGCCATAAATATTGCATACCCACAGGTTTGACAGTGTCAGCCAAGTCGATCGATGAAGTTTGGACGTTCGAGAATCGGAAAGGTACTATAACTGTATTAGATTAGGTGCTTTAATTTTTGCAGTAATATTGCTCTTGATGAGGAATTCTAATTAAGCTAGCTGGACTTATGTAGGAATATTGCTTTTAAAAGCTCACAAAGCCAAGTTATAACTAATTCGACTTTCCTAAATTCTAGTATTTAGCAAGGAAAATTTATATTGATCTCAAGCGTGCGCCATCGGTGAGTAGAGCACGTACAATCTAGCTAGTTTGCAAGCAATGAGTTTATTGGGTACGATATTTAGCTGCATTTTAATTGGTTAATTCCATGAAATTAAGTACCAATATGCATGCATTAAAAGACACACACACACACACACACACACACACACACACACATATATATATATGGCAATATCTAGCTAGTTTGTTCTTTCAATATTTTCTTTTATAGTTGATCAATTTTTTTTAGCACATGGTTATTTATTGGCCTATATATATATATATATGTATGTAGTTTAATTTGTCCCTTTGGAAGGCCAATAATTTGATAAGTGGATTTAGTCCTCTCCTTCCTTTAAGGGTGAGGTTTTTTCTATCTGCATAGAGGAAGGTCTCTTAGGCTAGGGTTAGCCTAGTTTGAAGAGGGTATCATGACTGATAAGTAGACAAAAATGTGGGAATGCTTTAGTCTAACAGATCAGGAAAAAAAAGGAGGTTAAGTTGTCTTCTTCTAAGCTGGACAAGGCTAAGGCACGATGGAGATTTTGTTTCCTGGCAATGATCATAGTAGACAAGGTGGTTAATAGAGACGCTTTTAAGATGGCAATGTCAAGGATTTGGCAAACTGAAGGATGACTGCAATATATTGACATGAGTGAGAATAAGTATTTGATTGGGTTTCAAAAGGAAGAGGAACTGCAGTGGGTAATCAGTGGGAGGCCATGGTCTTTTGATCAATGGCTTGTATGCTTGCAGAAGTTTGATGAAAGTTTATCTCCAAATGAAATTCCATTCAACAAGAAAGTCTTTTGGTTACAAGTTTATAATATGCCTTTGGCATGTATGACACAAGAGGTGGGAATGATGATTGGTGAATGTGTTGGAAATATGGTGAAAGTTAATGCAGATCAATGGGATCATGGATGGGGGAAGTTCCTAAGACTGAAAGTGGAGGTAGATATTACAAAAGCTCTAATGAGGGATACTTTCTTAACCATTGATGGTCAGGAAACTTGGATCCAATTCAAGTATGAGAGGCTGCCAGATTTTTGTTTAAAATGTGGGGTTATAAAGCACTCTAAGAAATCTTCAACTAAAGGTGATGAAGCAAGTCAATCCCAATATAGCCCATGGCTACGTGCTCCTGCTGCTAATCTTAGTAGGAATAATCATAATAGATATGGTGGGACAGAAGGCCAAGAGGAGAAGGAAAAGGATCATCCATGGCAAGTTGGTGGACATGACAGGGATGATGTCTAAAAAGGAAAGTCTTCATCGAAGGAGCAATTTCAAGAAACTAGGATGGAAAGTTTTGGTCAACAAGAAATAGGTGCAGAAAAGGAATGTGAGCATGATTTAAGGAAGGGAGAGGATACAATGGTTTTTGAAACTCCAGAAAGGGGGGGACTAGGAAAGGAAACAACTTCCAAAATTGAGAGACCAATAGGGAAGTCAGCTTTTCCAAATGTGAAACTATTTCAAATAAGGAAGGTGTCAAGGCAGTGGTGGCAGATACTAATCCTAGTCAGCGAGCTAACATGAGTGGGAACCATCAAGAATCCACGTTGGCATCCCAAATTAGTTCATTCGATCAATTCTTGGCTGACCAGGTTCCTGTTTTGGAAAGATATAAAAAGAAGGCTAGTTGAAAGAGAAAAGCAAGGGATTGGTTCTTTGCAGATTTTATGAATGAGCCTCATGACCAAGTGGAGGGCTCTAGTGTAAGGAAAAGGAGTAGTGAAGCAACAAAAGAAGATACTCATCTCAATAATAAACTTAAAAAATAGAAATGTGAGGGGATGGCTGTGATGGACTCAAATGATACAGAATTGGAGGAGGGTGTTATATAGCCCCACCAACAGTCATGAATTGCCTAATTTGGAACTGCTGAAGGCTTGGGTGAAGAACAAGGTCTCAAACTTTAATTTTTCTGATGAAAACAAAGTGTAGAAGGAATTAGATAGAGAGGTTAAAGAAGATATTGCAGTTGGAACATAGTTTTGTAGTTGACTGCAGAGGTTTGAGTTGGAGGGGGGGATTGCTTTCCTTTGGAATGATGATGTTGATGTCAAACTGGAGTCTTATACTCAAAACCACATTTCTCTTAGAGTTAAAAATGTGAGTGTTGGAAGTTCTGGATACTCATTGGTTTTTATGGAGGCCCACCGACTATTAAAAGGCAGGAAAGTTGGAAGCTACTCAAAGGTTTGAAACCTAATTTTGATTTGGGGTGGTTGTATGTGAGGGATTTCAATGAGATTTTTAGCAATAGTGAGAAGTATGGGGGAGCTCTAAGACCCTATAGACAAATGGAGAATTTTAGAATGACAGTGGATGATTGTGGATTGAGTGACATGGGTTCTGTGGGCAACAAATTTACCTGGTCTAATAATAGATATGGGGATGGTTTCACAAAAGAAAGGCTTGATAGAGCATTCAGTAATAAATTATGGGCTTAGTGGTTTCTTAGAAATGTGGTCCATACCTTACCTGCTCAAAGTTTTGATCACTGTCCTATTCTTATCAATATGGACAGTGATCCTAATAATCTGATTAGCAACCAAAAGTCATTCAGGTATGAAGCTAGTTGCGCACAAAGAGATGAATTTGCAAAACTGATTAAGGATGAGTGGAGAAAGCCAAAGCTAGCACATCACAAGCTCAACTATACTACTAAAGGTTTGAAGAAGTGTCAGCAGAAATTGATGACCTAGAGTAAGCAGCAAGTAGGCAACTCTAAGAAAGTAATTCAAAATAAGTTAGCACAAATTTTCAGTTTGCAGCAGTTGAATAAAGGGAAGATGATTGTTGGGATTAAAACACTGCAAGGGGAAGTGGATAAGCTCCGTGAAGAAGATAACATCAAGTGGAAACAATGTACCAGACAGAGATGGTTGAAGGAAGGAGATAGGAATACTAAGTTTTTTCATCAATGTGACTCTCAGAAGAGGAAGACAAACATGATTAGAAGACTATTTGATGAAAATGGTCAGGAGATCACATTACCAGAGAAAATTTTTCAGCAATTTCAGGGTTTTTTTAAGATCTCTTCACTTCCTCAAATCCAAACAACATTGAAGAATGCTTGGCAACTATGCATGGTAGAGTGAGTGAAAACATGAATAGAGAACTAATCAAACCTTACACGACCAAAGATGTTGAACATACTTTGCTTCAGATGAATGGCCTGAGCTCACCTAGCCCTGATGGATTTCTAGCTGCTTTCTATCAACAACATTGGAGTATAGTGGGAGGGCAAGTAAGTGAATTAGTGCTATTTTACTTAATTCTAGAGGGAATATTGATGATATTAACAACACTTTTATTGCTCTTATTCCAAAAAAGAAAAACTCCACCAAGGTGTTTGATTTCTAGCCTATCTCACTTTGTAATTTCATTTATAAGCTAATTTCCAAAATTTTAGCAAATAGGTTGAAAAAGGTCTTACCAAGCATCATCTCTCACAACTAGTCAGCCTTTATTCTTGGCAGGCTCATTTCTAACAACATAATTGTGGCTTTTGAGGCAATGCATTCAATGAAATGCAAAATGACAGGGAAAGAAGGGTATATGGCATTGAAGTTAGACATGAGTAAGGCATATGATAGGATTGAATGGAAGTTTCTCAAATTAGTGACGGGTAGAATGAGGTTTGAACCAATGTGAATTTTGTGATGAATTGTATTGAATAAGTGTCCTACTCTATTTTGGTACATGGGATCACATAAAGCTACTTCATGCCATCAAGAGGCGTTAGGCAAGATGATCCCTTATTACCTTACTTTTTTATTTTGTGTGCTGAGGCTCTGAGCACTATAATTATGAATGTTGAGGATGATGGAGTGATTATTGGGGTTCCTTTTGCTAGAGTTGCAGTTAGACTCTCTCACCTTTTTTTTTTTTTTGGTAGATGATAGTCTCTTGTTTTGCAAGGCTAATGCTATTGAATGGAGTAGGCTTTTTAGTATCCTCAAAATTTATGAAAAAGTCTCAGGGTAAAGATTGAACCTAGAGAAGACCTCTATCCAGTATAGCAGAAATACAGCCAAGGAGACTCAAGATTACCTTCTCAGCATTGTTGATGTGAGTTCAACAATGACTTATGAGAAATACCTTGGGTTGCCAACAGTTGTGGGAAGAGCAAGAGAGAAGTCATTTAGAAGTATCCTGGATAGAGTGATAATGAGAATCAGTAGTCAAAAGGTTAAAACATTGTCTCAAGCATGAAAAGAAATTTTCCTAAAAGCTGTGGCGCAAGCTTTGCCAATATACAGTATAAGTTTCTTCAAGTTGCCTAGTAAATTGTTAAAGAATATCAATAGTGTTATGCAGAATTTCTAGTGGGGACAACAGGAGGTTGAGAGGAGGATTCATTGGGTTTCATGGAGTACAATGAGGAAGGCTAAACTAGCAGGTGGTATAGGGTTTCAAGACTTAGAAGGCTTTAACTTTGCTTTGCTTGCAAAACAAGGTTGGAGGCTGATTCAATACCCTCATTCACTTGCAGCTAAAGTTTTAAAGGCCAAGTATTTTCAAGGGACTTCTTTCATGAATGCTAGATTGGGACGAAAACCTTCTTATATTTGGAGGAGTATGTTGGCAGCTAGACATCTACTTGAAGCTGGAACTTATTGGAGAATAGTCAATGGTGAAACAGTCAACATTTGAGATGATAAGTGGCTGCCAATTAAAGCTCACATCATCAAAGGCTCATAGTCTTGTGGTGATACTGGATAATAAGGCCAAAGTTAAAGAACTAATTGTGGAAGGTGAAAAGCAATGGAGAACAGGGCTGGTGGAACAAGTTTTTGAGAAGGAAGAAGCAGATTTGATCTTACATATTCCCCTTAGTTCTTCTAATAGCCTAGACAAGCTTATTTGGAAAGGGACCTCAATTAGTATGTTCACTGTGAAGAGTGCCTACCACATGCAGCAGGAACTGGTTTTGGCAATAAAGGGTCAGGCCTCAAGTAGTAATAGGTTTCGAAAGGTGTGGCAACTGATTTGGAGTTTGAATGTTGGTCATGGGATAGGGTCTTCCTCTGGAGAGCATGTTTAGAAGCTTTACCTACTCAGGTCAATTTGTTTAAAAGGAAATTGTGGATCATCCAAAATGACCTATTTGTACCAGGGAAGAAGAGATTGTTGTTCATGCTATTTGGGATTGTGAATCTGCTAAAGATGTATGGTGTCAGTGGTCAAAAAGACTCCAAAAATATTATTTTCCTCACAAGAATCTATTGGAACTAATAAAGGCAACCTTGAATACAATGGATACTGATCTGTTACAGGAGTTTGTAGTGGTAGCAAGAAAGATATGGTTGAGAAGAAATGAACTTATTTTCAACAAAGATTTCAACCACACTAACAAAGTCATGAGTGCAACTAATTAAACACTGCAACTGCTACAAGGAGTGGAAGAGCAAAAGAGTCATACCTTAGAGGCAAATAGTAGTACTGCAACATCATGGGATTCTCCTTCTTTAATTTTGCATACTTACAAGTTAAATTGGGATGCAACTGTTAATAAGATTCAATCTAGAATTGGAATTGGGGTGGTGGTAAGGGATCATGCAGAAAGGATTATTGGCACAATGAGGAAAAGCATATGTATGTATCCTGATCTTTTATTGGCTAAAGCATATGGAGCATTGCAAGCTACAAAATTTGGTCTGGAGTTGGGTTTAAGGAAGATTTTTCTTGAAGGGGATTCACTGCAAATTATACAGGCCTTGAAAAAGCAGGACACTATGTGTACTAATGTAGGAATGTTTGTGTCTGAAGCTAAAGAAAATTTACAGAAGTTTCCTAAATGGACTGTTTATTATGATAAAAGGAATGTTAATATTACTGCGCGCTCATGTATTGGCAAAAGAAGCCTTTTTCGTTTATGATGTAATTGTTACTATGGAGGAATCTTCTCCATGTATTTCAGATTTGATTTAATGGAAAAGCACCAAAATAGCTTCCTTTCAAAAACAAAAAAAAAAATGTCCCTTTGGCAAAAACCAAAAATCTCCTACATACCATGACGCGCGCCATACTCCATGCAATTGGTGGTTAAGCTAATTAAGTAATTCGATTGATGTAATTGAAAAACATTAATTACATACTCCAATCTCTTTTACTTAATTATAATCACAATAATCAATTTTGGGGACCAGTTTACGTCTATGATTACATCAATAGGATTGAACTTCAAAATAGAATAATAATAGAGAGTTAGAATGTCGTGATCATGCATCATGTATCATATTCAAGCTGATGGCAGACTAGGCATGGATCATGATCAACGTACACCTCATTTTTTTGATAGATCTTTTGCATGCATGAATGAATGGTTATAATATAAAGTCTAGAACAAAAACGACATTAGTTTTGTGCTTATCTTTAGAGTAGTGGTAACGAGCAAAACCAAGTCATTAACATATATATTATCATTTATATTTTGAAAAGGATGCTTTCTTGCAATATCAATTTGAGCTTATCTTATAGATCATCATACATCATGGTCAGTAAGTACTGGCCGCCGGGAGAGTCATACTTAATCTCCTATTTTGACAATTAAATTAGGAATGCATGCATGCATGCATGCGTGCCACCTAGCGCTCTCATTAGTCCAATATGTATACATCGTCATTAATTAATTTAATTCATAGCTTATAAACTATATACTGCTTTTTGAATGAGTATGTTATCCAAAACTTTGATATAAATTATAAAATAATTAATTTTATTTCAGTGATATATATATATATAGAGGAAAAATCTAGTTGCAAGTACAATTGCGCACTAATATGTGCACCAATTGAATGTGATTGGTCAAAAAATTGATTTGATTGAAAACAGTGCTAATTTAAATTTTAAATATGAAGGAATCAGTATTGATACGCAGATTAGTACGCGACTATATTTATATGTAGTAGAACTCATATATATATATAAATATATATGTATATGTATATATTAAGCGATATGTTAAAAATACATGATATCATGTATGTTAAAAATACGACCAATTCCGATCCATTTTCAAATCCCAAGAAAATCTATATTAAGTCCGGTGAGATAAAAAAATAAAAGGAAAATGTTGGGCATTCCGTTGGAGCTTACCGTTTCTCTTTTTATTTTTTGAGTTTTTTTTTTAGTAATTAAGAAATTATTATTTTATAATTTCTTTTAATTTTTAAAAATATGTAAAAGTATAAAAAAATGATGTAAAAAAAAACTAAAAAACAAAAAAAAAATATTTGCTTAGCAGGAGCCCCCAGCGGTAGGCATAGCAGCGTCCCAAATAAAAACATGGCAACTTGCTTTTGAATTGACCGGCTGATCTTGAATGCTTTATGTTGAATCTTGGAAAAGGGGCGTTCTGTGTCAGTAATTACGTTAAGAGTAAAATATAGTTAAAATATAATAAATGATTATATTAAGGAAGTATTTATAAATAAGTTTGTGAATTTTTTTTAATATTTAAAAAATGTTTAAAAAATAAATAAATAAATAAACTTACACTCCCCAATACAAAAATTCGGTAGAGTTCTCGGTAGATCTAAGGTAAATTATCATCAGGCTTTACTGTAGACCTGATTAAATTAATTAAACCAGCGTATAACTAAAATATTATATATATATATATATATGCTTACGTACCCAATTATGACCAAAAAACTATAAAAATATTTTTAAAAAGTTTATATTTATAAAGTTAATTTGCCTAATTGTGTAATATTCATAAAAAAAATAATAAAAAGTCTTTAAAATTTTTTTGGACTTTTTCAAACTACTGGTACGGAGGAATTGGAGTGGGCATCATTGTCTACGGTTCACTAAGATAAAATATAAGAGCATTAGTATTGGACTCATCAAATTCATCTTCAAAATTTGATGAAAAGTACAAGTTTTTCATAAATCCAAAACCTTCGTATCTATAATTTCACATTAGATTAGCCATTAGATTCATCAAAATAATAATATAATATTATTTTTTTAATAATAATATTTTTAATTTTTTTTTTCTTCATATTTTGTAATTATACTAACCATATGAACATTAATAGTTTAATTTAATACTTAAATAATTGATTCCCAACTAATTTAGAATAAAATAAAATAAAACCATTGCCTATTAAAATTAGAATATAATATTAGTTTGAATGTGGAATAGTAGACCTTCAAATTTGAAGAAAGAGCAATAATTACTGTAGCTCAAAGCTTCTCAAATACCCATTTGATGAATCCAATCTAATTTTATTTTAAATAAATTTATTAAAATTTAAAGATGCATTGGCTTTTGATAAAGCCAATGCCAGTGCTCTAAGAGGTGCAGGTGAATGGATTAAAACTTGCAGTGCAATAAGACAAGAGTAAATGGTAAAGATGTAACAGACTAGACCAGTGCATCTCGATTAGCTTTCAGAAAAGTTCATGCATCACCTATATAACCAAACAGATTGATCAATCTTGATCTTATTTAGTGGCTCCCTAACAGATGATAAGATGTTCGTCAAATCCTTACCTGTATGATACTGGCATGATCACCCCTTGAATGCTCAGGTGCAGGAGTTATCCAAGTGCCAGGCCAGTGAGTTCCATCAGCCATCCAAGTAGCTTTTGGAATCTTTGGGATCTCGAATGGTTCATCAATATCCTTCTCTCTCTCAAACTTCAAGGCCCTCATCTCTTCATAACTATTGTAAGCCTCAGAACGACGCCGGATTGAATTAGGAAGGCCATTGACTCGAACTTTGAACTCATCATACTCACGCTTTACCCGTCTTCGATCTCTGACAAAATCTGCGCGGACCTTGTTCTTGTAAGGATCACTCTTCTGATTGAAATAAGATTCTGGATTCCTTGGCTCAATATTATGCTTCCGGCAAAAAGGCACCCACAAGTTGGCAAAAGTAGACGCTTCTGCCATGGCCTCAAAAGTTAGAAGAGCCCCTCCGTCATCAGAAACATAACATGAAAGCTTCTCGACCGGGTAGTCAGCTGCCAAAATAGACAGAATGGTGTTTGCAGTGACAAGCGGTGGTTCCTTCTCTGGGTCCGCAGTCGAGACAAAAATATCTATGCCTGGAAGATCAGACTTTCCAGTAGGGTTGTGTGGATTAGGTGTTTCAAACTTTTCTTTCAAAACATCTAGGTCAGTGGTGCGATTAATTAAAATAATGGCAAGGGATTTAACAACTCTAAGGTGAATTTAACCTGAGAAATGTACAGTATTCTGATCTTTATACGACAATTTTACAAAAATATGAGAATGTTTCAAGGGGAGAAAAAGCTTATAGGAAATCGATTTAACTACAAGATAAGCTCAATTTCAGATCTTAGTTTTGTTCCAGAAAATGAATTGCCGTCACACTGGAGGTCACATTTTTCTCGTAGAGCAAAAATTTCATAATAATAACAATAACAATAATAATAGTTACAGTACGAAGTATTAAACGAAAGTGAAAGAATACCTTGTTGGTAGAGGTTTGGAGCTCTAAGAAACCGTCTTGGTAAACTTTGCGCTTCTGTGTCAAGTGCTTCGTGTAGGTCACCGTCCATCTCTTCACATCCGCCATTGCTGTACTAAAAAATCAGAAGAGAGCCAATCTTTCACACAATAAGTTCAAAACTCGAACAATCGAGAGAGAGAGAGGGTGAAATTTTTCGAAGTTTCCAAATGGCGGGAACAGCTTGCGTATAAGAATTTTCTTCGTTCGGTTGGTGGGATAGACGGCGTCGTTTAACTCCACGTGGGGTTGCCCGCAGGGAACTTGGGCTTGGGCCGGGAACGCAATCTTTGGATTCATCGCATTGCTGGCTGACCCTTTGGTAATTTCCTTCAAATCAAAGGCCATTTTATTATAATGGTAACATCAGACTTACTGACGAGGGAAACCGTCGTCGTTTTGCCGGACAGAGACAAAAGTGGTTCATCTCATATACTCAACTACAAGCCTTGAACATGTAGGGAAATCTGAACCCTGTTGCTAATCTCAATTAGTTAAGTGTTTGATGCGGATTTTTGAATTTTATTTTCCCGACGTGGACCGACCAATCAATGTCACATCAAAAAATGTTAAGAGCAACTTACTTTGGAGTTTTAGCTCTCAAAAATCTCCGAGAGAGATATTGTTTCATTAATTTATCAGAATTCTTTTAATTTTTTTATTTGACTTGTAGAAAGAAAAGATGTTTTCAGCTGTACTAATTATCGATATATTGATATGATAAGATATAAAACAAATAATAAAATCTATTTTTTTTTTCATCCTTTAAAATTTTAAAACAAGTGATTTTCACATGATTTATGTATATATAAAACTAAAGACCCGAAACAATGTATTCAACTTGATGACCTGATGGTCATATATAGCCGTCCCCACCAAAATTAGGAACTGATGGTTGAGTTGATCAAAAGCTGAAAATAAGGCTGATACTAATTGTTTAGAAATTGGAAGATGATGTTATGGGTGGTTTAGGAATAATGAAAAAATGGTCTTGGAAAAGAGCAAGCACAACACTGACATTCAAAGGAAGACTACTATTTTTTGTAGCACTCGCCTTCTATTCAAAGGAAGACACTCCATGTATTCATTGGTCAACTCTACAAATTCTCGAATGCTTCCATGTTTTATCATTGCCTTCTCTCTCTGAGTGTCACTTTCTCCCACCATCTCTCTTTATAGAATTTTCTCTCCTTAATTTTCAACTCAATGAGCTGCTGTTAATTGACTCGAAGCCCGGGAATGGACTTTCACCAACTATGAATGGAAACCAAAGAATGTGTGGTCCAAGTGAGTGATTTTGAGAACAAAAAAAAAAAAAAAAAAAGGCTGTGAAGTGGTAAGATATGAGCTACACATTGAATAATTCACTAAAAAAAGCATTTATAGCATGCATTAAGGAACTGGATTCTATAAATCGTCGAAGAAGCACATCTAGTTTAAAACAGGAGATATTTATAGCTCTGTCTGAAGAAGAATCCTCTAGCTCAACTAACAACATGAGTACGGTATAACAATCCGTGCTCTAAATCAAGAATTGTATTTTATCTTTCCTTCTTTTGTTTCTGTCCTGAAGAATAGTAAGTTCCAAACCTTTTTTACCCAGCTTAATGCATCGAATTTCTGACAGTACAAATTTCAAAAGAAACCTCTCCCCTTTTGCACCAAGTGATAATATCTACCGTGCCACGAATGTTGAGATGCTGATTCCATTTGCTGAATAAGCACCATTGCTGCTAGATGGAGAATCTGCTACCAACAAATCTGCATAGAAACCTGGCTGCCTTGGGATAGGCAATAAAATTTCACTGCTTAACATTATAACCACAGAAGACATGTTTGGCCTATCTTCAGGTCTTTGCTGCACACATAACAGACCCACTTGAATTAGTCTTAACACTTCAGATGGTGTGTGCGCATCACCTACTGATTGATCAATCAGTTCCATTGCTCTGTCTGCAATCCATAGTCTCCATGCCTGAAACAAATTAATAACCATATTTTTGTGAGTTGGATTTACATTAATATGCCCATCTTGATCTATTACAATATACTATCTTGAAGTATTGAGCTTTACTCTTATTATAATAGTCCTGTTATCCAAGAATGCAATTCTTCTTGCTTACAT
Organism: Carya cathayensis; assembly: GCA_011037825.1. Lineage (NCBI taxonomy): Eukaryota > Viridiplantae > Streptophyta > Magnoliopsida > Fagales > Juglandaceae > Carya > Carya cathayensis. The sequence goes on along the minus strand of QGSO01000142.1, from coordinate 447,720 downwards.
GTCCAAGAAGATTGAGGTGGTGGTCTGGATGGCAGAATCCCCTGTTCTTCTTCCCACTCAATATCTCCAAAACTAAAACTCCAAAGCTGAAGACATCAGATTTCACAGAGTACTGCCCATGCACTGCGTACTCGGGAGACATGTAGCCACTGCAAAATATTATGCAAGGACAAGGAAAATGAAGTTCATAAACAGTTAAAGGTCACCTATAAGAGAAGATTAACCTACTTACAATGTTCCAACAATCCTATGGGTCTCGGACAGAATTTGATCTCCCTGAAATGATCTAGCCAGGCCAAAGTCCGAAATTTTCGGATTCATTTCCATATCTAGTAAGATATTGCTAGTTTTGAGGTCTCTATGGATGACCCTCAGTCTAGAATCTTCGTGAAGATAGAGAAGCCCTTTGGCAATGCCACCAATAATGTCGATGCGCTTACGCCAATCTAATAATTTGCTCTTTGTCTGGTCTGTCCAAGTTCACCTTCATGTCAGTACAAACCTTGCTGAATTCTCAATAAAAATTTCATTAACTGAAGAAGATAACCAGACATGAATTTCCTGCTTTCGAAGGGTCAGAGCTCAAACCAAAAATAGAGGACTCCAAGCTTTTGTTTGGCATGTATTCGTAGATCAAAATTTTCTCATTTTCTTCCGTGCAACACCCTAGAAGCTTTACAAGATTGCGGTGCTGAAGTTTGGCAATTAATTTGACTTCATTTATGAACTCCTTAGGTCCTTGTCCGGAATTAATTGAAAGCCTCTTCACAGCTATCACTTGCCCTTCTGGCAGTGTACCCTGAAAATCAAGAGGTTAGGAAATGTGTTCCAAAAAATAAACTACACTATGGTGAAAATATTTTTGGTCTACCTTATACACAGGTCCAAATCCACCTTCTCCCAGCTTGTTGTTGCTTGAAAAGTTATTAGTGGCATTAGTTATCGCTGTCAAATCAATTATCGGTAACTCCATATCTTCCTTTAGGCCTTCATTTTCAGAATCTTTCTCACGTCTTCTTTTTGCCATTCCTGGAATATTAGGAACTGAATTGGGCACGATTTTCTTGAACAGAAGAACTATTGAATGCAAGCGGCCAACCATCTACTCAGATGCATTTCTAAGTTAAGAACCATAAAAATTTCTAAGACTTATCAATATAGCTTTACCTTTGAAACTAGACTTCTTCTTCCGTATGTATGAGATCACTCCGAGTGTTAGAATTCCATTGACTAATGCTACAACGCCGGCTATGATTCCTGCTCGTTTTATCTTGCTGGTGTTCCCCTTTTTCCCCTTATTTTCTGAAAACGAAGTTAGAGTTGTACTCAATCTGCATATATCTGACTATTGATCAAAACTTGTATTAATTTTGAATATGTTGACTGGGCGATATAGTTGTCCAAGTTATCCTCCTCTATTCATTGTAAAAGAGCAAACTTCAGAGCATTTTTTTTTTTTTTAATTTTTTTAGAAGAAAAGAAGATGTAAAAAGTACCTAGTTCTGAACTGGCCATCTTTATGTATAGCTCTTGCCCTCCCTGAGAGTACGTAACAATGTCAATCAGTTTCCCGAACCAAAGCAAGCAGCCACTCCCTTTTCCCCTGATATCTAAATTGGAATATGCTGTGCAAGAGCAGTTTTTCAAGCACAATCCCTTGCATTCATCGAGGCTCAAGGTCGCATTAAACCAGGAAGAAGATGTGTCGGGCAATTTCAACCCCGTGTACTTGCGGAAGCCATTTCCAATATTGCATACCAATGGAGTCCTTCGAACACATCCATCAGACCAATCAACTGATTTCCAATCTTTTGGAGACTTGGGTAAGAATCCTTCCAAGCATGCACATGCAGGAGACTTATCGGTATCGCAGGCAGCGAATGCACCACAGAATGCATATCTTTGACACTCATTTGCCTGGGATGTGAATGAAAGCTCCCAACTGCGTGTTCGATCCATCCACGTAAACCGCTGCGAAACGCCTGTTGGGTTTATTATATATCTTGAAAAAACAGAAGTGTTTACTAGTTTGAACTTGTAATACACCTCTTTCTGATTCATCCCGAAGTCATACTCGATCACTGGATTCCGATTTAAGCCCGGATATCCCGTAAAACGAAGACCAATCCATGGCCCTGAGCTAGCCTTTATGGTATTCCCCTTCATCAGAACTATTTGCGGAAGCCCACGAGAATCTAACTGTACTGAAAAATCACCTCGAGCAGGATCTTCCGTGCTCCTCCAAGATGATATGAATCTATCTAGACCAGTTTCCAAGTTCCTTCCAAGCTTCATTTCCGGTAGTAATGCGTCACAAGGATAATCAAAACTCTGCCACAAAAATCTCTCTGGGTCATCAACATTTTCATCTTTCACAACAAGATTTCCAGTATCCAGGAGCCGTACTACTGGATTAATTTCTGCTGTTCTTGATGTATTAGTTGACCAAACAACATTATTTGTGCTATTGAGAAGGGCAAGAACTCCTTCATCGGTGACCGTTAAAACTCCGGAGTGATCCTTAAGCAGAGTTTCTCTGTTAGCCACCCACACGACTGTCTCAGAAGATATCGCGTACCATATTCCGACGTATCGGCTTTTTGAGCTGCCTGGGCTGAAAAAACCCATTTCAAATGTTCCACCGGCTGAAACTAATTTGTCGCCGTCTCTGATTGATTGACCGGAAGGAAGAGTGTCCAGCGTAATGGATGTTTCTAAGAGGGAGAACAATAGAGAGAATACAAAGAAATAGGTACAGGCATCGGCCATTGATTTTCTAATGGCTTATCTCCTTTTTGGGAAAAAGTAACGTGTTTGTATGGCAACTGCAGATAAGAAAAGAAGACGGAGCATTGGCAATGGCCTAGCCATTGCCAAGTCCAAACTTTAGTTAGAATGTTGTGTTTTAGCTATAATATGAATTTCTAGTTAAATTAGTCTATATTGGACTAGCTATCTCCAAGTTTAAAAAATAATATAATATTATTTGATCATTTTCTTTTTTTTAATATTTTACAAATACACTACATAATTAGACTATCTATCTTAAAGTCTAAATAATAATAAAATATTCTATATTTTAATAATATATATTTTAAAGATTTTACAAATACACTTCATATATTAGTTAATAACTTTATTAAATAATATATTATTTAACTATTTAACTACAAATTATTATAAATATACTATTTTTTCTCTCAACTTAATTAATCCTAAAGTAACCCTCTTTACATGAACAGCTTGCAAGCTTCAAGCTTCTTGCTTCCCTGGAAGCAGAATTACCTGACTGAACATTTATCAACCAATATAGTTAGTTTGGCAGGCTTCTAAATTTTCAAAATACCAGAAGCTCCAGCTGCCTTTAAAAACTATGCTTGGACTACTCAAAAGGCACCCAATAATGATTAAAAGATATGAAGCTGCTTAAAAAAAATGGTGACAAGCTGAAGCACCATCTGGTCTCCGAAAAGACTATATGTGTCTGCTTCTGTTTCTTATAAGCTGAAATAAACTCGAAAACATCCCCACCAAACGAGGCCAAAGATGTTCTAAATCTTGTGTGGCTTCAAAAAATCATAATTATTTCCTAAGCCAGAAAGAGAAGAGATACCTTATTTGCAAGAATTTGAGATAGAAGATTAATTTTGTCAATAATTTGAAGTCCTGTTGGTTCACCCACGATGTTAGGGGAAGAACTCTTCTTATTCAAGTTTACATCCTTTGGGTTGAAAGCAAATCAGAATAGACAGTCCTCGATACACTTCAATAAAACAACTTTCTTTTGCAATAACTCTTTCACAATTTTTAATCTCTCTTCTTTCCTCTGGAAGCAACCAGACAGACAGACCTACTTTTGATTACACATGTAGACCACGCAGAAAATCTATATAGGGGAACAAAAACAGGAATGCAAAAGATCTGAAATCTAGAGAACTGTAACACTGAATGAAGGATCTTAAAATATTGATGGTTTAACATTTAAAAAGTAAGAGAGCCATAACTTTGTAAGCAATTTATCAAATTATTTGTTACTTGTAAAAAAAAAATATTATCAAATTGTTTCTTACGTGAAGTCTTCTCCTGACAAAGAATTCCTGCTTCCCAGTTTCAATCAAAAGTGAGTGGAATATGCAAAAGGAAATATAATGACATGAAGTAATTCAGAGCACTTAATTGCTGCTAGATCAAGCACTAAGGCGAGCCAATAATACGAGAATTATTGGGGCCAAAGACAATTAAAAAAAGGTTCATTATAACTCCATAGAGGGGAGTGACTCTAGAATGAACTGCTCAGTGAGTGTACCCCTCGGTGATCTTTAGTGAACCATTAATGGCTAGTCATAGGCTAGTGAATAAGAAAAGAAGGGCATGTCATAAACAAATACACGCACATGTTAATGGCTTACATAGCTGTTTTTAACCTTCATGGAAATGCTAATGGCTTTGCAATTGTTCTTTGTAATTACAGGTACAGAGTATTCGAAGACCCTCCATCTCAAAGAGCAGCAGAGGATATTGCATTCTCAGTTGCCCGCTTCTTCTCAAAGAATGGAGCTCTTGTCAACTATTATATGGTAGGAAGATACATCACCTTCTCATTTTTCTCATGGGATGAAGTTTGCTTGAAAGGCTTTCTTCCCTAATGCACATCCCCTTCATAATTTGCAGTACCATAGTGGGACTAACTTTGGGAGAACAAGCGCCGTCTTTACAACAACTCGCTATTATGATGAAGCTCCTATTGATGAATATGGAAAGGATTTCTAGTAATGGGATCTCTAATATCTCAATGATTCTAAGGTTGCCCAAACATATGGGGCCCTTACACGTCTAACGCAGGTTTGCAGAGGGAACCTAAATGAAGCCACCTTAAGGACTCTAGAAGGAACAACTCAGTAACAAGAGAGTAAGGAACCGAGGGAGAATCCAAACAATTCAGGCAAATGGATATACACGATATCAAAACACCATTTGATCCTCAAAAATAAAAAATAAAAAAAACAAACAGAGCATTTACCTAGTATTCCAGTGTTATGACAGATACCTTGTCTTGCGCAGATGCCGTATACGGTAGAGCACTCGATTTGTGGAGGAAATTGAAGAACCTTTGCTGGTTGATTCGTGACCACCGATTCAGTCCATTTATTTATCCTTGCAATGCAAAAGACAAAGTGATTTAATCGGGCTGTTGAAGATAAAATCAGAATCAGAGAAGAGGGAGAGAAGAGAGACTTACGTTGGTGAGAGGTAGACGGCGGCAACCGTTGGAGAAGGCAAACGCTGGAGAGGATGGACGCTTGCAAGCTGGGGAAGATCGAGGTAGCAAGAATGGGGATTTATCTGAAAATGGCTTTCGGGTTGAAGAAGAAATGGGAGATGGAGAGACGGGAGGGAGAAACGCAAGAAAAACTCAATGGAGGGTTTCGGGACACAAACAGGAAAAGCATATGTATGTATCCTGATCTTTTATTGGCTAGAGCATATGTGGTATTGCAAGCTATAAAATTCGGTCTGGAGTTGGGTTTAAGGAAGATTTTTCTTGAAGGGAATTCACTCCAAATTATACAGGTCTTGAAAAAGGAGGACACTATGTGGACTAATGCCAGGGATGTTTGTGTCTGCAGCTAAAGAAAATTTACAGAAGTTTGATAAATGGGCTGTTTTCATGTTAAAAGGAATGTTAATGTTATTGCTCATGTAATGGCAAAATATGCCCTTTTCATTTATGACGTAATTGTTAATATGGAGGAATCTCCTTCATGCATTTCAATTTGATTTAATGGAAAAGCACCAAATTAGATTCCTTTAAAAATAAATAAATAAATAAATAAAATTGTCCCTCTGGAAAAAATCAAAAATCTCCTAGATACCATGACGCGCGCCATACTCCATGCAATTGGTGGTTAAGCTAATTAAGTAATACGATTGATGTAATTGAAAAACATTAATTACATACTCCAATCTCTTTTACTTAATTATAATCACAATGATCAATTTTGGGGACCATTTTATGTCTATGATTACATCAATAGGATTGAACTTCAAAATAGAATAATAATAGAGAGTTAGAATGTCGTGATCATGCATCATGTATCATATTCAAGCTGATGGCAGACTAGGCATGGATCATGATCAACGTACACCTCATCTTCTTGATAGATCTTTTGCATGCATGAATGAATGGTTATAATATAAAGTCTAGAACAAAAACGACATTAGTTTTGTGCTTATCTTTAGAGTAGTGGTAACGAGCAAAACCAAGTCATTAACATATATATTATCATTTATATTTTGAAAAGGATGCTTTCTTGCAATATCAATTTGAGCTTATCTTATAGATCATCATACATCATGGTCGGTAAGTACTGGCCGCCGGGAGAGTCATACTTAATCTCTTATTTTGACAATTAAATTAGGAATGCATGCATGCATGCGTGCCACCTAGCGCTCTCATTAGTCCAATATGCATACATCGTCATTAATTCATAGCTTATAAACTATATACTGCTTTTTGTATGAGTATGTTATCCAAAACTTCGATATAAATTATAAAATAATTAATGTTATTTCAGTGATATATATATATATGTATATATTAAGCGATATGTTAAAAATACATGATATCATGTATGTTAAAAATACGACCAATTCCGATCCATTTTCAAATCCCAAGAAAATATATATTAAGTCCGGTGAGATAAAAAAAATAAAAACAAGGCAACTGCCTTTGAATTGACCGGCTGATCTTGAATGCTTTATGTTGAATCTTGGAAAAGGGGCGTTCTGTGTCAGTAATTACGTTAAGAGTAAAATATAGATAAAATATAATAAATGATTAAAAAAATTATGATTAAAAAACGTTTAAATATAATAAAATATAATAATTTGATAATAATTAAGAACTTTTATAATTCTGGAAGATAGTCTAAGTTCCGCTACGTGATATTATTATTTTTTAAATAACTCAATTTATTTATATGTCAAGCGTATGATTTATTTTTATGATATTTATATATTCTCTAAACTTTTTATTGATTGATATATAATTGTTTATATATATTAAGGCAAATGATGAATAAATATTATTGTTCAAAAGCAACTAATTCAAATAACACTTGTGAAAGACGTACGTACGACTTGCCTTAATTTGTTTTTGTGCAGTTAACAGCTGGAAAAATTAATGGAAGAATACAAAATTAGATCGAAATCTCATGGGAAACATCGATCGATGATCACTACCCTTCAAGCATGCAAAGGCCGGATGCTGCGCCATGCAATCTACATATTATATTAAGGAAGTATTTATAAATAAGTTTGTGAATTCTTTTTAATATTTAAAAAATGTTTAAAAAAAAAATAAGTAAATAAACTTACACTCCCCAATACAAAAATTCGGTAGAGTTCTCGGTAGACCTAAGGTAAATTATCATCAGGCTTTACTGTAGACCTGATTAAATTAATTAAACCAGCTTATAACTAAAATATTATATATATATATATATATGCTTACGTACCCAATTATGACCAAAAAACTATAGAAATATTTTTTAAAAGTTTATATTTATAAAGTTTGCCTAATTGTGTAATATTCATAAAAAAATAAAAAGTCTTAAAAAATTTTAGGAATTTTTCAAACTATTGGTCGTAGAAATTGGAGTGGCCATCATTGTCTACGGTTCATCACTAAGATAAAATATAAGAGGTGCAGATGAATGGATTAAAACTTGAAAGCATTGTGCATTAATTGTCTGATCCAGACTATGCATGCACACATTTTCATTGACTTTGACAACACTACTTTGCCGTGACCGTTCATCAACATTATTTTTTTTTTTAATTTATTGATTAAGAAAGTGATTTTTAATAAATTGATATATTTTTTTATTTTTTAAAAATGATTAAAAAATGTGAATTAAAAAAAATAAAAAATTAATTTTAGATAAGGAAGAAAGGTGCTACTCAAAGTAGCAGAGTAATACCGCTCTTTTGCATACATGAAGGACACCATAAGTTTGTGGAAGCTCTAAAAACTTATCAATCATGTCTCTTCAAAACTCGTATCATTAGTTAAGAAAAATGAATATTTATTATGAATTATTTATGATAAAATTAATTATTTGTAATAAAAATAGAATCATTTTAATAAAAAATAATAATCATTTTAACAGAAAAATTGTATAGTATGTGTTTTGAAATCAATTTGTGGAGGTACATGATCATCAATGGTGTTCGTTTCTCTTTCTTCAGCTTGTAGTTAATATAGACAGAGTTGCTTAATTCTGTTGGCAGTGGTTAAACGGTCATCAACCACTTTTGGTCTGAGGGTGGGATTTGGTTGGGTTGCTGTTAAAGTGGAGTTACAGAAACCTACAAGTAAAGAAATAAAATAGAGGAAATAAAATAGAATTACAATCCTACCCCACCAATAATATATAAAAGGAAAAAAAGAAAAAGAAAATTAGAACGGAAAGAACTAAGAAAATTACAGAAACCAAGAGACAATCCCCTATAGAAGTGCCCTAAGATTATGTTAATAGTATTTTAAATTATCTATAAATAATAATAAAATAGTTTATAAATAATAATAGATAGTAGTCTGAAATGGTCTCAACAGCCAAAGATAGTCTTACTCCTCGAGGATGGTTGGCGACTTTTACTTTTACACTCCTTTTTATATTATATATATATATATATCTGAATTGGTCAAATAATTGGTTTATTAATATTCCTATAATTCTATAGGGAAGATATTTAAAAAAATTAGTCAGCAACTAGTCCAATGAGCGAAAATAATTAAAGATATGGGTAAAATCAATACTACATACAGTCGTAGAATGTGTAAATGCCATGCAATTGCTTTGAAAAATAGTAGAGTCCACGATTAAAAAGTTAGTTTTTTTTTTCATATAGGTCCCATATTAATTCACTTTTTTTAAAGCGACTGCACGCCGCTTGCACAACCACGACTGTAAATATCGTGGACCCCACTCTTTACGACTGTATGTACCATTGCTCCTATGGGTAAATAATGATGAGTTAATAGTTATAAAAGGATGAATAGTCTTTTTCCTTTATTGAAAAAGTACAATGAAATGTTAGAAAATTAATTACCAAGGTTCCCCTCTATTGAACTAGTAATTATAAATAGAAGGAAACATTTCTCTTCAAACGTTTTTTATTTTTTATTTTTTAATTCTAGTGTCAAAAAATTAAGTGGATTCATTGTAGTTATAAAGACAATACAATGAAATGTCTTTTTACCACGTGAATCATTGGGATAGGTCAATAGGATAAAATGAAAAATAAAATAAAATGATGGTTAGCTCTCTTTCATGATTATATCACCCAAAATGGCTTATTAACTAAGTGGTTCGAAAGATGAATTCTGGTTAAAAAATGCAACATGATCAGGCAATGTTGGTGCGTAGAGAAGGAACCATTGGAGTGGAACTGATGAACTAAGGAATTCTCGGCCGAGCGCATGTCGAGCAAAGTTTCCAAACACAATCTCAATCGAGCAATATTTCCTTTCGAAGATTTGGATGAGCTAATGAAGTAATGAGCTTAATAAAATCAAAAGGGAGCAATTGATGAGTTAAATGACAGAAGGTATGAGTTAATTCACTTTAGTTTATATGTTCACATGTCTAAAATCTCAAAAGAATGAACAAATTAGTGTAGTCCTTCCTTCCCCTTTGCATCCTGACACAGGAGATCATGAATATGAAATTGCAACAAAACTTAATTTCTCACCAAGACTTCAGCAGTTTCCCTCACAAGTGCTGGTTGAACTTGAAACTCGTGGCCACAAGGTATATATGATGGCTGGAGGAAAGGTCTTTCACTTGAAAGTAAGTGTCATGGGAACTGAAATGAGCCTCCAATTTGAGCATTACTTGAAGGGGGGTCAATAGCCACCCAAAGTAGAGATATAGTCATTGCAAGAAGACCTGACCATATAAATACAACAACAGGTGCCTTCCCTCGTCTTCCTGAAAATCCTTTTGCAAAGGGATAGAGATGTGCCAAGACCCAAAAGCTAAAGAACACACCTCCAAGTAACTTGCTCCACTCAGGAAGAACACTGTATATTGTTCGACAAACTGCAACAGCTATTCCAATCAAGTTAGTCAGCATGATGGTAATTGGTGGTACCATTAGAGTTGTCCATTTAAAGATATATAGATCAGCAAACTCATCATCTGCATCATCACCGACAGATTTTGATGTCAAAGTGAATGAAATCTCAATCCCTGCCAACACTTTTAAAAGCCCTTGGAGCACAGCAGCAAGATGGGCACTTGTTCCTCCAATTAACCAGAACTGCTCATTCCTCCACCACTCTTCCAAATGAATCCCAGACCACTTTATCTCAAGCACAGCAAGAATAACAAGAGTCAAGGTGATGCCCAAGAGGTATACAAGAAAGGTCACATTGAGGGTCTGAACAATGAACTGACCAGAAAAGAGAGAGAGTGCAGGAAGGAAGCAGTAGACAATGAGAAAAATGGAAGTAAATGGGTAGATTCCAACATTGAGGTAAGCAATCCTCTGCAAAAACTTCATTCTATAGCCGGCCAGAAGAGCATTATTTCGAGAGAAGAATATCTCGACAGAGCCAGTGGCCCACCGGAGAACTTGATGAAGCCGATCAGTGAGATTGATTGGGGCAGTCCCACGGAATGCATCCCTCTTGGTGACACAATAAATAGATCTCCATCCCCGATTGTGCATCCTATACCCCGTGACTACATCCTCTGTCACAGACCCATAAATCCACCCTACCTGCTGGCCCCATTCAGTCTTATCTTCATACCAGCATGAAATGACACTGATTGCCTCTGCAACCATGGGTGTATCAAGAAGTGCCCGAGGGAGAGTCAGAGCACCACGTGGTCGTCCATTGTTCATAGTAGCATATTCAGGAATGAGCCGGCCTTGGAATTCTGCTATTTTAATAGACTCAACAAATAAATTTGAGTTTCCAAACCTCTTAGGTATAAGAGCAACACTCATTTCTTCACAATCAGAGTCTATTTGAATTGATTGGCTCTCACTAGGTTCAGGGATAGAAGCAACAGTTGCCTCTTTCTTGCGACGTGCAAAGAAAGCACCATAACAACCAGTCTTTTCTTTTAACAGAGGTGGGTCAAAAGCATAAAGGGCAGTTCTTCGGAAGAGACATCCTGTTCCAACATACACTGGACCCTGAATCCCATCGAGGGCTCGCATGTTGACATCAAAGAAAACAGTGTTGTTATTGGCATAACGATCAGAAGGGTCAATTCCCTCAAACCTTTGAGGGAATTGGACATAACAAATGCGCTCCCCACCATGGTCCATCATGAAGCACATGCCTTCTCTCAGTGCCTGGGAGTTGTAAATATAGTGATCACAGTCTAGGTTAAGAATGAAAGGGCCATTTGACATTATGGCTGATGCTCGAACGAGGGCATTCATAGCCCCAGCCTTCTTGTTGTGATCATAGCCAGGTCGCTTTTCACGAGAAAGGTAAACCAGCATAGGAAGACGAATGTCAACTTCACCTAGACCAATGCGATTTGAATCTACTTCAGCACCTTGAAGTGGTTCATCGCTTGGAGGTTTCAACATAACCTGCATATGATAGATATCAATCCAGTTGGTACAATCAAAAACACTAACAGTCTCACAATGCCAAAAATTGTTCCAAAGAAAAAAAAAACATGTAGAAACAAAAAAATCTAAACTGGTGCAATGTAACAAGGCATCAATAACTTCATCAACTATGTTAAACTCGTTATTAGATGAATGAGAAGGGGAAAAAAAAAAGGAGTGTTGAAGGCATAGGGTAGAAAGGGATTCTTCTTGTAGTGCAATAAGTAAGAGTATATGCTAAAGATATAACAGACTAGACCAATGCATCTCGATTAGCTTTCAGAAAAGTTCATGCATCACCTATATAACCAAACAGATTGATCAATCTTGATCTTATTTAGTGGCTCCCTAACAGATGATAAGATGTTCGTCAAATCCTTACCTGTATGATACTGGCATGATCACCCCTTGAATGCTCAGGTGCAGGAGTTATCCAAGTGCCAGGCCAGTGAGTTCCATCAGCCATCCAAGTAGCTTTTGGAATCTTTGGGATCTCGAATGGTTCATCAATATCCTTCTCTCTCTCAACCTTCAAGGCCCTCATCTCTTCATAACTATTGTAGGCCTCAGAACGACGCCGGATTGAATTAGGAAGGCCATTGACTCGAACTTTAAACTCATCATACTCACGCTTTACCCGTCTTCGATCTCTGACAAAATCTGCGCGGACCTTGTTCTTGTAAGGATCACTCTTCTGATTGAAATAAGATTCTGGATTCCTTGGCTCAATATTATGCTTCCGGCAAAAAGGCACCCACAAGTTGGCAAAAGTAGACGCTTCTGCCATGGCCTCAAAGGTTAGAAGAGCCCCTCCGTCATCAGAAACATAACACGAAAGCTTCTCGACCGGGTAGTCAGCTGCCAAAATAGACAGAATGGTGTTTGCAGTGACAAGCGGTGGTTCCTTCTCTGGGTCCGCAGTCGAGACAAAAATATCTATGCCTGGAAGATCAGACTTTCCGGTAGGGTTGTGTGGATTAGGTGTTTCAAACTTTTCTTTCAAAACATCAAGGTCAGTGGTGCGATTAATAGGGCGGAGCTTAGGAAGCTGGTCGAGGAGCCAAGAGAAGGCAAACCAGATTTCACAAACCACTGACATACCCCACAACCACATTGCATCCTCATTAGGGTGACGGACCCTCCATTCAATAAACAATGCAAGAACCACCATTCGAACAAGGATTAGGAGCCTGAAAGAGCGTCCAACAAGGGAAAATATAAGCATTTACTATAGTCAATAAACTGTTCTTAAAAGTTTTCTTAAACATTTAAATTAACGTTATATGAAGAGAGAGTGCCACTGCTCGAGCATGACTTATCACAATGAATACACGAATTCAAAAAACCATCAAATTCCAGATATGCATTCCAAGGTCTAAGGTACCAAATGCAATATGGATTGCCAACGGTGAAAAAGAGCAAACGCCATCACATACCAGGTAGTTGATTATAAAGAACATAGGTTCAGAGGTATATAAATAATTACAATTACATCCTCTTAAACCCTGCATAATCCACATCGTACTCAAAAAACATAAGGTAGAAAGTCCCCGATGAAGAGGAATAAAAACCAAGCATATAAGGAACCATATGTTCAATGGTAGTTCAACTAGAAAGTTTAGCCATACTCATTGTTGTTTCCACTTTTTTTTATCAACTCCCCTTAGATAAACTGTTGTGGGCATCCCTGTGATTAAAAAAAAATAGATCCAGAAAAAAGATGTGTCTGTTGGAATTTACAAAGCATGAATATAATGATCCTAAAAAATTTTGAACATCGTATTTAGAAAAGTTATTCCCACATTCACCAAAAGAAACAAATGACAAGATCGAAAGAAATCAACTTTGCAGAATAGCAAAAGGCGAACATAATAAGCAAATTACAGGGAAAAGAAGCCGTACCGATATGGAGTGAGAATGGCAGCAGATACGTTCTTTTCTCGAGTAAGTTTGCCCCGAGGCTTGTCTTTAAAATCAGTCGGACCTGGACCCTCATTCTTAGCATCCTTAGGTCTCATAGCATTTCCAAACCCATAATCCCTTTCTGTTTCAAACAGCCAATTTCCAAAATTGGCATCATTAGTCTGGCTCATAAGGGAGGGCCCTGAATTTTGAGACTTCATCAATGACAACCTCCTCTCCATCTTTGACGACCCATCGGACACAAATGGAAGGACAGACCCATCTTGTGCTTTATAAGACTTCTCACATCCAGGGCATATCCCATCTCCAGTTGTTACAGTCTCCCTTAAAAAATCCCCGCAAATCTTGTATTCACACGGACAATGGAGTATATCCAAACCCCGCTCATCAGTCATTACCCTGCCATTACATCCAGGCACCTCACAGGCTGATCCTCTAGCACCCGTCATCTGGGGGTGGCTCGAATCGGTCTCGATCACTTTTCCCTTCAACTGGGCACGCGTGAGGCAATTGTGGCCGCCTGTAAACATAGAACTAGAAGCAAATTGGTCTTCAAGCCTCAGAGAAGAAGAGCGTTCCATTGAAACATGCCGGTCTTTGAAACTCCGAGAAGTGGATGGTTCCACAGAGATAGACACCGGCTGGTTGTCTGGTGTGAGAGGGATGTTGACCGTGTAGGTAGCAAACTCTACGTTGCCGCCAGCTTCGCCGTCCAAATCATAGCCGGGATCACTCATATGGTCAATTGTGGGTGCTCTTGAGAAATGTGATTTGTAGGCCATGGTTTTTGAAAGTTAGCAACAATATCCTACAAACAGAGGAAAATTAGCATTACTTTCCTGTCTACTCCATGGAGCCAAGTCCAAGATTTATTTATAGAAAACTTGGGAAAAGTTAAAAAATTCCAAATTATTAACCCAATCTCTCTCTGTCTCTAGAACTTACATTTGCTCAAAAGACAATGATGGATTATTTAAATTTGGGATGGGATGCGAGAAAACAAAATGAATAAACAATTCCGATAATCCTGAGGAATCAAATCCATTTTTCCAAGAGTACGAGAAAAAAAACAAGAGTTTTCTATTGATCAAAATAAATCAAATATTGGCGACCACTATAGAAGAAAACTCTCTCTGTCTCTGAAAGCCAACCTCAAGTCTCTCTATCTCCGTAAAAGCCACACACTCTCCCTCTGAAACCAAGGCAATCTCTTTCTCTCTGCCTCTGTTTCTATCTCCGAAAATCGCATTCCCTCTGAGTTCCTCAATGAAAAAATAAGTACAACAAACAAGTACCTGATACAGAGAGAGAGAGATTAGTTAAAAAGCGTAAAGCGTACCTATTTGGACAAAATCCCCAGATCACTGTTGCTCTGAAACCTTCAAAGCCGCACCCACTCTACACCAAAGCTCCAAATAACAATATTTACCAAGTCCAACCTCAACGCCTCACTCCACCACTTTCAAAGCCTTCCCTTCCCCAAGTATATATACACAAATACAAAGATAAACTCATTGAAATCCAGTTTGCTCATTGACTATTCCAATAGAGGACCCAGTTCGGACATAAACGAACGCATCAACGTCGGCGCTCCTAAGATTACCTTCCTCTATTATATTTTCTTTTCCTATATATATATATATGGAAAGAAAATAGTAGGGAATTTTTTTTCCTTTGTTATTTTTTAAAAAGAGCTTGACTGAGTAATGGCAAATTGCCAGATTCGTCAAGTCTATACGGTCTCGTGGAGAATAAGGTTACCAAAGGAAGCTGGAGGTTTATAGCAGTGTATTTGAGACGACAACAGGAACAGTGAAAAACCACGCACGCGCATATTAGGGATTATCAAAAATTACATTTTATTTATTTATTTATTTAAAATTAATTAAAGCTGGATTTTTATAGCGGTGAATTTGAGGCGACAACAGGAACACTGAAAAACCACGCACGCGCATATTGGGGGTTATCATACATTACATTTTATTTATTTATTTTTTTAAAATCAATTAAATTCTTTCATCCACGTCACACAAAAATAAAAATAAATATAATATTTAATATTTAAAAATGATGAATAGAATTTTTTAAAAATAATACCATTAACGTGATATATGTAATACATATGAAAAACTTATGTCACTGTCACGAATAAGATATTTTCTTAATAAATATATATACATTAAAACCTATTATATTTTTACTTCTTTTATAATTATAATTAAAAAATATATATTTATAAGTTGGTATAGATAATATATTTAGTAAAATATTTATATGACGTAATTTGATTTAAAATATAAATTTAAAATTTGAATATTATAAATTAAATTTTATTATTTAAATAATATAGATGATATTTATCTTTTTAACCATAGGTATTCTTTCGGGAGCAGTATGGGCAAATGAGGCATGGGGCTCATATTGGAATTGGGATCCGAAAGAAACTTGGGCATTTATTACTTGGACCGTATTCGCGATTTATTTACATATTCGAACAAATAAAAATTTTGAGGTTGTAAATTCTGCAATTGTAGCCTCTATGGGATTTCTTATAATTTGGATATGCTATTTTGGGGTCAATCTATTAGGAATAGGGCTACATAGTTATGGTTCATTTACCCTAACATCTAACTGAAGAAAGAACCTAATGAACACAAATAAACCTGGGACAGCATATATATAAGAAAAGAGAACCTTTTGAATCAAACTAGTGATTCAAAAGGTTCTTACAAAGGCCAAACATATCGTATAATTCATTTTTATTTTTAACTTAAACTTAAGAGAAGAAAAAATATACTCTACCATCTACACCGACTGAAAATATAATAATTAATGTAATTAACTGTAGAATAAATAATGTGTTCATCTATCAAGTTATCCAAGAACGGCTGTATACGCGGTTAGGACATTGTCGTTTTGGCTGCTGCTATTGGCGTATTGAGTTTTTTGCTGTCAGTTGTCACCAATATGTATATCACACGCAGATTACTCGTCCCTTCAAAACAAATATGACAACTTTGCATTCACTGTCTTGGAAATCACTGCTTTCACAACTTTCCATCTATAGACCATATAATACCTTTTTTATTTATATGGACTTTTGTGAACATTATAATTCTTTTTTTCTTTTTTTTTGGCATTACAACCTCTCATCAACCCTTTCTAAACATAGGACGATATGAGATATCCCCAGCCGTCCAATCCTCTTTATAAACCTACATGTTTGAATAATTAAAAAGAAAAAAAAATAGTAAGCCTAGATGTAATTAAAAGGTGCATAAGTTTCACATATTTTAATTATTTGAAAAAAAAAGAGTACAACTATATCTACAAAATAATTACACAAAAATAATCTCACAAACTGATGTAGCTTCATTTCATCCGTTAGATCTGCTTTACAATAAAAGTAACTTTACAATATGACGAATCATATTAAACCATGTCAGTTTGTGAGATTACTTTTGTGCAATCCTAACTAAAATATTTCTCTAAAAAAATTAAGATCTATTATTAAAAATAGATTTTCTCATGTGGGACCTAGATTTATTTATTTAAATATATGAGAATTACACTTTCTAAAACTGTACAAATCATTTAAAAAAAAAAAAAAACCTAGTTCATAATGGTTAGACATTATTTATGATTGGTGAAAGAGGGGAAAAAAAAAAAAAGAACACTCTTGACTTGAGGTTTAAAGTGTTGATTATCACCAATATTAGATCATAGTGATGATGTTATTCATGTGAGTGGTGTAAGATTAGTTATTTCATTGGCTAGCCAAACGTGCAAAATATAGAAAAAGGTTGTAAATTCCGGCCATAGCAATAAGTTCAAATGATGTAAATTGTTTTGCTTTATTTTGAAATTTTGTCTCTCAATCATTGTATCATTGAATTTTACAAACTATGAGTAATGCCTAATAGTTTTAAACTTTGTTTTCAAAAAATGTCCATTACCTTCGTTCTCAAATATTAACACTACAAGAAAAATGACCTTTTGTGACTAATTTATTGCGACGAAAATAGTATTCACAATAAATTGACCACAAAAGACCATTTTTCTCGTAATATATAATCAAACACAAACTATTTATTTATTTCAAATAAATTTTAAAATAAGAATTATATGAAAAAATTATATTCAAATAACTCTTTATTTTTTATCTATTCACTTTTACAAACTCCAATACAATATTTTTATTCAATTTTTTATCTTTTAGTTTTCAAAACTCGATAAAAACATCTATACTAAAGTAATTTAACTATTGTTATTCATAAATTTTTGAGATACTTAAAAAACATCCAAAGTACGTACAAACATGTCTGAACACTTGCATGTTTAAACAAGATGAGTTTGATATTCAAATCATGATGATACATGATGCAAGGCAAAGCTGCCGACTGCCCACCAAAACTCCCAACCCACAGAAGTATTTGGAATTTTGTAATTGCGATGATTGTCTGACGTCGCGCCATGTTTAAAGCGATATGTGATGGACCAAAATCAGCCGCTTTTCCATCATCTTTCTGGGGGGTGTCAGGTGTCAACCTTAGTGTAATGTGCAAGGCACTGTGTGGTGTGGTGCTTGGACTGTTTGGCCATGTGCTTGCTAGCTTTTAGCAGAATCAATTGCCGCATAAACATTAATAATACCAACCTTTTTAGTAGTGACTACATATCCAATTTCTTTGGCATTACTGATTGATTGTGTCTGTATCAAAAGGTTTCCAATAGGTCAGTTGTAAATATAGTTTTAGGATAGGTAATTTTCACATAATATTTTTAAAAAATAATTAGTTTATTGTTAAAAATTAAATTTTTTTATAGAATAATATTATATATTTATGAATTGTATAAGCACTACATATTTTTTTTAAAAATATTAAAGACTACTATTAAAAAATTAATTTTTTTCCTGTTAATTTTGTATTAATTTATTTTTCAAGTTATTTTTCTGATATCATAAATATTATTGCAAAAAAAAAAGAGAAAATATTTATCACTTGTAATTGAGATCCACACGGACAGTAAATATGGAAAAATATCGTAAAATTGACACCCGGTCCATTTTTTTGAGATCTCATTTATTTTTATTTAAAGAAAAAAAATCGAGGACTAGGTAAAGAAGACCCATTGAATTCGCCCAGAAAAAATAAAAAAAATAAAAATACCAACCGAAAGGTAAGCCATTGGATTATTAAATATTAATAAAGAAGGGAATTGAAGAGGCAAAAACAGCGGAGGGATGTCGCGAAGGGAATATCCGCTCTCTCGAAAGGGTTACCGAGGTTGGACAGTGTCAGTGTGAATCCGAGGGAATACACGTGTGGGTCCCAGCAGACCGCGTGGTCCCATTATATACGTCTTTTCACATGTGTTTTTCTCTTATTCTCATGATGATGACTGCGTTCGTTGTTTGTGAGGAAACAAAAGATGCTTTTGTTGGTTGGCGTGGAGGAATTCGTCCGGCGTGAACCAAGGAAATGAGACGTTGCGTAATTCTCTAATGTTTAAACTTTAAATACCAATATATTTATTATAACTATTGCCAAATTATATATTATATTTCCTTATTTACTAATTATATCACGTAAATAATATAATTTGGTTAAAAATATAATAAAGATTAATATTATATATAGTTTTAGGGTAGTTAAATCTCAAGAATTCATTTTTTTATTTTTAAGTTTATTATTAAAATATAATTTTTTATGTATATATTAAATTTATCAACTTTTTTCAACAAGAGTATATCATACTTATACATTTCATGACTGTAAATATTATTTATTATTCTTATAATACATCACAAAAGTAGAAGAATGGAAAAATAAATAAATAATGAGTTGCATTACTCTTTGATATTAAGTCGATTTAAATAATGATAATAAAATAATTATTTTGACTAATTATATCAATAAAATATATAAAAAATACGTATAAATATATATATATATATATATGAGAACTCTTTAACAAATTACATGGTGTTTGATCATTCTGGATTGCGTTTACATTACACACTGATTTGTTAAGCAGAATAATTGTTTTAATTATCTAGGTTTATCCTCTCTTCTTTTTCTTTGAAAAGAGGTTTATCTAGATTCCTACGTGTAAATAGGACTCGTAGATGGTAGCGACGAACTATAAAAGGTTTAAATTTTAAATTTAATATTTTCTAATCTAAGATGTAGTGGTAGTTATACCGAGAGAGTAGCTAATTGAAAAATGAAATTTTTGATCATTAAGATGATTTAATATTATTTATTAATATTTAAGAATTCATTTAATTCCATCTTATCTCATCTCTTTTCTAAATATCACTCAAACACATATATTTTTTAAGAGTTTTGTTATATACAAGCGAATTAGCATATCAATCTGCTTACTAATGTTGTTGATTTCATATTCAAAATTTAAATTGACACAATTTTCATTAAAATCTGACTTTTTGACCAATTATATTGTATGAGTACGCATATTGGTGCGCAGAATTGCTTATAACTAAATGTTTCCATTTTTTAATTTAAATTTTTAACTTTTTCATCTAATCCTTATTAAATCATTATAACTTTTTCAAAATTTCAAATAAAATACAAAAAATAATTTAACTTTTTCAAATCTCAAAACAAAAATTATATTTTAATAATTTTTAATTATATAATATTTTTATGCTTTTTTTTTTCTCATTTCCCAAAAATCCTATAAAACATTATGATTCAAACTAGGCCTGCAACCCTCCCAGCTGAAGTCGGACTTGAGTCCGACCCGACCTGATATAACCTTAAAAGCGCGCCAACCCGATCCAAACCGATCCGTAACATTCGGATCGGATCGAATCTGACTTTAGTTTCAGGGGCCGATTCTCCAGGAAGAAGAATGCAATCACTCCACCATATTCAATTCAAAGGAGAAATCAAATAAGAAGGGAAATAATTAGATGCAAAAAAAAAAAATGGCCACTGGTCTTCCCTTGACTTCCTCTTCCCCAATATTTTTTGGGATCGTCGATGCTTGAGCTCTTTGGAGAGATGGACCAAAATCTCACCAGTTCTTCACTCTGTTGCTACTCCATTTCTAATCACCGTTTTAATTTATATAAAAAAGATCTCATGGAAAATATTATTCAATTTTTGAAATCTATTTGGCTATGAGGTAAACAAAAGGGAAGCTTCCACGGCAACCAAACAGAGTACAAGATGAAACAAGCAAATGAGAGGCACTTACTCAAAACTTGCTCTGCCAAGAAGCTTCTAGACATGTCCTTGCAGAGCATCCTTCTGGGCAAATCTTTTGCCATCGGGGATACCGACTGGAAAAGTCTCTTAGATTGGCCCTCAGCACTGCCTCAATGATTAGCCCTCGCCAAGTGGGTCACTGGATCGTAAATGATGAAGCCGTTGCAAGAGAAGAAAATGGAGATCTTGCGAGCAGTGAGATGAGTGATAGAGAATGCTGACAGAGAACGTCGATGGAGACGACGACGAAGAACGCCACTGGTTAGGGTTTCTACGGGCAATGGGGAGAAGAGGATGAGTTTGACGGTTTCAACTAAAAACAACCTATTATTATATCTTGACCCAATGAACCCGTTTTTGTTCGGATTGGACGGATCGGTTAGTCGGATGGATCGGGCCCAAGGCCCTTTATGCATAGCCCTAATTCAAATTATTTCACTACTATAATAAATTTCTCATTTCATTTCATCTCATTTATCAAACATGCCCTTAATAATATTTAAATATGACATTTTTAGTTATCTCATTATATTGAGTTATGAGCTATCCCTAAAAGATTTATTTGATTTAATATTTCTTATAAGCCCATTTAAGATTCTAAGATTTTATTAGTAGATATATTGAGAATGAATTATTAGGGGTATCAATATGTGACATGACTCATGAAATCAATACCAACATGATGCAAAATTAGCAAGTTTAGATTTGATATTAACGGGTGCGGATTAAAATAGATTGACTTGTTAAGACACGATTTATAAAATCCATTTAACCCGAAATCAATCCGTATTGACTTAGATTTTATTTCAAAATTAGAATTTTATCATTGTTGATTATAATATTGGTATTTCTCAATATACTTATGATTTGATCATTGTGATTGTAATTCTAGAATATGCTTATATTTGTTATTGTAGGATTTGTAATATTGCTTATGTTTTTTTTATATATAATTTTTTTTTTTTGGGGGGGGGGGGGGGAGTCGAACCCATTATCTCTATTTTAGAGATGTGGGTCTTGTGCCATCAAGCTATAGGTCGTTGGCGTAGTATTGCTTATGTTAAAATTTGAAAAATATTGATTTTTTTTTAGTAGGTAATTTTTTTTTTTAAAAAATATTGTGACTATTAATAAATATAGATTTTAACTTTTATGTGAAATTATATTAATCAGATCGAATGGGTTATGCGTGTTAGTTTAACCAATTACATGAAAAGAGTTTAAATGAATCGTGTCGTGTTGACCTATTTTTAATTTATTATTAAACGGATTAAAACGGGTGACACAACCATTTCTCTAAATGGGTTAGGTTATAGTTTGAAAGTTTAATACGTTTAGTTTAATAGGTCGAGTTTGAATTGACCTATATAATAAAATATTTATAACTTGACGCAACATAAACATGATTTGAAAACATGATTTGTCATTCAAAATAATTATTCCCCTGAATAGATGTTTTTTTAAGAGATTCAAAATTTCTTAAATTTTTGTGTCAAAGGAGGCTCGACATTCTTTGAATTTAAACTATCACGATATCTTTTGTTAGGTTTATCCTTTTTAAAGTAGGTATGTAACAAAATCAACTATCATCATCTATTTTTTAAATAATGGGGAGAGACGGCCAATGTAGCTTCTCCTTTGGCATGATCATAAGGGCCCTCACTCGTTGTGACATATTCGGATTGCACCATAACTACTGATCCTAGAACATAAGGGCCCTCACTCGTTGTGACATATTCGGATTGCACCATAACTACTGATCCTAGAAGGGGCAACTTGTCACCACAACCCCACTAAAGTGCTAGTATACAAAGGCTCCTAAGACTTTGGTTCATGAGTTTTACTAAGGCAGACCATTTGAATGTGATCTTAGGCAATAGATGAAAAAACGATCCTCTAGCCGGATCTAGCCTTTGACAATTGGGCTACCTCCTTTGTGGTATGTGCTATCATCACTTAGTTGCAAACTATTTTAATTTACTCATTCCTTTTAAATCCAGGTTTTTTCCAATTAAAAAAATGAAATGAATTATCATAACATGGAAATTAAAAGCAGTGATAGATGCAAATCTTGAACGTGCAAACTTGGACAATGTAATTTAAATGTTAATCTATTGTAATGCTAGAACCTCTCTCATGATTTATATTAAGAGAAATTTTATATGGAAGTTTTACACTAAACATGACTTCTACTTAATCAACATGTGATTTTTCATTTTTGTTTTTCTATCTTAATACTTAAATATGTACGTGTGCGTTTAAATGGAATAACAAAAAAAAACAAATCACATATTGGTTAGGTAGAAGTTCACGTGTGATGTAAGCCTTTCTTTGTAACATTTTTCTTACATTAATAAGACATGATAACATTAATTTATAGTGTTTTTTTTAGAACATATAAAATCTCAGGAAAATAAAAGAAAAACAGCATTAAACACGCCTTAAATATCTTTTTTAATGTAAGTAATATCTTTACTACTTTTAGATTTGCTATCCTGGCATTCAATTATATTTATGTTGCTAGTTGTACTTAATGGAAATTATCTGCATTTTCCCATTTTGCATTTTTTTCACTCATTCTCATTTAATTAATACGATGGATGACATAGCAAACATCAATTTGTCCATATTTCCCACACCACCAAACCATGCATGCAGCAGTCAATGTTGAGCAAATAAGAAGCTGACATCTTCTACATTTATAGCTAAATAGAAATAAGAAATTGTAAAGATAATCTATACCAACATTAATGGTGCTTGAATCCGGCCATAGCTTCTAACTACCAAAATCTTGAGAAATTTCAGTAATACCTAACTACAACCATGAATCATGCCATGTAAAATCGTTGACGTCATAGAAAAATATATCATTTATATTTTACTATAAAAATCTTACGAAACGTGTTGTTAATCCGTGTGAATAGTGTCACATTCTCGCTTTTTTATTCAAAGTTTTTATTTGTAATATATATTAGTTTGTAAAGCCTATGTCACACAATTTGCATGTAATGTCCCTGGAATTACTCGTATTAAAATAAGCTTAAAGCAAGGTTAGCTAGTGTAAAATATTCATAGTTTACTCATGACACGTACACATGTAATATTATAGGACAATATTATTGAATGTGGTAATGAATTCTTTAAAATTACTAAAGTCATTAATTAGCATGTAGCCTCTGATGAAGAATCGAAGATGGTTGGTTGGGCTGTCCCTATATGCATTCGTGCTTATGTTGAATATATATTAATATATTATGTATTTTAAGACCAAGTAAATTGCTTGGAATCATATATATATATATATAAATATATTTTTCCTAGGCAATTTGCCTTAATTATATGCTGAAAGTGTGAAAATTTTGCCTTAGAAAATGTCAAAGAAAGACTTGTCTCTATCTGTAAAGGTGTAGATAGATATTGTCAATGCATATTTTCCTCGAGATCAATTTGTGAACACTGGGGTGGAAACTCTCAAAGATAATCAGCCTGGCCATTTTCACACAACATTAATCATTAAAGTGTTATGAAACTAATGAAAAGATAGAGAGCAAAAGAGAGAGAGATGTTTAGAGAACTTTGTTTTCTCTTATTTCTTGGGGTCTTACACAAATGAGGACTCCCTCTATTTATAGGGATTTCTTGGTACAAAGGATGGTTAGGATTGTTACACTTGTCATCAATCCAATGGTAAAGAGTACAAAGGAGGTTAGGTGTACCTAAAATCACTATTGGGGGTAGGTGTACCTAAGATTACCATTGATGGCTAAATGTGGTCATACAATACAATTTGAACTTGGTTTCTAACACTCCCCCTTTGGATGACCACATATAAAGAATATGCCTCGTTAAAACCTTGTCAAGGAAAAACCCAGTGGGAAAAAACCAATGACGAAGGAAAAAGAGTACAATATTCTGTATATCGTCAAGTGCTTTAAGATTGCCTCATTAAAACCTTGCAAAGGAAAACCCAGTGGGATAAAACCTTAGCGAAGGGAAAAGAGTACAATCAGCACAAATCTTCAAGACATTTACTCCCCCTGAAAAGTGCATGATAATAGGTCTTCAAGTCTTCGCATTCCAATCTTCT
Source organism: Carya cathayensis (assembly GCA_011037825.1). Lineage (NCBI taxonomy): Eukaryota > Viridiplantae > Streptophyta > Magnoliopsida > Fagales > Juglandaceae > Carya > Carya cathayensis. Next base: position 422,832 of record QGSO01000142.1, on the reverse strand, counting down.
GCACAAGTTTCTTAAATGTTGCAGTTGGTAATGCTTTAGTGAATAAATCTGCCAGATTATCACTTGACCGTATCTGCTTGACATTAATTTCACCTTTCTCCTGAAGTTCATGAGTATAAAAGAATTTAGGTGAAATGTGTTTGGTTCTATCACCTTTGATATATCCTCCTCTAATTTGAGTAATACAAGCAGCATTATCTTCGTATAAAATTGTTGGACTATCATTAATCACTGGAAGACCACACTTTTCTTGAATATGTTGAATCACTGATCTTAGCCAAACACATTCTCGACTTGCCTCATGAATTGCAATTATCTCTGAGTGATTTGAAGAGGTAGCAGATATTGTTTGCTTGACAGATCTCCATGATATAGCAGAATTTCCATAAGTAAATACATATCCAGTTTGAGATCTACCTCTGTGTGGATCTGAAAGATAACCTGCATCCGCATATCCAACTAATTGTGGACTTGATCCATGTTGATAAAATAATCCCATATCAACTGTACCTCGGAGATATCGAAGGACATGTTTAATGCCATTCCAATGTCTTCGAGTTGGTGCGGAACTATATCTTGCAAGTAAATTAACTGAAAATGCAATATCAGGCCGAGTGCAATTTGCAAGATACATCAGGGCTCCAATTGCACTGAGATAAGGTACTTCAGGACCAAGAATTTCTTCATCATCTTCACAAGGACGAAATGGATCTTTTTGCACATCAAGTGATCGAACAACCATTGGAGTACTCAGAGGATGAGCATTGTCCATGTAAAAGTGCTTCAAGACTTTCTCTGTATAAGTTGACTGATGAATGAGAATTCCATTTTGTAAATGCTCGAGCTGCAGGCCGAGACAAAATTTCGTTTTGCCAAGGTCTTTCATTTCAAATTCATTCTTTAAATATGTAGCGGTTCTTCTTATCTCTTCAGGAGTTCCAACAAGATTTAGATCATCAACATAAACCGCAATAATAACAAATCCAGAGTCTGATTTTTTAATGAAAACACATGGGCATATTGGATTATTCTCAAATCCTTCTTTCAATAAATATTCGCTAAGGCGTTTATACCACATGCGTCCGGATTGTTTTAATCCATATAAGGATCTTTGAAGTTTAATAGAGTACATACTTTTAGATGTACTCAAATTAGAAGCTTCAGGCATTCTATATCCTTCAGGGATTTTCATATATATGTCATGATCCAATGATCCATATAAGTATGCAGTAACCACATCCATTAACTGCATATCTAATCCTTTTGTAACTACCAAACCAATCAAAAATCTGAATGTGATTGCATCCATAACAGGAGAGTATGTTTCCTCATAATTAATCCCTGGTTTCTGCAGGAAACCTTGTGCAACAAGTCGTGCTTTATATCGCACAATTTCATTTTTCTCATTACGCTTACGCATAAATACCCATTTATATCCAACAGGCATTACACCCTTTGGTGTTTGTACAATTGGTCCAAAGACCTCTCGCTTTGCTAGCGAGTTTAATTCAGCTTCAATAGCTGATTTCCATTTTGGCCAGTCATTTCTACGTCGACATTCTTCGACAGTTCTTGGCTCAATTTCTTCATTACTTCTGGTAATGTCAAGGGCCATTTTATATGAAAATATGTTGTCCACAACGGTTTTATTTCTATCCAGAATTTCTCCAGTATTCATGAAATGTATCGAGATCTCGTTATTTTCAGGTACCTGTCCCTCTTCAAGGGAAGACATTTCATTAAATACCTCTTCAGGAGGTTCTTTTTCAGGAGATTTATTCTCTTCAGGAGTATCAATTACTCTTATGGCCTGTGTTGTGGGTATGGACTCTTCAGGAGTACCAAATTCATTTTGTATTTTTCTCTTCCGAGGAATTTTATCCTTTGCACCAATAGGCCGTCCACGCTTCAGGCGTATCTTGGACTCACCTGTTGCTGTTTTGGCAATTTGTCCTTCAGGGACTGCAATCCTTGCTGGAATATTAACAGCAGGAATATATGATTTTACCACACCTTTAGTGTCAGTAAATGCATCCGGTAATTGATTTGCAACACTTTGCAAATGAATAATCTTTTGAACCTCTAGTTGACATTCATTTGTACGAGGATCAAATTGGGAAAGAGCTTTATTTTTCCAAGTAATTTCCTGTCGTGCTTCAGGCACCGACTTCTCATTACCCAATGTTGGGAAAATGGATTCGTCAAAATGACAATCCTCAAAACGTGCCTTAAACATATCCCCTGTAAGAGGCTCAAGGTATCTAATAATAGATGGAGAATCAAACCCAATATATATTCCAAGTCTACGTTGAGGACCCATCTTTGTACGTTGTGGAGGTGCAATTGGAACATATACCGCACATCCAAAAATACGAAGATGAGTAATATTTGGTTGTTGACCAAATGCAAGCTGTAATGGAGAATATTTGTGATATGCTGATGGCCTAACACGAATCAATGATGCTGCATGAAGTATAGCATGTCCCCAGGCAGAAATAGGAAGTTTTGATTTCATAAGTAAAGGTCTAGCGATTAACTGAAGCCTTTTAATTAATGATTCAGCTAAACCATTTTGAGTGTGTGTGTGGGCAACTGGATGTTCAACATCTATGCCTATTGACATGCAATAGTTATCAAAAGCTTGAGATGTAAATTCACCTGCATTATCCAATCGAATAGTTTTAATTGGATAATCAGGAAATTGTGCTCTAAGTTTAATTATTTGGGCAAGAAGTTTAGCAAATGCAATATTTCTAGTGGAAAGAAGACAAACATGTGACCATCGACTTGATGCATCAATTAAAACCATAAAGTATCTGAACGGTCCACTTGATGGTTGAATAGGCCCACATATATCCCCATGAATTCTTTGTAAAAAAGACGGAGATTCAAAAACAATTTTTGAGATAGATGGTTTGATAATCAATTTACCCTGAGAACATGCAGAGCATGGATATTCATTGGGTAAGATAATCCTCTGATTCTTTAGGGGATGCCCATACGAATTATCAAGTATTCGTCTCATCATTATTGCTCCCGGATGTCCAAGGCGATCATGCCAAGTCATAAAGACTTTGGGGTCAATGCACTTCTGGTGCATTACCACATGTGATTCGATTGTTTTCATTTCTGTATAATACAATCCAGATGAGAGGGCAGGCAGTTTTTCTAATACGAGCTTCTGGCTCGAAATTATTTTAGTAATGAGAAGATGCTCTTTATTGTCTTCGTCGGTGGTTTCAATATGACAACCATTACGACGTATATCCTTAAAACTCAATAAATTTCTTCTTGATCGTGAAGAAAATAGAGCATCATCGATGCAAAATTTGGTGCCATTAGGCAACACAATATAAGCTCTTCCGGAGCCTTCAATTAGATTCGATGAACCAGATATGGTATGAACGTAGGCTCTACTCAATGTTATATTTTGAAAATATTTTTTGTCTTTAAGAATTGTGTGAGTTGTAGCACTGTCAGCCAGACATACATCTCTATTATTCATCTCAAGTTCATCAGTAATACTCATGATTCTACAAAATATATAAAACTTTCATTAAAACATTGCAAAATATAAATAAAGAAAATACATTAATCAAAAAGGAACACTTCCATCACCAATCAAGTGATCTATTCTATCACTAGAATTTTCAAAGAAATCAGAAACATCAAGATTTGTAATATCTTCTCTATCTAAAGCATCTGATGATTCAGCAAAATTTGTTTCAAACTTTTTTGTTTTTTCTTTTATAGAAGTTTGATATAAGTCAACCAAATGCTTAGCTGTACGACAGGTACGAGCCCAATGTCCAGTCATACCACATCTATGGCATCCATCTTCATCTTTCTTTAAAGATTTATTTTGAGGACCTTTGCCCTTCTCTGAGTTGAACCACTTCTGGTGGTACGGTGTATATCTTCTATTATCCCTTTTAGTGTGGTCTCTTCTAGGACCTCCACTTCTGTAATCTTTTCTACCACGTCCTCGTCCTCGGTTTCTTTGAAAATATGCACCATTTGCTTCTGGAAATGGTGTAAATCTAGTATCATTCACTTCAGGGAATGATATAGAACCAGTAGGACGTGACTGATGATTTCTTAATAAAAGCTCATTATTTTGCTCAGCTACAAGAAGACAAGATATAAGTTCAGAATATTTTTTGAACTTTCGCTCTCGATACTGCTGCTGCAGGAGCACATTCGAGGCATGAAAAGTGGTATATGTCTTCTCTAACAAGTCATCATCAGTGACTTTTTCACCACATAATTTTAATACTGAGCTAATTTTAAAGAGTGCAGAGTTATACTCACTAACACTCTTGAAATCTTGCAACCTCAGGTGCATCCAATCATGACGAGCTTTTGGGAGGATCACAGTTTTCTGGTGCTCATATCTCTCCCTTAAATCATTCCACAAAATAAGGGGATTTTTCACCGTGAGATACTCAGTTTTTAATTCTTCATGGAGATGGTGCCTAAGGAAAATCATTGCCTTAGCACGGTCCTGCCGGGACCCTTGATTTCCTTCTTTAATTGTATCTCCCAGGTTCATCGCATCTAGATGGATCTCAGCATCAAGGATCCAAGATAAATAATTTTTCCCAGAAATGTCAAGAGCAACGAATTCCAATTTCGTAAGATTTGACATTTTCTACATATATAAATCAGGAACATAAGTATGTTTATATTAAGAAATACATTTACAAAATTATGAGAATAAACATAGAGTTTCATCAAGTAATATAACATTTCATATTCATATTGAGAATTACAAATAATATATTGAAAAACTTACTTGAAGTAGAAGACTACTAGCTTCAAAACCGTCAGAGACTTCGTGCTGATAACGTGTTATGAAACTAATGAAAAGATAGAGAGCAAAAGAGAGAGAGATGTTTAGAGAACTTTGTTTTCTCTTATTTCTTGGGGTCTTACAGAAATGAGGACTCCCTCTATTTATAGGGATTTCTTGGTACAAAGGATGGTTAGGATTGTTACACTTGTCATCAATCCAATGGTAAAGAGTACAAAGGAGGTTAGGTGTACCTAAAATCACTATTGGGGGGTAGGTGTACCTAAGATTACCATTGATGGCTAAATGTGGTCATACAATACAATTTGAACTTGGTTTCTAACATAAAGTCATTAGTTAGCATTTAGTCACTAAAGAAGCAAGGCCCAGCTTCATCCATTTTCAAGTTCTGGCCCAGTCTTATATCTATTTCTATATGTTGTTATTAGTAATGGTGTTATGATCTTCATGAGAGATGAAGGGTTGGCCCAATTAGTATTCTAAAGTTCTATGCAGAGTTTTTGGATTAATGATTGAGTCTTTAACAAATGAACATATGCGATATTCGGGAAATATGAATGGAAATAAGACTTAAATAACTTCAATTATCAAAGGCACTGTATGAGACTTGTACAAATCATTTCTCTAATATTTAATCCGAGTAATACTATCTATCATCCTTGGTTTTATTATTCCTAATCACAATAGTTGGTACGATATATCTTTAAATGGTTTTATAAGTCAACAACTTAAATGTAAATTTACTTCAGATATGATACGTTGGTTGGTACAACTAAGAATGAGAAAATTCAAGATGAAGAAACAACATTTCTCTTTTCTAAATGTGTCACTCTACCATTGTTTGTATTTATGCGACAAAGTCATCAAAATATAATATAGAGCAGATGAATTCCTTTTCCAACCAATATGGATCAGTTCAACAGATTAGTCTATGCAACAGGTTCAATATAGACCCATATATCGCATTAAATCACATCATTTTATAAATTTAGTTTCGTAAGATTTCTATATATACCAAAAATTTCTTTTCAATATATTGAATTCCGAGGATAAGGACATGGTCGTGACCTTCATAGATATCTACTATTCAACCTTATGATAATATTATGAATAATGATAGACTTATTATCCTACGACCACTTTTTTACTTCTCTTTTTATTTATTTTTTTAATTTCTTTTACTTAATAGTTAAGGAAGTGACTTTTAGTGAAATTATATATTTTTTAAATTTTTTCTTAATGATTAAAGATGATAAAAAAATACTTAAAAGAAAATAATAATAATAAATTCAAATATACTATAGAATAATAAATAAATGGTAATAGAGTAATAAGCATATCATTGCCCTAATATTACTGGTTGAAGTAATCTTTAACGTAGAAAATTAGTTGTGCCCTTCAGTTGCTAGATATGTGAGGCTAGGCTCTTGGCTATTGGGTGGCCGATTGAGTTGTAAAAGAAAAATCAGAAATCTTGGATGGTGATGTTACACTTGCATGCTTTCTCTGCATTCATTTTATTAATAGAGAAACGATATTTGAAGTTATAATGAGTAAACGACGCGTAATTCTTTTGAGAAAAGTGAATAAATATGAAACTTATATGAAAAAATTAATTCTTTAAATAATGGATCCCATATTTTTTTAAAAAAGTATACAACACTTACACATCTTATAATTATATATAATATTACTCTAAATAAAAAGGTTGGCTTAGCAGACTATTGTTAAATCATAACTTACCTAAAAAATCTAAGTTAATAAGAAGAGATAGAGTATTATATTTATAATAATATATTAACACTCTCCCAGAGGATCGTCTGTTAATATCATGTTAAATCATTACTTGTCCCAAACACATTGAAAGCTGCAATGAGCAATTAAATCTGGGTGTAAATACTTAACTTGAAAGGTCAGAGTTTCGGGATTATTCATCTAAGTTTGCACATTCAGAAATTAATGTAAAAAAGGTTTATCAATAGAGATATATAATATACTCAAGTAAAAGCAAAGTTTAAGAATAAACCAGCATCAAGAGAAATATAGAATTATATCAACAAATTTCGTTTAGTATCCAACTAATCCCTCTTTTAATTCCGCAGGCTACTGCACAAGATTATAGGGATGTTGAAAGTTACAGCAATCTATACAATTACAAGCACATAATCACCATTAGCCATCCTCCTCGTTCAGTCTTAGCCCACTGTGTGTTCCCACACAACAAAGCCACCGAAAACATTTCATGCAGCAGCCTGGTCTCAAACATTTTGGCCATTTTGGTCTCCAACAACATCTATTGCACCTGAGTCTCCAACATTCAGGACAGCTAGGACATTCTCCACTCCTAGGTCTCCAACATTCTCTGCTGCAGCTAGGCTTCCAACATTCTAGGCATCTGGGCCGCCAGGAACACTTTATGCAGCTTGGTCTTGAACAATGAGGGCATTTTGGTTGCCGGATTTTGATTCTACAGCACCTGTTAACAGTAACTGTGGACCTTGTTTGTAGAAACTGACTCGGCCGAATCTTTTTGAGGCGGATTTCTGTGGTTATATTCTCCATCTCTCGGATATATCTGCGAAGATGGCAGATGTAATCCGGGTAAAGCTCCAAGTTGCAGTGCCCACCTCCTTTAATCCACAGAGGCTCGTATGATTCCGTTGCCATTTCCCACAGTCCATTGCCATGCAACACGTTGACAATATCATCTTCCGTCCCCTGTAAACTTATCCAACCCCATCTCAACACATGTAATGCATAGAAATTTGACAAAGATGGTTTCCTATGGGAGAATTATTATTTAATTTGGCATGACACATGCATCACATAGCAGCACTGCCAGCAATTAACAAAACCAGAAAGGTTCTTCAAAGGAATCTTCAACAGCTAGACAACAGAGTAAAAGAGCTGCTCCTCTTCCGCAGTTGGTGATTGGAGAATGATACCAACAATTCATTTGGTTGAGCCACTAAGGAAATCAAGTTTTAAGGTGCCATTTGAATATTGAATTGAGATGAGATGAGTTGAAATGAAAGGTGAATAAAATATTGTTAGAATATTATTTTTTAATATTATTATTGTTTTGAGATTTGAAAAAGTTGAATTGTTTATTATATTTTGTGTGGGAATTTGGAAAAGTTGTAATGATGAGATGAAACACTTCTCGTATCCAAACACTTCTTTTATTTTTTTTTTCCTTTTTCAGTTCGTAGAGAAAGCAAAGAAGAAGAGGGAAAATTAAAGGGTTTATTACTTGGTGAGCACACCGTAGTAAATGCAAAACCAAGACAGCACCATACGATTTTTTTTTTTTTTTTCACGTGAGAAAAAGGACAATGGGGGATGGCTAGTTTGAAGTTTTTTTCCTGGAAAGGATTTAGAGTGCACAAATCACAAAGAACTTGTGACGCTTGGTTTGTCGAGACACGAAATCAAGATGTGGGCATAATCAAGATGAGTCCCTATGTTGTGATGCCCAGAGAAACAGTTCCCATGTTGTTTACACTTAAGGCGTGTTCCTCAAGTCGTGGGCATAAGTTTTAGATGATGCTGAACTCATTTTCTTATAACAGATTTGTTTGGATTATCTTGTGGTTTTTCCCTTTGCATTGGGTCTCTAGGGCATACATATGGTTGTCTTCTCGAGTCACTAATTACAAACAATCATGAGAAGGGAGAAGAAACTACTGGGAAATGAAAGCTCTATACTTTTTAAAGTTGTCAATAAACACTTACATGTATCACAAGCACAGGACACTTCACCTTCTTAATTTTGTTGATGTTCTGCGTAAAATAGGACGGTTACTATCTTGAAATGAAGCAGAAATAGCAATAAGCCAGTGCACAATACTCAATCTAGTATGCTGGTCCTTATAACATTCTAAGTCGACCAATGGAATGGATTGGAAGCACACTGTTATACTGACATTCCATAGGCTTCTAATGATCATATCTAATTCACATCTCAGTAATAAGAAACAAGAGACTTCCTTACCTTATAAATGTCAAAACAAAATGTGAACTTGACATGACAGAGCACACGAAGACCTGAAAGAATCGCACTGTGTAGAACTATGCCTCTGAGCCTTGGCAGCTTAGCTGCCAAGTGCAATGTTGGCCCACTCCCAACTGACTGCCCATACAAGATTAAGTCTTCCTGGCTAACTCCATACTCAGTCTCAAGGCACTCATAGACTGCTTCGATATCAGCATATGTATTGGATTCACTAGGCTGCATTTCATAACAACAACATGATTAAGCACTTCAACATTGATCCACAAGGCTCACAGATTTTCTACAGTATCAAATCTGACAAGAAAAACCAAATAAAAAATAGTATGCATATTGCTACTGGTAAGCATGTTTAGAGTGACAATATAGAAGGAAGATATGATCTCTAATGTCCATATCTACCAACTAAAAGTTAAAATGCCAACCTGATTAGATGATTCAACATTGTGTAGAATGGTACACGTATTTGGTCTAGATGATACCAGTATTGACTAACCAAATCAAGATCAGAATATCCTAATCTATCCACATCGTTGTTGTAATGTTCTGAAGTATACATACACAAAAAGAAAATCTAGATGCACCAGAACTTTTAATCGCGTTACTCATTAGCTTACAAAATGTTTTCAGACATCATCAATTCCAAACTTTTCATAAACCAGCTCCATATATGATATATGTTGATCGAGAATGTATGCCTCCTTCCACTTATGCATCTTTTTTTCTTGGTGAATTATACAAGACAAATCTCAACATTCCAATGTATTGCCCATTCCTCTCAAACTACTCGCATAACTACTTGTATACTGTACTAATTTTTCCAAAACCCAAAATTGCTTCTATAATGTGAATTAGGTCTCCTTATCTGAAGAGACATCTATTCCTGTGGTAAATCCCAAGTTTTAAGTCCCTCTAGTGCAAACCATTACCAAATGAAGTCAATGCCAACACGTAACGGAGTACGAGTGAAGAGTATATTGATACCGCATGGTAGAGTACAACTCAGGACCAAATCATAGCCTACCTTACCAGCAGAGGCTCCATAGCCAGAATAGTCATATCTGCATCATAAAATCCAGATGGAAGATCTTAAAATAAAGCCAATTGGCAGTTTAATGAATCACATTGTGCCGAAGATAAGTCCCACACGCAAAGCAAACAGTCGAAAACAAGATCATCAATTGATTCTTTTTGGAAAAAAAAGAAAGGTCCTTTCAAACAGAAATCAAAGTATCAATTCATACTAGAAAATAATAGAAAGAAATTTATGAACTTCTAATATTTTCGTAAGTCACAGATTCACAAGAAAGTTATAAGGATAAGATGACAAGAATTTTTAAAGATCTTAATTATGGTAATTGGTAAGAGCATTCATCATCACTGTAGAGAAAAAGTAGATCTTGGAAAGTTCTACACGCCATTCGAGTTGGCCATTCACGCCACAAAACCTCACAGAGCCCCGGAAGCACAGAACTCCCCAAAAGAGTGGTATAAAGTCAGGTCTCCATAGATTTAGAATAATTCAAATTAATTACTTTGTACTTGAAGGGAAAGTTGAAACCAAAAAGAGTCGAAAGAAAAGGAGAAAAAAGACATTGGACTTACTAGTGACTATAAAAAGGAAACAATAAAACCAACCTTTTTTGCTTTTGACCTTTTCATTCTAAAAATACATTACCCACCAATACCTTGTGAAAAGACTTAAAAGTCACATTAAGACAGAAGAATATATAACAGACAACCATCTTTACTAATAATAGATTTAACCCCAATGCACCAAAAAAAAATCTAAGCCCAAGAAAACCGGCTAGCTCCAGAACACTTCTCTTGAGAAGAGAAATATATGAAAAATTAATGTCAATCTCACAAACCATCACATTTAAATAACAATAGAAAGGTGGAGAGGTGCAAAGCTCTTATAAAGATTTTTCCTTATCAGAGCAGAGGTACAAAAATGTGAAATTTGTGAAGTGTAAACCCCATGAGATTAGATAGACAGCTATCCAACCTAATCTAAAATCTACCGCATGAATGAGATAAACCATCATTATTACAAAAGAAATGAAAATTAAAAAAGAAAAACACTTACCCCACGAGATTAACTCTGAGATTGACTTTGAGCTGCACAAAGAGGTCATAGAGCTGGCCAAGGTCAGCAGCATTGCCATGAGAGTAAAGCAAAGTGAGACGAGCCAATGGGTTCCTTAGATAAAAAGCAACAATCTTATTGCCACGCTTAGTGTCAATAAGCAAGACGTCCAAGGAATTGTCATCAGATTGAATAATCGGCATCGACGGTGAAGACGATGACAACACGGTGAATTTGCCATCGTCGCGCTTCTTGATTTGGTACGTGGGTGGCGATGGCGGAAAGAACGCAAACTTGGCCGCCAGTTGAGAGACCATACAACCCATTCACCCCCCACCAAGATGGTGAACAAGCCAAACACATTAAAGGAGGAGCAATCTTGAATACATGCGTGTGTACACACACACACACAGAGTGCGTGGGGTTTCTGGGCTTTGGTATGGAAGTGAGAATGCGTGACCGGACCTTTAGGCTTTTTGATTAAGCGGTTTTGGGAATGAGTTGGAATGGAGAGTGAGCTGGGTTTTGTTGGGAGGGTTTAAAGGGGAAAGGGTCTAGTTATTTTTAGATTTGTGGTGGAATAATAGGGAAGTGAACTAGTTTTGGTGCATTGTTTGGATGTGTGGTGGGATGGGAGAGAGAAGAAGAAAAGCAAAGAGTCGAATGGCGGTTATGGTGGGAAGCGTAATCACAGCTAGTTTCTAGCTAGCTAGGGAACTGCTGTGTGTTCGTGTCACCAGATTTCTGTAAGATCAGCTTGGTTTTCATGGGTAGATGGCATTGCAGTATTGCAGATCAGAGGTGCATTGGCGCTGGTGCATGAGAGAGAGAGAGAGGACTCTGCAGCTGGGGCTATTGGTTTAGTGTGGACTGTAGAGTGAGTTGTAGATTGTAGGGTGAGTTGTAGACTGTAGAGCAAGGTGTTGGCACGAGACAACCTTCATCACAGACACACAGAGACAACGAGAGAGGGAGTACTTGTTCATGGCTTTCACTGATTGTCAGTTGTATTGATCTGATATCTTTTCTCCCTGCCTGCCACAACACATTTTTTATAGAGCTTATCTGGTCAGTTTCTATGGTTTTCTTGGCACACTCTTTTGTGTATATAACCTAATGAACATGCTTGATGCTACTCCTTTGTGACACCTCACCTATTTTCTTTCTCTCTCTCTCAAGTAAGTTTCAAATTTTTTGGATTTTTTTTCTTTTTTAAAATGATGAACGTGTTCTTTCAACTCTGGACCCTTGAGTAGATATAAAGGAAGAATATAAGGATGTCATGGCATCCCCTGATGATTTTTTTTTATTTTATTTATGAAAGTAATTGATTTCTGCCTTGATTTCTAAGAAGTCATCAATTTCATGCTTGATTGATGAACACGTCGGTCAGACATAATCATGCTTATGAGCTATTATTGATCCCCGAAAAATAGCAAAAAGATAAGAAAATAGTGATGGAGATTGATATTAACACATGGTACGTATTTGCATGCCTTCACAGCACAGCAGCTTGTTTTTGCTGCAACTGTCCTCTACAGATTTAAGTTTTTAAGACTGACTGCACCTCACCACATGCCCTACTTTATTTATTGAGCGGTGCTATAAGTACGTTGGTCGCTCCCACCGTTGGGTAAAAAGAAAAATTTTATTTTAATTTTTTTAAATTTTTTTTTTAATATTTTAAAATATTTTAAAAAATATAAAAAATTTGTAATAATATTAAACAATTTATAAAAAATCACAGCACAGCAGCTTGTTTTTGCTGCAACTGTCCTCTACAGATTTAAGTATTTAAGAGCATCCCCATTGGGTTCCCCATCCCCATCCCTATAATTTAACTCAAATACTCATTTCCTCAAATTTTTCTCTAAAATTTGTTTATCTTCTAAGAGCACCCCTATTCGGTTCCCCATATCTCCCCTATCCTCAAATTTTAGGAAAAATTTTACGGTTTAGCTGAAATACCCTACTCCATCCGGTTCCCCATTATGCGGTTGCCGTTTACGATCTGTACAGTATATCCCCATTTTTGCGAATCTACTGTACGTCCCCATCCCCAACAAACCCCAATCGGTTTCCCCTTCCCCCGCGTCTTCTTCTCCGTCGGTTGGCCCCCTTTTTCTGTTCGCATCTCCATCGGTACGGTTTCTCTCCAGGATTGTAAGTTTCCGTTTGGTTTATTTGTGGTTTCTGCTTCGATTATTTTTGTGGTTCTCTATTTGGGGTTTTCTGTTGAGATTGGCGACGACGCCATGACCGATTTCTCTTCTCCTCAAGTCTGTGAGGGATCTTCTTCGAATTGATGTTTAATTTTCATGATCTAGATCTTGGTCTGAATAGTATTTCGTGGGTTTGAATCTCGATCGATAGTTTGCATTTTTGGGATTTTTTGCTGCAATGTCCGAATTCCTTTATCCTCGGTCCGAATCCTTGGATCATGATTTCTGATGTTTTGAAGATTTATTTGATGGAATCGTTTATGCTCTCTATTTGAATCGTATTATTGTTCACTTATTGCCATTGAATACCTTGCGAAATCTAGAGGATGTTGTTGAAGTATCTCTGTGCATTTTCGATGTTCTTGTTTTGGTATCTCTGTGCATTTTCTCGGTTGATGTTTTGGTATCTCTGTGCACACTGATTGTCAAGATTTTGGTTCACTGTAATTGTGAGATTGTGAGAAATTATTCACATACATCTGTTTGGGACTTTTCTGATTGTTGATTCGATTATTTCCAATATGCATGCTCTTTTAGAACACTGCTATGTATAATTTCAGAAACTAAATCAAATCTGTCAATGCTTTTTTGGTTGAGAAAAAACCACAAAATTATGTCCCCTATTAATTATATGAGTCTTGCCTGATTTCTATTTTGCATATTTCCCATTTTTATTGTAAATGTACAATAATCTCTTCAGCTATGGATGATCATGTGTTCTGTGAGGCTCCCCCGTGGTCCCTTTTTTCCCCTTTCATTGGTATTATTTTGGTGGATTGCCGCCATTATCAGCCATGAGACTGATTTGTGTTACAGGTCCCAAACTCAAAACTGTAACTTGTTTGGTTATTAAAAAGAAATCTGTTATGTATTGTGATGTATAGACATTGAAAGAGGCAGAAAATTCTTTTGTAGGATCTTCCATATCTATGATTTAATGATAGGCCCATATGCTATTCTGTTCTATATTTGTTTGTACTTTTTGGTTGGTATATACTCTGCCGATCAGCCATTTAACATTTTATAAAATACTGCAATTTGGTTTGAAAGTAGTATAACACATTGGTTGTTAGTATCAATAATGTGTGCACTGCCTCTTGGGATGGTTTTCAAGTTTATATTATTTGTTATAAAAATGGAACTTTATGAGTTGGTCTAATCACATATTCATTGGGCCAACATGTCACTTTGCTGTTCCTTAACTATAATATTACCATTTGTTGGTCATTGAGTAATTTCTTCGTTAGAATTGGGTGCTTTTGCAGTGTTTCGTGTCATTCGGGGGAGGGGGGAATATAATTAGGCTGTGATGATGGGGTTAATTCAAAAGTGTAATTGGGGCCCCATCGATATGGCGGGGTAATCGTTACTCGAATAGGCCAAGTTGCAGTTTGTGGTACTCTCCATAAACTGCAATCGGGGTTCGGGTGATGTTTTGCAGCCGATCGATGCTGGACTCCAAGATTACCCATGTTGAAGCTTGTTACACCATTCTGAGCCACATTTATTGTCTTACTCAATATGGGGAACCGGATGGGAATGCTCTTATTTTGTGGTTTGTGATTTGCATGCTGTTTGTTGTTGTTTTTTATTCTGTTGCGATAGATGTGTAATGTGTAAATTAAACTCCCTCGGCTGTGATGATGAAAATCGTATGTGAAGATTAGGGATATTTATGGCCATCTCCTCAATGGTTAGGTAACCTGAACGGCCAACATGTCATGGCAACCGGTCGTTGCTACCATGAGTGGGTGTCCATATTTCCATAATACTTCCATTCGGTTCCTGAGCCCCCACTGAAACCCATAATTCTTCGTGATGGGAATTTGATCGACTTTTTCATTATTTTTTTAGAGATGGATTCCCAAGACCCTGGACACATGTACTTCACCAATCTCCTTAGTCAAGATCCTCAACTCGACCCCACTTTGACCGGGCATAGTGGAACATCTCCATTAACCATTGATGACTCTCCACCCCTACCCCCTAACGAGCCTATCAGCAATAGGAAATCAGTGCGGGGTGCGAATTTCACCCCCGAAGAAGACAAGTTACTTGTCTCCGCATGGTTAAATTGTAGCCTAGATGCCATTCAGGGAACAGATCAAAAATACTCTCAACTTTGGGAAAAAATTTCTGAATACTTCCAACAATTTAAAGAAACCAGCCATGAGCGGACAATAAAGTTTTTAATTCATCGTTGGTCGGTTATCCAAAAGGCGACAAACAAGTTTTGTGCGAAACTAGCCCACGTTGAAGGGTTAAATCAAAGTGGCATGACCGACCAAGACAAGGTACAATTTCCAAATCATTGTCTGTTTTACTCTAAAAATTCTTGTCACCTACATTGGTTTAACATTAGCTTTTTTTTTTCCACGCAAGTTTGAGAAGGCCAATGTTATGTATCAAGCACTAGAAAAATGCTCCTTCCAGTTCGAGCATTGTTGGCACCTGTTGAAGGACCAACCTAAGTGGATTTGGAGAGCCACAAATCCTGATCCAAAGCGAAGGAAGACGATGTCCCCATCCCCGACCCCAACTCGATGTTCTGGCGCTTCTGTTGATTCTGTTTTTGATATCGAGGCGGATCAAATGCTAGAGAATGAAGTTATCAAGCCCGACCGACCAATTGGAAGGAAAGCTGAGAAAGGAAAACGAAAGGTCCAGGGCCAGCATGCAGAGGAGAACTTCCAACTCAGGAAGTTGAAGTATACTCTGTTGGAGGAGTCACGCGCTCAGGAGAAGGAGTTTTTTCGTCTTAAAGCCGAGAAGATGGCGCACGACAAGGAGACGGAGGCCAGAAAATTGAGTCAAGAGGACGAACGGCTGCGGTTGGAGGCTGAGAAAGTGGAGCTCGCGAAGAAGGACTCAGATCAGCGCATTATGATGATGGATGTGAGTGTCATGCCAGAATTGCAGCGGTAGTTTTTCCATCAACTCCAGAGGGAGGTCATGGCGAGACGCAGTCGATCCGACGATTTGAATTGATTATTTTGTATTTGATTTTTTGGACATATGTTTGTAACAGTTATATATGTGTAAAAATACATGTAATTCACCATTTTTGTATTTGATAATATGGAAGTATGATAGGGTTGTGCAATTAATGACTCAATGACATTTTCATAAACAAACTTGATTGCCATTAATATATTCAGGAAATTGATAACAATAATGAAATACAAATGTAAATCAGATTAACTTAAACATAGTTCACCAATTACATTAAGGAAATAATAAAATCTAAAGCAACCCCGACTAATGTTGTGAATACCTAAGCCATTGATGTTCGATTAGATCTTCTTGAAGCTGATGATGTGCCGAGCTGTCTCTAATTTCATGATGACGCTGGATGAAGTCTTGAAGCTCAGTTGTATGATTGCGCGACAATTCGGGGAGATCATCATCAAGTTGATCATATTCAATGTTCAGACTCTCATTATCATCACGCTCGTCTTCAATTATCATATTATGTAGAATAACACATGCTTTCATTATATTTGTTAGTTCCTTCACTTTGAACATTCGAGAAGGTCCACGAATGATAGCAAATCGTTGTTGAAATACCCCGAATGCACGCTCGACATATTTTCTTGTGGATTCTTGTGCTTTCGCAAAAATTTTCTTCTTATTCCCACGTGGTGATGGAATCGTCTTCACAAAAGTTCGCCACTTGGGATAAATACCATCCGCAAGATAATAGCCCATCGTATAGTCGTTACCATTGATAGTGTAATTGACTTGAGGAGCACGCCCTTGAGCAAGTTCCGTAAAAATAAAAGATCTCTCTAGCACATTAATATCGTTATGTGAACCGGGCATACCAAAAAATGCATGCCATATCCAGAGATCATATGAAACAACTGCTTCTAAAATAATAGTTGGTTCACAGATGTGGCCGGAGTACATACCTTTCCAAGGTGAGGGACAATTTTTCCACTTCCAATGCATGCAATCAATGCTTCCTAGCATTCCTGGGAATCCCCGTTGTTCACCAACCGCAAGCAATCGGGCTATATCATTAGCAGTTGGCGACCTTAGATATTCTTCTCCAAAAACACTTACTACTGTCTCAGTAAATTTTTTGAGGCTCTCCATTGCGGTGCTTTCACCAATACGTATGTCTTAATCCATAAAATCTCCAGTAACTCCATACGCCAGCATTCTAAGTGCTGCGGTAATTTTTTGCATAGAAGATAAACCGAGTCGGCCGGCATTATCTCTTCTTTGGACGAAGTACGGCTCGTAAGACTCTACTTCATTTAGAATACGAAGAAATAGGGGACGACTCATTCGAAATCTCCTTCGAAATAGATTCGAGAGATATACTGGATTTTCAGCAAAATAATCACGAAATAGGCGCTCGTGTCCCTGAGTATGATCACGCCGAATAAACTTACGATGTTGGCTATTGCCACGTCGTCTGGATGACTGTCCATCCGCCTCCATGCTTTGAACATCGCTATCATCTTCAGAGGAAACGTATGTCAATAATTTGCGAAAGAAAGTACGAGCCATTTGATGAAAGGAGTAGGAGATCAAATGATACAATTTCTGTTTGGTTCTATGGAGGAAATGAGGCTTGAGTTTGCGTATTTATAAAGGAGTAAAAATGTTACCGTGAGAGAGAATTCAAGAAAATGTTACCGTTGGAGAGAAGACAAAAAAAGTTACCGTTGGAGAAAAAATAAAAAATATTACCGTTTGAAAAAAGACAAAAAATATTACCGTTGGAGAAAAGACAGAAAATATTACCGTTTAATAAAATTAATAAATTCTATCATCAATACGTGAAATTACAGCTTTTCATTAGAGATATTGAGTATTCTTTTAATTAAATTTTCCATCACGTTAGAAAATGCACTAATTAAAAAAAATAGCTGATTTTTATAATTCGAATTTCAATTTAAATATAAAATATTGTATTGGATAGTCAAAATCTCCAATAAATATTTAGTAGAAAATGATATTTGAAAAAAAAGATAATAAGACAAAATAGTTAGTAGTTAAGATTGTAAATGGAAGAGAGAGAAAGAAGTAATAAAAAAAGATTAGAGAAATATTATTTAAAAGAATAGAGATAGGGATGGGGAATGGGATGTAGGAGGTTTTTAGAAGATAAACAAATTTTAGGAAAAATTTTGAGGAAATGAGTATTTGAGTTAAATTATAGGGATGAGGATGGGGAACCCAATGGGGATGCTCTAAGAATCTCCTACATCCCATTCCCCATCCCTATCTCTACTCTTTTAAATAATATTTCTCTAATCTTTTTTTATTACTTCTTTCTCTCTCTTCCATTTACAATCTTAATTACTAACTATTTTGTCTTATTATTTTTTTTTTCAAATATCATTTTCTACTAAATATTTATTGGAGATTTTGACTATCCAATACAATATTTTATATTTAAATTGAAATTCGAATTATAAAAATCAGCTATTTTTTTTAATTAGTGCATTTTCTAACGTGATGGAAAATTTAATTAAAAGAATACTCAATATCTCTAATGAAAAACCCTAATTTCACGTATTGATGATAAAATTTATTAATTTTATTAAACGGTAATATTTTCTGTCTTTTCTCCAACGGTAATATTTTTTGTCTTTTCTCAAACGGTAATATTTTTTGTTTTTTCTCCAACGGTAACTTTTTTTGTCTTCTCTCCAACGGTAACATTTTTTGTCTTCTCTCTAACGGTAACATTTTTACTCCTTTATAAATACGCAAACTCAAGCCTCATTTCCTCCATAGAACCAAACAGAAATTGTATCATTTGATCTCCTACTCCTTTCATCAAATGGCTCGTACTTTCTTTCGCAAATTATTGACATACGTATCCTCTGAAGATGATAGCGATGTTCAAAGTATGGAGGCGGATGGACAGTCATCCAGACGACGTAGCAATAGCCAACGTCGTAAGTTTATTCGGCGTGATCATATTCAGGGACACGAGCGCCTATTTCGTGATTATTTCGCTGAAAATCCAGTATATCCCTCGAATCTATTTCGAAGGAGATTTCGGATGAGTCGTCCCCTATTTCTTCGTATTCTAAATGAAGTAGAGTCTTACGAGCCGTACTTCGTCCAAAGAAGAGATAATGCCGGCCGCCTCGGTTTATCTTCTATGCAAAAAATCACCGCAGCACTTAGAATGCTAGCGTATGGGGTTATTGGAGATTTTATGGATGAATACATACGTATTGGTGAAAGCACCACAATGGAGAGCCCAAAAAATTTACTGAGACAGTAGTAAGTGTTTTTTTAGAAGAATATCTAAGGTCTCCAACTGCTAATGATATTGCCCGATTGCTTGCGGTTGGTGAACAACGAGGATTCCTAGGAATGCTAGGAAGCATTGATTGCATGCATTGGAAGTGAAAAAATTGTCCTGCAGCTTGGAAAGGTACGTACTCAGGCCACATCCGTGAACCAACTATTATTTTAGAAGCAGTTGCTTCATATGATCTCTAGATATGGCATGCATTTTTTGGTATGCCCGGTTCACATAACAATATTAATGTGCTAGATAGATCTTTTATTTTTATGGAACTTGCCCAAGGGCGTGCTCCTCAAGTCAATTACACTGTCAATGGTAACGACTATACGATGGGCTATTACCTTGCGGACGGTATTTATCCCAAGTGGCGAACTTTTGTGAAAACGATTCCATCACCACGTGGGAATAAGAAGAAAAATTTTACGAAAGCACAAGAATCCGCAAAAAAAGATGTCAAGCGTGCATTCGGGGTACTTCAACAACGATTTGCTATCATTCGTGGACCTTCCCGAATGTTCAAAGTGAAAGTACTAACAAATATAATAAAAGCATGTGTTATTTTACATAATATGATAATTGAAGACGAGCGTGATGATAATGAGGGTCTGAACATTGAATATGATCAACTTGATGATGATCTCCCCGAATTGTCGCGCAATCATACAACTGAGCTTGCGGACCTCATCCAGCGTCATCATGATATTAGAGACAGCTCGGCACATCTTCAACTTCAAGAAGATCTAATCGAACATCAATGGCTTTTATATTCACAACATTAGTCGGGGTTGCTCTAGATATTATTATTTCCTTAATGTAATTGGTGACCTATGTTTAATTTCTGTTTTTTTGTATTTTGTATTTCGTTATTGTTATCAATATCTCGAATGTATTAATGGTAATCAAGTTTGTTTCTGAAAATTTCATTGAGTCGATTATTGCACAACGTAATTAATCATTCCATATTATCAAAAACATAAATGGTCTTTTTGTGCATTTTTTACGCATATATAATTAATGGTAAACAACAACATTGTCCATTTGCAATAATTGTCCCAAACATAAAATAAATAACATGAATACAGAGAATCATTCCAAATTGGCATCTCTAATGCGTCTCGCCATTATTTCCCTCTGTAGTTGCTGGAAATAAAGTCGCTGCATTTCTGGCATAACACTCACATCCATCATCATGATGCGCTGATCTGATTCCTTCTTCACGAGCTCCACTTTCTCTGCCTCCAACCGCAGCCGTTCGTCCTCTTGCCGAATTTTACTGAGCTCTTTTTCTCGTTCCAGCGACACCTTCTCGGCCTCCAACCTCAGTCTTTCATCCTCTAGAAGAAATTTTTTGGCCTCTGTCTCTTTGTCATACTCCATCTTCTTGACTTTAAGGCGATAGAACTCTTTCTCCTGAGCGCGTGACTCCTCCAAAAGAGTATATTTCATCTTCCTGAGTTGGAAATTCTCCTCTGCTTCCCTGCCTTGGGCCTTTCGTTTTGTTTTCTCAGCTTTCCTTCCAATTGGTCTGTCGGGCTCGATAACTTCATTCTCTAGCATTTGATCCGCGTCGATATCAAAAACAGAATCAACTGTTGCACCAGAACATCGAGTTGGGGTCGGGGATGGGGACATCGTCTTCCTTCGCTTTGGATCAGGATTTGTGGCTCTCCAAATCCACTTAGGTTGGTCCTTCAACAGGTGCCAACAATGCTCGAACTGGAAGGAGCATTTTTCTAGTGCTTGATACATAACCTTGGCCTTCTCAAACTTGCGTGGAAAAAAAAAAGCTAATGTTAAACCAATGTAGGTGACAAGAATTTTTAGAGTAAAACAGACAATGATTTGGAAATTGTACCTTGTCTTGGTCGGTCATGCCATTTTGATTTAACCCTTCAACTTGGGCTAGTTTCGCACAAAACTTGTTTGTCGCCTTTTGGATAACCGACCAACGATGAATTAAAGACTTTATTGTCCGCTCATGGCTGGTTTCTTTAAATTGTTGGAAGTATTCAGAAATTTTTTCCCAAAGTTGAGAGTATTTTTGATCTGTTCCCTGAACGGCATCTAGGCTACAATTTAGCCATGCGGAGACAAGGAACTTGTCTTCTTCGGGGGTGAAATTCGCACCCCGCACTGATTTCCTATTGCCGATAGGCTCGTTAGGGGGTAGGGGTGGAGAGTCATCAATGGTTAATGGAGATGTTCCACTATGCCCGGTCAAAGTGGGGTCGAGTTGAGGATCTTGACTAAGGAGATTGGTGAAGTACATGTGTCCAGGATCTTGGGAATCCATCTCTAAAAAAATAATGAAAAAGTCGATCAAATTCCCATCACGAAGAATTATGGGTTTCAGTGGGGGCTCAGGAGCCGAATGGTCAAATTATAGAAATATGGACACCTACTCATGGCAGCAACGACTGGTTGCCATGACATGTTGGCCGTCCGGGTTACCTAACCATTGAGGAGATGGCCATAAATATCCCTAATCTTCACATACGATTTTCATCATCACAGCCGAAGGGGTTTAATTTACACATTACACATCTATCGCAACAGAATAAAAAACAACAACAAACAGCATGCAAATTACAAACCACAAAATAAGAGCATTCCCATCCGGTTCCCCATATTGAGTAAGATAATAAATGTGGCTCAGAATGGTGTAACAAGCTTCAACATGGGTAATCTTGGAGTCCAGCATCGATCGGCTGCAAAACCTCACCCGAACCCCGATTGCAGTTTATGGAGAGTACCACAAACTGCAACTTGGCCTATTCGAGTAACGATTACCCCGCCATATCGATGGGGCTCCAATTACACTTTTGAATTAACCCCATCATCACAGCCTAATTATATTCCCCCCTCCCCCGAATGACACGAAACACTGCGAAAGCACCCAATTCTAACGAAGAAATTACTCAATGACCAACAAATGGTAATATTATAGTTAAGGAACAGCAAAGTGACATGTTGGCCCAATGAATATGTGATTAGACCAACTCATAAAGTTCCATTTTTATAACAAATAATATAAACTTGAAAACCATCCCAAGAGGCAGTGCACACATTATTGATACTAACAACCAATGTGTTATACTACTTTCAAACCAAATTGCAGTATTTTATAAAATGTTAAATGGCTGATCGGCAGAGTATATACCAACCAAAAAGTACAAACAAATATAGAACAGAATAGCATATGGGCCTATCATTAAATCATAGATATGGAAGATCCTACAAAAGAATTTTCTGCCTCTTTCAATGTCTATACATCACAATACATAACAGATTTCTTTTTAATAACCAAACAAGTTACAGTTTTGAGTTTGGGACCTGTAACACAAATCAGTCTCATGGCTGATAATGGCGGCAATCCACCAAAATAATACCAATGAAAGGGGAAAAAAGGGACCACGGGGGAGCCTCACAGAACACATGATCATCCATAGCTGAAGAGATTATTGTACATTTACAATAAAAATGGGAAATATGCAAAATAGAAATCAGGCAAGACTCATATAATTAATAGGGGACATAATTTTGTGGTTTTTTCTCAACCAAAAAAGCATTGACAGATTTGATTTAGTTTCTGAAATTATACATAGCAGTGTTCTAAAAGAGCATGCATATTGGAAATAATCGAATCAACAATCAGAAAAGTCCCAAACAGATGTATGTGATTAATTTCTCACAATCTCACAATTACAGTGAACCAAAATCTTGACAATCAGTGTGCACAGAGATACCAAAACATCAACCGAGAAAATGCACAGAGATACCAAAACAAGAACGTCGAAAATGCACAGAGATACTTCAACAACATCCTCTAGATTTCGCAAGGTATTCAATGGCAATAAGTGAACAATAATACGATTCAAATAGAGAGCATAAATGATTCCATCAAATAAATCTTCAAAACATCAGAAATCATGATCCAAGGATTCGGACCAAGGATAAAGGAATTCGGACATTGCAGCAAAAAATCCCAAATCTTCAACTATCAATCGAGATTCAAACCTGTGAAATACTATTCAGACCAAGATCTAGATCATGAAAATTAATTGTTCAATTCGAAAAAGATCCCTCACAGACTTGAGGAGAAGAGAAATCGGTCATGGCGTCGTGGCCAATCTCAACAGAAAACCCCAAATAGAGAACCACAAAAGTAATCGAAGGAGAAACCACAAAGAAACCAAACGGAAACTTACAAGCCTAGAGAGCTACCGTACCGATGGAGATGCGAACAGAAAAAGGGGGCCAACCGACGGAGAAGAAGACGCGGGGGAAGGGGAAACCGATTGGGGTTTGTTGGGGATGGGGACGTACAGTAGATTCGCAAAAATGGAGAAATACTGTACAGATCGTAAACGGCAACCGCATAATGGGGAACCGGATGGAGTAGGGTTTTTCAGCTAAACCCTAAAATTTTCCCTAAAATTTGAGGATATGGGAGATATGGGGAACCGAATGGGGGTGCTCTAAGACTGACTAAACCCTCACCACATGCCTACTTTATTTACTCGGCGGTGCTATAAGTACGGTTGGTGGCTCCCACCGTTGGATAAAAAGAAAAATTTTATTTTATTTTTTTAAATCTTTTTTTAGTACTTTTAAATATTTTAAAAAATATAAAAAATTTATAATAATATTAAATAATTTTTTTTTAATCATTCAAAAAAATAAATTTTGGCCAGCGATAGCCTTAGAGTTTTCCTTAGAGCACTCACGATAGGTTTTGTAAAACTAATTGTTATGTAAAATTTAAAGGTATGATATCTAAAACATGTATCCAATAGATGCTTTACTTTATTTCTATTTTACATTTGTGTACAATGTTGCTGCTAGAAGTAGAAGCAACGGTACACAAATGTAAACATACTTTTATTTGTTTTTTTTATCTTTTCTTGTACTTTTTCTTTTAAATTAATTTCTTTTATTGTACTTTTTTTCTTATAAAATATTAAAAAGTATAATATTAAAATGATATAAAAAAAATGGATAAGCTGATGTATGGTATATTGTAAAAGTTAATATGTAAAATAGAAAAAGTAAGATTTAGTGATGTATTTTAAAAGATATGATGAAAAAAGCTCTTATTTATGAAGTTGTAAAATGTATTTTTACACATGTGAATTAAACTTGTTAGATTGTATTTTATATTTGATTGTATTTTTAGGATGTATTATTTAGCTGTTAGTATAAATATTTGTAGTTGATTATTTTACTCACTTTTCAGACTTTGGGCATTTTCGTGATTCTTGGAATACAAGAAGTTTCTAGGTCTTCTTGTTCTGTTATGGTATCATAAGATTTCGACTTTCCCTTTCCATGGCGCCAAATCCACATATCTCTTCTCAAGATGCTGCGAGTCCCTTCTTCTTCTTCCACTCTAGTGATAATTCCAGCGTTGTTCTTGTCACGCAATTTCTAACTGGAGACAACTATCACAACTAGTCCCATTTCATGACTATGACTCTTTCGGCGAAAACCAAATTATCATTTGTGGATGGTTCAATTCTCAAATCGTCAGATTCAACCAATCCTTCTTCTCTTCGTGGCTGAGTTGTAATAACATGGTGATTTTTTGGATCCTTAACTCAATTTCTCTTGATATTTCTGCTAGTGTATTGTATGTTACTATTGCTTTTGATATTTGGACCGATTTAATGGAGAGATTCTCTGGAAGAATGGTCCTAGGATTTTTCAAACCCAGAAATGGATTTCATCCCTTTCTCAAGGTCAACTTTCGGTGAGTGCTTATTTCACTCGCCTGAAAGCCCTTTGGGATGAATTGGTCAATTACAAATCTGTTCCTGTATGCTCGTGTGGTGCTTTGAACACGTTGAACTTGTATGTTCAACAAGAACATATTTTACAGTTCCTTATAGGACTAAATGAATAATTTTATTTGGCTAGGGCTCAAATTTTGTTGATGAAGCCCTTACCACCACTCAACAAGATTTTTTCCCTTGTCCTTCAGGAAGAACAACATAGAAAAATCTCTATTACTTCTCTTCCTCCTGCTGATGTTCATGCTTTTGTTGCTAACTCTGATGCTCCAAGATCTGTGAAATCCTTTCTTAAGAAGGATAGACCAGTATATAAACACTGTGGAATTACTGGTCATGTGATTGAGAATTACTACAAACTTCATGGATTGCCATTGGGGTACAAGCCAAAGCCACGGCAACAATCCATGGCCAATCAAGTTATCCTTAGTGATAACTCTCCCTCAAGAGCATCTCAATTTTCTTTGACTGAGGCTCAATATCAATGATTATTTTCTATGCTCAATATCAACTCTCATAATCATTCTGGCAATTCCAGTAACGCTACTAATGTTGTAGCTTCCTCTTCTTACTCTTTATCTGGTATTTTTTCATTTCAGAATTCTGTTTTTTCTTCTACTAAGCATACACCTTATGCTCCTCATAGTTCAGATTGGATTCTTGAAACGGGGGCCACAAATCATATGATCTCCTCTATTGATCTTTCTATATCTATAACTTCTGTTGTAAACACCTCTATCAGATTACCTAATAGTCAATGTGTCTCTATCACACATATTGGCACAATTCATCTTTCTGAGCATCTTGTTCTTCAGGATGTTCTCTATATACCCTCATTTATTTTCAAATTATTTTCCATCAGTAAACTTATCAAATCTCTCATTTGTTGCTTTCTTTTTTCCTTTAACCTATGTCAAATTCAGGACCTAACCACGTCAAAGCTGATTGGAGTGGGTAGACAACAAGGAGGGCTCTATACCCTGCAGCAACCAGGCTTTTCTCTTTCCCCTCAGATGCCATTACTTTCTATTACTTTCTCACAATAAAGTTTGTAGTTTCAATAATACATTGTTATCATCTGCATGTTTTACTTCTTCTAAGTGTTCCTTGTTTCATCTATGACAGAATTGATTAGGACATCCATCTATTTCAATAATGTATTTCTTAAATAAATTTGTGCCTAATTTGGTTATATCTGATAATCCATATTCTATCTGTCCATTAGCTAAACAAAAAAGTTACCATTTCCAAATAATAATAATATCTCTGCTTTACCTTTTGACCTTATCCATTGTGATGTTGGGGGCCCTTTTCCCACCTTCATTGTTGAACTTGGGCCATTTGGATTTATCTTTTTAAATATAAATCTGAAGTCCCAATTCTTATTTAGAAAATTTTCAAGATGATCAAAACTCAATTCAATACAAAAAAAATCGTACTGATCATGGTACAAAATTTTTTATATCATATTTTCTTACATCTAAAGGGGTATTCATTAACATAGCTGTGTTAAAACTCCAAAACAAAATTCTGTTGTGGTGAGAAAACACCAGCACATTCTCAATATTGCTCGGGCCTTGTTGTTCCAATCTCATATGCCTCTTAAGTTTTGAGGTGATGTTGGCTTAACAGCTACCTACTTGCTTAACAGGTTGCCTACTCCTCCCTTACAAAATAAATCCCCTTTTGAGCTATTGTTTCATACTTCTCCTTCATATGAACATTTATAAACTTTTGGTTGCTTGTGCTTTGCTTCTACCTTACAAAGATCTCGAACCAAATTTGATCCTTGAGCTTGGGATTGTGTTTTCCCTGGATACCATTTTGGTATCAAGGGTTACAAATTATTTGATCTGAAAACAAATCAGTGCTTTGTGTCCAGACATGTTATTTTTCATGAACATGTTTTTCCTTTTCAATTACTTTTTCAATCTGATTTGTCTCCTTCTTCAACAATTTCTCTTCCATTTTCCGTTCAATCTTCAACACTTGATTCATTTACTATGCCTTCAACAATATCTTTACCTAATGTCCCTTCCTCTCCTATCTCTTTTCCTATTTCTGAGCCTTATGATTCCTTACCCTTACCTCCAAGAAGATCAAATAGAATCCGAGAAGCCCTTGGCTACTTGCAAAATTTTTATTGTAATTCCTCTACTGTACACTCTCAATCAGTTTCTCTAACAGGTTCTATCTCTTTTTTCCTTCCTACAAAAGTTAAATATAATATCTCAAATTTTCTTTCTAATCATCACTTGTCTCCTGGTCAAAAGTCATTTGCTTTAACTATTTATACTGATATTGAACCTGAGTTTTATCACCAAGTAGTCAAGCACTGTCATTGAAGAGATGCTATGACTGCTAAGATTTCTAATTTGGAACTCAATAATGCTTGGACTGTTGTCCCACTGCCTCCTGGCAAACAGCCCATAGGGTGTAAATGAATTTATAAGATCAAGTATAGCGTTGATGGTTTTGTGGAATGATACAAAGCAAGGCTGGTTGTTAAGGGTTATACCCAAAAAGAAGGTTTGGACTATTCTGAGACTTTTTCACCTGTTGCCAAAATGGCTACTGTTAGAACCTTATTAGCCATTGCTGCTGTTCAGAATTGGCATCTCATTTAACTTGATGTGAACAATACTTTTTTGCATGGGGATCTTTTGGAAAAGGTGTACATGAAATTGCCTCCTGGTTTTCATGTTAAAAGGGGGTCCAAAGTATAGAAATTGAATAAGTCTCTTTATGGTCTCAAACAAGCCTCTCAATAATGGTTCTCTAAGTTCAGTAATACCCTTCTTGATCTGGGTTTTGTGCAGTGCATGGCTGATTATTCACTCTTTACCAAGTCCCAAGGTCCTTCTTGCATTGCTCTACTAGTTTACATTGATGACATCTTTATAGCTATTAGTGATTTAGAATCTGTGAATTCTTTAAAATCTTTACTTGATGCTAAGTTCAAGCTTAAAGATCTTGGTCACCTTAAGTATTCCCTTGGCTTGGAAGTAGTCAGATCTTTAAGTGGTATTTCATTATGTCAGAGAAAATATGCACTTAAGATTTTACAAGATGCTGGTTTTTTGGCATCTAAACCAAATTCTTTTCCCATTGAGCAAAATTTGAAACTCAGCAAAGATGATGGGGACTTGTTACCAAATCCAATAATGTTTCGAAGATTAATTGGTTGGCTTCTATATCTTACTTTTACAAGGCTAGATTTATCTTACTCAGTTCAGAAACTTAATCAGTACATGGATCGACCTAGACAAACCTCACTTAACTGCAACTCATTGGATTTTGCAATATGTTAAAAATACTTCTGGTCTTGATCTGTTTTTTCCAACTCATAATTCACTAACACTCAAGGCTTTTGCATATTCAAACTGAGCTTCTTGCCCTGACAGCAGGAGATCTACAAATGAGTTTTCTATTTTTTTCTCTTGGTGATTCTTTGGTTTCATAGAAAACTAAGAAGCAACATACCATTTCTCGTTCTTTATCTGAGGCTGAATATCGATCCATGGCCTCTACCACTTGTGAAATTGTTTGGCCTCTTACCCTTCTTTTTTATTTTCACATATCTCATACTCATAGTGCTCAACTGTTTTGTGATAGTCAGGCTGCCTTACACATTACTGACAATCTAGTTTTTCACGAACATATTAAGCACATTGAGTTGGACTGCAATTTTATTCGTGACAAGATTCAGGCTAGAGTCATCAAAACATTTCATCTTGTCTCTCAACACCAACTTGCTGATGTTTTTACCAAGCCTCTTGGCCATCAACAATTTGAGACCTTAATCACCAAGATTGGAGTTCATTCCATTTACTCTCCATCTTTAAGAAGGGTATTAAGTTGTAAAATGTATTTTTACACGTGTCAATTAAACATGTTAGGTTGTATTTTATATTTGATTGTATTTTTAGGATGAATTATTTAGCCTTAAGTATAAATACTTGTAAT
Organism: Carya cathayensis; assembly: GCA_011037825.1. Lineage (NCBI taxonomy): Eukaryota > Viridiplantae > Streptophyta > Magnoliopsida > Fagales > Juglandaceae > Carya > Carya cathayensis. Next base: position 393,661 of record QGSO01000142.1, on the reverse strand, counting down.
TTATTATTTTAGTCACTTTTAAGACTTTGGGCATTTTTGTGATTCTTGGAATACAAGAAATTTCTAGGTCTTCTTGCTCTATTATTATTGTATCCACTTATTGATAAAAATCCTATTCCTTTATACTCTCAATTTCCAAAATATTGTGGCTTTATTTTCCTTTTATTTTCTTACCATAATACACACACACACACACACACATATACTAGGTGAAAGCAACGTGCAATGCACGTTTGCTTAGTTTATATTTAATTTTTTTGGTTAAGAATTAATTTTTTATTAATAAAGATGTAATATTTTTGGTTAATTAAATAACTAATGATGTAATATTTATGTAATTGATAAATAATTAAACGTTGTGATATATTAAAAAAGAATAGCATTAATAGAATCTATAGCATGGTCTTATAGATAAACATCGCTCATACTTTTATGAAAGCTGTTTGAGATAATTTTAATTCTAAGATGATGATCCAGCATTTTTCTCATCTTGCACCACTTCAATAGAAAGGACATAAAACTGCCTATATTTTTTCTCCTTCAGTTTCTCTGGATCTACATAAACTTGAATCTTTAAAATTTTTTTGATAATTTCTCCGCAACGCTTTTAACATATGGTCAATTTTCCTACAAAATAAATTTTGAATAACTTTACAAAATTAATAAAAAAAAAAAACCCTTTTTTTTTATAATTAACTCATTATAACAAAACTCAACTTTGGAAGAAAAATTTAAGAGATACCTCTCCAGCATTTCCCATTTTCCATCAATTCATTAAGATGTTATTAAGATGTTATCCCCATTTGAAGTATCCATTTGATAAATATTGTATATAGAAAATATTTAATTAGTCGCAAGTTTCAAAGATCTAGAATTAGGAAAAAGAGTTGTTCCCCACACACAAACATAAAGTACCTTTCGGGCCGAGTGTAGGAAAATTTGATTAATTAGGATCAAATTTGACATAAAGTACCTTATGTCAAATTTTCTTTGTTGTCAATTAGGATTAACCAAGCGTGTTACGGCCGAAGGGTTAAGGTCTTCCTATAAAAAAATGGGCCAAGGATTTCCCTTAGGATCTTAACATAGTGAAGAAAATTTCTCCTTTAAATTTATTTTGGAATATTACTTTTTCTTTAACAGATATATTATACAGTTTCTCTAATAGATATATTATACAGTTTTTTGTTGCTTTCAATTTTCGTGGATTTTTGTCTGTCTAATTATGTGAAGCGTTTTGAACTGTATAATTATAAGGCACTGATGTAATTATATGCTAGAAAATTTTTGCAAGAAAACATCTGTGATCATATATGCTCATGTTAGGAAAAAACTATAATTTCAATTCCCCCAAACTTGTATCAACCTATGGTCTGTTTTAACTTATTTGTCTTTAACTTAATACTTTAGTAATAGAAAGTAATTATTATACATCTCTAGCCTATCATTACTATCTTTTCATGCATTTTATCTATCCATGCATTGGTCTTCATTTTAGGGAATTTGGATGGTTGTCTGGTAATATTGTAATGTACCTCAGTTATCTAAAAGATGGACCACTTCTCCAGGTACTTTCTGACTTTTTATTACCTCAGTTTTTTAGTTTGATTTTCTAATTATTTCTGTTATATTTTTCTTATTATTATTGCTTGACTATAGGGATTAGGTTTTATTTGTTTTTTAGTTTTTTTTATGTGTTTTTTAATAACTTCTATGGATCTCTAAGTTTTATGATATTAATTGTAAAATAGAGAGTGCAAGCTAGCTATATATATAGTTGTATAATGTATTAATAAGTTGTGGCTTGATTTGGATTGATGTTTTTATTATTAAGTCAAAGACAAATAAGTTATGAAAAGGCAGTAATCTAATATCATAAAATTTAGAGATTATTAAAAGGCAGCAATCTAATATCATAAAACTTAGAGATTGATGTAATACATAGATAGATTATATATAATATAAACACACAAAAGGCAGTAAAACTGACTTTTTTAATGTACCTTCAAATCTTTGCACCACTGCACTGCTTCACCACACCTTATTTAAGAGAGACAGAGTATAGATAAGTTTTTTAATCTAATATCATAGAACTTAGAGATTATTAAAAGGCAGTAATCTAATATCATAAAACTTAGAGATTGATTAATGCATAGATAGATTATATATATAATATAAACACACAAAAGGCAGTAAAACTGACATTTTTAATGTACATTCAAACCTTTACACCACTACACTGCTTCACCACAATTGATTTGTTGCCTAGATGACTAACACAAGAGGGGGTGAATTGAATTGTATTTAAGAAAATAACAATTATAAATCAAATATACAATATAAAATATAAACAAAATATAAAATAGCAATAAATATAAAGAGTAAGGGGTAAGAGAAGCAAACTCAGTATGTTAACGAGGTTCGGCCCCACTGCCTACGTCCTCGCCTCAAACTACCCCTTGAGGATCCCCGAATTCACTATTCAACCTCCTTCAGGTGGAGATAGAAACCTATTACACCTTTGAACAACACCGCTACAAAGGATCCGTGTAGAACACCCTCTACACTTGCAATCACCTCACACGTAGTGATTCAACTATTCCGTGTGTAGAACACTTTCTACACGCACAAGGGTTATACACACCCTTTTACTGATACAAGAATTGATAGTGGGTAGAATATTAGAAAACGCTTCTCAATGAGTGAAATAAGAACAATACAGCACAAACTATATCTCTCAAAATGAACAAGGGTTAAGGCTCAATGCTTAGAGAAGAGAGAATGAAAGCTTTGAATGAATATTGTATACTATTGGTGTTGTAAATGTGAAGCTCTCAAATGATCTATTTATAGGCATATGAGACTTCATATTCAAATTTAAAAAGATTCACATGTCAAAGACATCATCATTCACTTTTCAAAAATTCAAACCTAATCTTTTTACTTTTTGCATATGACAAAAGGAGCACACTTTGCTTTTAAAAAAAATCAAACCTAATCTTTTACTTTTTGCATATGACAAAAGGAGCACACTTTACTTTTCAAATTTTTCAAACAAAGACATCTTCCTTTTGCATAAGTCAAGAAAAGCATCAATCACTTTTGAAATTATTCAAATAAAACATGCACATGTGAAAGATGACAATCAATCATCTTTAATATTTTCAAAGTTCAAACCTTTAATCATGGCATGCACATGTGAAAGATGACAATCAATTATCTTTCAAAATATTCAAATTTAATTTTCAAAAATATTCATGCACATGTGGAAAATGTATTTTAATGCTTTATGATAAAATATTAATTTTGAGCCTTAATCCTAATTTCGAATTTTAAGAGATTTACGACATTACTCTATGAGTTTAATGTGAACTTGTTTCCTTCTTGCTCATGTTTGGTTCTTTGATGTGCTTGACTTCATTGTGTGGACAACTTGAGCTTGAGACTCCTTCATTCTTTGAAATCATTTGTTATCATCAAAATCCATGTGTAGATATATAATTACACAAAACTTGAAATCTTAGGTTCAACAATCTCCCCCTTTTTGATGATGACAAATACGTGATAGAACTTGAAATCTGTATTAATACTTAAGCTCCCCCTGAGAATATGCGTTAGTTTTTCAAGCAAAAGTATAAATATAATTCCAAGCATATATAACAAGTTTAGCAATTTAAACAATGTTAATGTTCTAGTCTAAAACTTCTCCCCCTTTTGGCATCATTAAAAAGGATCGGCAGCAAGTAAATAGACTGAAGAAAACGGGGCGTTAATAGACACTGTAGATAGTTGAAAAAGGGAGCTGTCCGTGACCCGACAAGTGCTGCAAAGCCTCAACGCCTAACTCTATGAATTTAGTGCGGCTGGAGATTTAAACAATCGCCTGATGTGTTGACAGACGTGATTGAAGGCTCTGAGTTTCTATAAAAAAAATCATTTTCACATATCGGATACCCAAAAAAAATACATCTCTTCTTGACTTGAGTTCTGTTTTTTCATAACGATAGAATGGCTGAACAATTCTCTTCCACTAATGTTTCAGATTTGAATTAGGAACCCTTGACGCATCAACCACCAATCTTCTCTCCTAAGGCCGTCAATACCATGATAGGAGCAGAGAACCGTTTTTCGAGTAAGGCTGATTCTGAGATTATTGCAGAATCAAGAATGCTCAATAGTCAATATGCTGCATCTGTTACGATCATGTCTCGGAGGTTAATGGCGAGGGTGAGTGAGATTGATCATCTTAACATCCAAATATCTGAGTTACGACAGAAGCTTGCTAATAAGGATAGAGAGAATAAAAGGCTAAAGCAAGAAAACAAAGAGTTGAAAAAATTTGCAGATTGGTATGCTCATGATCTGCAACCACGAATAGAGGAGCTGGAACGAGAAAGGGTTCAGATACAGGATCAACATCGGCAGATAACAGCAGAGGTTCATCGTTTACTAGAAAAATAGGGACAATCTACTGTTAATCTCGCTGGCTTAGTAAGAAAACTTTTGACAATGTGTATCCAGCATATCTTGTATTTCTTTTGACTAAATAAGATTTGAAGAGACAATTGTTTGTCTTGTTCTTTATGCTATCTCTATAAAATCAGTCTTAAAGTTCATCCGATTTGTATCAAATCTTCTGCATTCCTTCAACATTCTCGCTTTAAGTTTTCAATTCTTTTGTCAATGGCTCATTCTTCTAACATTCCTCTAGATTCATCCATGAAGTATTCAGCACCTCAACCTCCTGTCCTTTCTGCAGCTGCCATTGGTGCCATGTTGCAGCAAAAAAATAATAGTTTGGCTAATAAGTCAGACTCCGATGCTATCTACGACTTGGTGAGTCTCGGGACTCGCTACTCATCCTCTATTGTTGCTTTTTCCCAGCGGGTACAAGCCAAAAACCATGAGGTTGAAAGGCTTAAAGAACAAATTGTTGTACTTCAATGAATTGTTCAAGAGTCTCACACAAGGGAAGGAATCATTCGGCAGAAGAATAAACAGTTGAAATCTCTATTGGATTCTTCATTCCGCTTGCCAGTTCCCATGGATAAGGATGACATGATATTGTATGAAGAGAATGAGCGTCTCAAACATGAGGCTAAGAACCTCAAGTTTATGTAAAAGTATTTTAAAAAAAAAATCTCTCTATTTTTATGAACTCTGGTTTACCTTTTAAGAGATATTCATAACATGCATCATACATATTTCTCTTCTAATCATACACAATCTATCTTCTGGTAAAGGTTTTGTGAATATATCTGCTAACTGATTGTGTGTGTTTGTGAACTCTAGTACTATATCGCCTTTCTGCACATGATCTCGAAGAAAATGATATCTTATTTCAATATGCTTAGTTCTAGAATGTTGTATTGGGTTCTTTGAAAGATTTATAGCACTTGTATTATCACATTTGATTGGAATGTGATTATACATGAGTTTAAAATCTTCAAGTTGTTGCTTCATGTAAAGAACTTGAGCACAACAACTACCCGCAGCAACATATTCTGCCTCAGCAGTAGATAGTGCAACAGAATTTTGTTTTTTACTAAACCAGGAAACTAATGCATGACCTAAGAAGTGACATGCTCCACTAGTGCTTTTTCGATCTATTTTACAACCAGCATAATCTGCATCTGTGTAGCTGATTAGATCGAAAGATGTGTGTTTAGGGTACCATAACCCTAGGTTAATTGTACCACTAAGATATCTAAGAATGCGCTTAACTGCAATTAAATGAGATTCTTTTGGAGATGATTGAAAACGTGCACATAAACACACACTGAACATAATATCTGGTCTACTGGCTGTCAAATATAATAAGCTACCAATCATACCTCGATATACTTTCGAGTCAACTGTCTTACCGGATTCATCTTTATCAAGTTTAGTAGATGGGCTCATTGGTGTTCCAGTTTCCTTAGCACCTTCCATCCCAAACTTCTTCAGCAATTCCTTAATATATTTTGATTGATTGATGAATGTCCCACTTTTTACTTGCTTAATTTGCAATCCGAGAAAGAATGTAAGTTCTCCCATCATGCTCATTTCAAATTCATCCTGCATAGTCTTAGCAAAAACTTGACACATATTTTCATTAGTAGCACCGAATATTATATCATCAACATAAATCTGAACCAAAAGAATATCATCATTTTCGTATTTAATGAAAAGAGTTGTGTCGATTTTTCCTCTTGAGAAACCTTTTTTAATCAAGAAACCACTGAGTCTCTCGTACCACGCTCTAGGAGCTTGTTTGAGTCCATATAGTGCTTTTGTGAGTTTGAAAACATGATTTGGAGAAATATGATTTTCAAAACCTGGAGGTTGCTCAACATATACCTCTTCATTTATAAAACCATTTAAGAAAGCACTTTTAACATCCATTTGAAAAAGTTTGAAATCTTTATAACAAGCATATGCAAGTAGCATTCGAATAGCTTCTAATCTTGCGACTGGTGCATATGTCTCATCATAATCAATTCCTTCTTCTTGATTGTAACCTTGGGCTACAAGTCGAGCCTTATTTCTAGTAATGACTCCGGACTCATCTTTCTTGTTTCTAAAAACCCATTTTGTTCCAATAATAGTATGATTTTTGGGTTTAGGAACAAGTGTCCAAACATCATTTCTTTCAAATTGATTAAGCTCTTCTTGCATAGCTAGAATCCAAGATTCATCAAGAAGTGCTTCATCAATATTTTTAGGTTCAATCTGAGATAAAAAAGCAGTATGATTGCAAATATTTCTAAGAGATGATCGAGTGCTTACACCTTGTGAAGGTTCTCCCAGAATTTGTTCCACTGGATGATCTTTCACAAATTTCCACTGTTTGGTTGCATCTCGTATTAAATTTTGATGATCTTTCCTGATGTCTCCATGTTGGACTTCCTCTATTGTGTTCTCTTTGTTGAGATTGAGACTTTCTGTATTATTTATACCTCCTGTTTCTTCATCAATGGATTTCTTGGAGAGTAGAGAATTAGATTCATCAAATACTACATGCATAGATTCTTGTACAGTTAAAGTCTTTTTATTGAATACTCTATAAGCTTTACTATTTGTAGAATACCCGAGAAAAATACCTTCATCCGATTTTGCATCAAATTTGCCTAAATTATCCCTGTCATTCAAAATAAAACATTTGCATCCAAATACATGAAAGTAACCAATGTTGGGCTTTTTCTCATTCCAAAGCTCATAGGGGGTTTTATCTAATTTAGACCTTAACATAACTCTATTTATAACATAACATGCAGTACTTACCGCTTCGGCCCAAAAATAACTAGGCAAGTTGTTCTCATTAAGAATTGTTCTTGCCATCTCTTGAAGAGATCTATTTTTCCTCTCTACTACCCCATTTTGTTGAGGAGTTCGAGGAGCAGAAAAATTATGCACAAAACCATTTTCATCACAAAATGTTTCAATATTTTTATTAACAAACTCTTTTCCCCTATCACTTCGGATACTTGAAATAGTATAGCCCTTTTCATTTTGAATTCTCTTGCATAACTTGGTAAAAGCATTATGTGCCTCATCTTTATGAGCAAGAAAGATGACCCAAGTATATCTAGAGAAATCATCAACAATAACAAAAGCATAATATTTTCCTCCTAGACTTGCAACTCTATTTGGTCCAAAAAGATCCATGTGTATCAGTTGCAGTGGTCTAGTAGTGGAAATATATTTCTTGGTTTTAAAAGAAGTTTTTGTTTGTTTACCAAATTGGCATGCATCACAAATTTTGTCTTTAAGAAAATTTGCCTTTGGTAAACCTCTCACAAGATCATTTTTTGAAAGTTTGGAAATAAGTTCCATGTTGGCATGACCTAGTCTTCTATGCCATAACCAATTAGTTTCATTTTGTACTGAAAAACAAATAGCATCTTGTGAGGTAATTTCTTCAAAATCGATTGTATAAACATTATTACTTCTAAAGGCAGTAAAACAAATGTTATAATCATGATCATTCAAAATAATGCACTTATCCATTTTGAAAGTAACTGTAAATCCTTTATCACATAATTGACTTATACTCAAAAGATTATGTTTTAGACCTTCAACAAGTAGAACATCTTCAATTATGAGAGAAGATTTATTACCAATTTTACCTATTCCCACGATCTTCCCTTTCGAGTTGTCTCCAAATGTCACGTGTCCTTCTTCTTTAGATCTAAGATCAAAGAACTTAGTCTTGTCTCCCGTCATGTGTCTTGAACATCCACTATCTAAAAACCATTTGTTTTTGCTTGTAGAGGACTTCATGCATACCTATAAAAACAATTAAAATGATTTTTCTTGGTACCCAAGTTCTTTGGGTCCTTTATTTATTAGTATTAGAAGAAACAAGATTTTTAGGTACCCATATGGCCCTAATAGTCATTGTATGTTTTCTTCTAATAGGACAAGTATGATAATTATGACCATTTCTATTACAAAAATTACAAATAGCATGTGACATATATGAAAATCTTGAATGATTATAATAGTATCCTTTTTTGACAAACTTATTATGAAAAGAATTTTGAATATTAGACTTTGATGTAGAAGGATTATCAAAGAAGTTTTTATAAGGTTTGAACTTTTGTTTTGGCATATATCCCAAGCCTGCCTTGTCAAAAACACATCTTTGACTACCAAGAAGTTTTTCAAAATTTCTTTTTCCATTCGTAAAGTTTTCAACAATATTTTCTAAATCAGTTTTCTTTTTCTTCAACTCAAGATTTTCGTCTTTCAAAACAATATTTTCTTTTCTTAAAATATCAATTTCGTTTGTTAAAGAAGAATTTTTCTTTTTCAAAGCAGTATATTTGATACCCAATTTTTCAAATTCTTCATATACCTCTTCTAAAACATTTTGCAATTCTTCATATGAAGGATTTTCAATATTATCAAAATTTGTTACCTCAATATCATCTTTAGCCATAAGACAGAGATTTGCTGATTCTTCATTGCTTGCTTCACTATCTGAGCTACTTGAATCATCATCCCATGTAGCTTTCATTGCTTTCTTGCCTTTGTTTCGATCTTTCTTTAGCAGGGGACAATCTGGCTTGATATGACCAGGCTTATTGCATTTATAACAAATTAAAGTATCATTTTTACCTGAATCTTTCTTGGAAAACTTTTTGAATGATTTCCTCGGAGGAGTTTTATTTTTCTTTAAGAATCTCTGAATTCTTCTTGTTATCATCGCAACTTCTTCATCTTTATCGTCATTTTCCTCATCTTCATCACTTTCACTTTCATGAGGAACAGCTTTAAGTGCCAAGCTCTTCTTTGGCTTTCCTTCTTCTTCTCCTCTTTTCAATGTGTACTCATGGGTGATAAGTGACCCGATGAGTTCATTCACTTCGAGCTTCTTGAGGTCTCTAGCTTCAAGAATCGCTGTCACTTTTGATTCCCAACGTTTTGGTAGAGAGTTGAGAATTTTTCTTACCATTTCCACTTTGGAATAAACTTTACCAAGAGCTGTCAAACTGTTTATGATGTTAGTAAAACGAGTGTGCATGCTAGAAATAGATTCATCATCATTCATCTTAAACATTTCATATTCATGAGTAAGAATATAAATTTTTGATTCCTTAACTTGAGAAGTTCCTTCATAAGTAACTTCCAAGTTATCCCAAATTTCTTTTGCCGTAGTGCAAGTCATTACTCTATTAAACTCATTACCATTGAGAGCATTATATAATAAATTCATAGCAATTAAATTCAAAGTATAAAATCTATCGTCTTCACGATCAAACTCTTCTTCTTCCTTTTTGACCTTTACTCCATCAACCACTTTTGTTGGAATATAAGGTCCATTTACAATACATTTCCAGATTTCTCGACCTTGAGTCTGAAGGAATATTCTCATTCTAACTTTTCAGAATGAGTAATTGTCTCCACACACAAAAGAGTGGAGGCCGACTGCTAGATTGACCTTCACCAAATGAAGCTGCAATGTTAGCCATAAGATCTTAACTCAAAAGATAGTTAATCTTATAATAGAGCTCTAGCTCTGATACCAATTGTTGCCCAGATGACTAACACAAGAGGGGGAGTGAATTGAATTGTATTTAAAAAAATAACAATTATAAATCAAATATACAATATAAAATATAAACAAAATATAAAATAGCAATAAATATAAAGAGTAAGGGTAAGAGAAGCAAACTCAGTATGTTAACGAGATTCGGCCCCACTGCCTACGTCCTCGCCTCAAGCTACCCCTTGAGGATTCCCAAATTCACTATTCAACCTCCTTCAAGTGGAGATAGAAACCTATTACACTTTTGAACAACACCGCTACAAAGGATCCGTGTAGAACACCCTCTACACTTGCAATCACCTCACACGTGGTGATTCAACTATTCCGTGTGTAGAACACTTTCTACACGCACAAGGGTTATACACACCCTTTTACTGATACAAGAATTGATAGTGGGTAGAATATCAGAAAACACTCCTCAATGAGTGAAATAAGAACAATACAGCACAAACTATATCTCTCAAAATGAACAAGGGTTAAGGCTCAATGCTCAGAGAAGAGAGAATGAAAGCCTTGAATGAATATTGTATGCTCTTGGTGTTGTAAATGTGAAGCTCTCAAATGATCTATTTATAGGCATATGAGACTTCATATTCAAATTTAAAAAGATTCACATGTCAAATACATCATCATTCACTTTTCAAAAATTCAAACCTAATCTTTTTACTTTTTGCATATGACAAAAGGAGCACACTTTGCTTTTAAAAAAAATCAAACCTAATCTTTTACTTTTTGCATATGACAAAAAGAGCACACTTTGCTTTTCAAAAATTTCAAACTCAATCTTTTACTTTTTGCATATGACAAAAGGAGCACACTTTACTTTTCAAATTTTTCAAACAAAGACATCTTCCTTTTGCATAAGTTAAGAAAAGCATCAATCACTTTTGAAATTATTCAAATAAAACATGCACATGTGAAAGATGACAATCAATCATCTTTAATATTTTCAAAGTTCAAACCTTTAATCATGGCATGCACATGTGAAAGATGACAATAAATTATATTTCAAAATATTCAAATTTAATTTTCAAAAATATTCATGCACATGTGGAAAATGTATTTTAATGCTTTATGATAAAATATTAATTTTGAACCTTAATCCTAATTTCGAATTTTAAGAGATTTACAACATTACTCTATGAGTTTAATGTGAACTTGTTTCCTTCTTGCTCATGCTTGGTTCTTTGATGTGCTTGACTCCATTGTGTGGACAACTTGAGCTTGAGACTCCTTCATTCTTTGAAATCATTTGTTATCATCAAAATCCATGTGTAGATATATAATTACACAAAACTTGAAATCTTAGGTTCAACATGATTTAAGAGAGAAAGAGCATGGATAAGTTTTTTGAATTGAGTTTTGTGATAGGTTTTTTAATAAGTTTTATGAATTTCATGGTTTCATGGTATCAGTTACTTCGTTTCTTAGAAATATGAAAAAACATATGTAATGCATAGATAGATTTATACTATAAATATACAAAAGAAAGTTAGACTCATTTTTCAATCTTCCTTGAAACCAAGGAGACCGCAGCACCAATGCACTGAAAGTAATAGAATGTACCAGTCACTTTTCAAACGTTAGCACAACTGCATTAGAAGTAATAGATGGGTTTTCTTATACCCCTTTCAATGCCTCTTGGGTTCCTACGAAATGTCTCTTGGTATTCAAACTTTGAATACGAAAACAGCACTGCTTGGCCATTCGGCTGCCTCATCAAGTGATTGAAAATTACTAATTTCTCTCTGCCTACACACACGGACATAAAAAGTAACTTATTATAAATTGTAAGTTATACTACATATTATAAAAACTTATTATAAATTTTTATTACATGTTATTAAAATCTGTCTCCACAGATTTATAACTTATATTTTATCTTTAGTTGCAGCTTCCATTCCAATGCATGGACAATATTCACAAATTCAATAGCTGGCACACGTAAAGAAGGGGAAAAATAAGAGGAAATGGAACTGTAGTTTTTCCAAATTGTAACTTATTATAATATTTTGCCATTATAATTTATAGGAAAAGACAATGGTATCCCTGCCTAGACTCAACGTATATAATTTGGCACTGTTTTTCTTCAAAATTTGGAGTTATATAATGGAATTCAAACTGACAACACGATTGGCCACTAACGGGTATACTTATAATTTGGAATTGAAACAGACACAACATAAATGGCCACAAACGGTGGCTTAACTGCTATTTAATGGGAACAATAAAATTAACGGTGAAACAAGATTTTTCGTTTAAAACAACAAATTTCGTTTTATACACATTTTTTATATATAGAAGATATATATATATATGATTGTATATACTTGTGATGTTTTGAATTTAATATAAAGCGATTTCATATTATAATTTGAGATTTTTTTAATTTTTTTGTTTGCATTTTATGATCTTAAAAAAATAAAAATAAAAATTTAGGGTGTAAACTTATGATATTTTATATTTAAAAATGTAAGTAAATATGAGATCAATATAAAAAATTTATTTTTTTAATAGTGGTCTCATTTTTTTTCTGAGGGAATACGTGAGAATTACACACTACATGGCTATAAATATTATTTCTCCATACTTATTCAAAAGCACTCTTAACAAAGTTTCAGTTGTGATTTGAGTGTCAATAGAGAAGTAAATAGGTGAATGTTATTACTATAGATGATATAGGGCTTTATGTTTGGAAGTTAAAGTTTAAATTAATTGAAGATATAGATTTAATTATTTATATTATATTCTTAACACTTCTCTCAAGTATAGGCTAGATTCTCTCTCAGTGAGTAGTCCAATACATAGAATATTTAATTACAATGAGTAAAGTGTAAAATCAAGCTTTAAACTCAAGACTTCTATTCTGATATTACGTAAAATCACTATTATCCAAAAGTTTAAATTAATAAAAAGAGATAGATTTAATTATTTTTATTAAATCCTTAACTCAATATTAATTAAAACTGATTCTATGGACTTTTATTTACACCATCAATCACCAATAAATTATTTCCACTCATAAAATGGTCCCGGTTGGAAAAAGTTGCACACACAAAAGCTGATACTAGTGACGATTTAGGATATCATGAATGGTAATTTCCTATTAATTTGTCAACCTGTAAAATGCAATAATAATTCCTTTTTTTAATAATATATGTGTGTGTATATATATATCATTTCATTTGTTTGGATGTATATAAGAGAAAATTAATACAAATTATTTATTTTGGAACGATGGTACAATATTCAAGTATTTGATTCTGGATTTTTTTGTTGTGTTTTTTTTTTTCTTGTAATTTTTAAATAAAAAATCCCAAACCACAACAAAAAGTCAAAATCAGCCACAACTGTCGTCATAAAATTTCAAACAACATAGCATTATTCTTTATTTTGTTAGCACACAAGTTGTAAGTTTTCGAGTTAAAATTTAACGAAGTGTACGTATTTTCATGTAAAGAATTATCACCATCCATTCAATGAAGAAGGCTGAGGGCATACAATATTATACTTTTTATCCAACGGTTAGGGGTGCTACTCGGGGTGGAATTCCCTCTTCCCTCACCCGTCCTCCACATGGGCAAGGGTTTGTCTCCCAAAATCTGCCACCGCATCCTAGGACAAGATCCCTAGTCCATCTATCCCACAAGATGCCGGAGGTGTTAAGTTTAACTTAACTCCCCCTAAAATGACGTTGCTTTGGTAACAATACTTTTTTCTTTTAAATACATGCATATATATATATATATATATATATATATATATATATACATATATTTGGGCTAGGCTTAAGCCCAAGCTCGGGGGTGTAGGGCAGGGAGGGGAACGGGCCTGGGCCAGATTGCCCACTACCCTAATTGGGTGTTTTGCTTGCGGGGTGCCTAGGCAAAGCCAAGGCGGTGGATGCGGAGTGGTAGGGGGCGGTGCCTCGCTTCCCACCTCTACGAATGGTAAGAGTGAAAATTATTTTGACATAATTTTTAGATTTATATAAATTTAATGTAAAATTAACGTGTTTAAAGTTAAGAAATCTAATATACTTAATTAAATTAATTGGATTAAGGTTGACTCATATATAAATATTTTTTTCCTAAGCAAACATATTGTAATTATATAAAATAGTTCTAGGGTACAAGAGACAACAATGTGGGAGGCTTTGATTTCATCCCAAATCAACTAGCACAACACCAGAAAAAAAAAAAAAAAAAAAAAAAAAAAAAAAAAAAAAAAGAGGGATATGAGGCCAATGACTTGACCCTCACCCATTTCTCAGAGAAGAAGCTGCCTGAAGCGGGTTTGATACAATCTGGCAAACGAACTATAATTCTATGATTGTAAGCCTAATGATATGATTTGTGTTGCATGTTGCTGGTCTGGACTGTCTGAATGAGACTTTCACTACCTCTTTCCCACAATCCTTGGTTAGGAGAAATGATAACATAGGAAGATAACAAGTAAAAGAAGAGTCAAATCATCGGCGGGCAACTTCTCGAAACTTTGGAGGCGCGTGAAGACAACAAGCCACACTAGGAGAGTGGAAGTTGGTCAGATATAAGAAATCCAATACCGCTGACTCCAAAAATGTTACGCGTGGTGGCATCATGCTCTCCCTAATATGGCAACATGTGGATCTCATGCTCGATTTGTGCCACGTGTGAGACATGCACGCTGCTCTGACTAACAATCTGCTTATGTCGTCTGAAGGGTTGGCGGCTTGGAAGTTTTGTGGTGCGGCGTGTGGCAGTCATGGATGGTTGGAAAGTATTAGATCGGCACTTCTTTGTGCTATGGTCAGAAAATGAAGAAAAAACTGGGAAAAAAAAAGAGGCATGATAGGATAGTGTCGGAGCTATACAAACAAGAGGAGGGTATATTAACTTTTATATAGTCATATATTCATTATTCCAGATAAAGAAAAGTTTTTAACTCTTCAAAAAAAAAGTTTTAAAAGAATCAATCAAGCAATACTTCAAGAGCCGTTTGGTTTCAGATATGTCATCTCAACTCATATGAAGAGATACTCTTTTATCCAAACACTTATTTTAAAATCATTTACTAATCTAAAATCATCTCACTTCCTAATCCAAACATACAATTTTTAAAAACCATCTCATTTCATCTTAACTCAACAATCTCATTACTTTTCACAAAACCTATCTTAACTCATTTAATCTCATCTCCCTATTCAAACGAGCCATATACCTACCCAATTCTAACATATATTCATAAATAAAAAATTCAATAAATTTGAGGAAACTTAAATAAATAAAAATCAAAGCAATGTAATTTACAAAGAAAAAACAAGTCAATAATATTTATTCTAGATAAATGATATATACAAATTTTAAATATATAAATTTTGTACAAATATTTTATAATAAAATGACCCGCATGGAAAAGTTTTAAAAATTCACCTTGCTTTTTTTATAATTTTTATTTTTATTTATGAACTCACGTTCTTATAAAAAAAAATTGTACAAAATTTATATATTTAGGACGTGTAACCAATACTCTTTGCTGAATGAATAAATCTTTGCGTCAGCCCCTGTTTCGGAACAGCCAACTGCACACCAAACGTGGCAGTGGCTAATGATGAATGTGTCCCTCCCTCAGCTTTCCGTTCCCTCCCAAGTTATTTTCACATTTGAGTTTTGAGAAGACCCAGCACAGCACAGGACTCGAGCCTCTTTCCGCGTCGTTCAGTGCAGTGTCTCTCCCTGTCGTTCAGTGCAGTCTCTCCCTCTCCCCCTCGTCTCCCCCTCGTCTCGGTCATCCTCTCCAACACGCGTTTCACATACCATGCCCTAATTTGATGGTGTGCATTCAGATTTGAATGCCCTAATTTGTGCGTGAGATTTACTCCCCCATCCCGAATCCACTCATACTTTCGTCTTCTTCGATCTCAGCCCTCTTAGCCAAGCAACCACCGTCCTCAACCCTCCCCACCACGACCTCAGCCCTCCCGAGGAGATCGCAACACTGACACGAAGCCACCGTCAGTCCCATTTGGCGAAGCCCTGAAATATGTGGTAAGGTAAATAATCTGTGATTCTAGGTAAATAATTTGGATCGGGTTTTACTTCTACGGCTTACGAATTGTCCGTCCCCCTTTCTTTTCTTTAGTCTTACGATTGTGTAATTAGGTTTTCTATATTGCTGTCCTGAAAATGTAAGAAAGAAATCAGGCATTGAACATTAGCTTTTTTTCCCAATTATAACTAAATTTCTAGGTCTGCGAAAATTAAAATAGTTATTCAACTGAGTCTATTACGTCCTTAAGGTGTACCTAATCTGATATTTTACACTATATTCTGGTAAAAGAAAAAACACAATAAACAATTGCTTTTTTCTAATTTGGGGCGACTTTTTTCTTTTGATAATTGAATTAGGTCGAAATTTGATTGGATATCTTGATAGGAAGTTATGCTATAGGGTTTTTCTCCCAACGCTGTGGAACTAGCTCAAGTTCTGAGTTTATGCATATTGTGTCTTGCCCATATGTATTGATAGTCCAAACGGTCCAGAATGCGTGGAACTAGCTCAGGCTCTGATTTTATGCGCATTGTGATTTTTCTTTATGTATTTATATTTCAAATGGATCCAGAATGCTGTGGAACGAGCTCAAGCTCTGATTTTACGTGCATTGTGATTTATTTATTTATTTATATATCGTTCAATGGATCCAGCGATGCTATATTTATTTTGGTCGCCATTATTAGTTATGCAATTCAAATTTCATATTAGTTTTGCAAGGACTCACTGTTCAGGTGAAACTCAATTCCTTGTCACAGTTTATAAAAAAGAATGAAGCTCGATACTAGTGGTCTTGAATCAACTGCACCATTCTTTGGGTCGAGCCATGAACTTAATGATGGGTTTTCTGCTGTCCCATCCTTTGAGATTCCTAATACGATTGACGTGAGTTCTAATTGGTGTTTCTTATATTATATCATTTCCAAATCATATTAGAGACATCAGGAGTTGTATCTGCTTATTTGAATCGCTTTTCTTTCTGCTTCTGTTTCAGTTTGATGGCTTTCAGAAAGAGGCTGTACAGATGGTGAAGCCAGCAAAGGGGACCACCACGCTTGCTTTCATATTCAAGGAGGGTGTCATGGTTGCTGCTGATTCTCGAGCTAGCATGGGAGGCTATATCTATATGTCGACTTTGTTCCTTTTTTATACTTCGCCAGTAATTTTAGGTTTTTGGATACTGATTTTCCAGTTTCGCTCGATAAAAATGGACTTGTTGATGAAATGCTTATGTATTCACAGTCACATGCACAAACATGCTCACCCTTGTCCTGGCCTGGAACATTCTCTTTGTTAGTTTTTATGGCATAGCTTATAAGCTTAAATTGTTTCTTACTGAATAGTTAGACCATTTTCATGTTGGAAGTAACATTAGTGATGGTATTTGTTTGTGTTGCCTTTGAAATGAAAAAGATTTTGTATTTATTCTCTCCTGGCTTCATCTTATCAGCGTCTCAGTCTGTGAAGAAAATTATTGAAATTAATCCTTACATGCTTGGCACTATGGCTGGAGGAGCTGCTGACTGTCAATTTTGGCACAGAAATCTTGGCATTAAGGTAATATATTTATGTTACTTTTCTCATGTTTTTAATACTCGTTTTAGGAATGTTAGCAGCAATTAGTCTTGAGTAGATGGTTTTATAGCTGGTATGATAGGTTAGTGCTATTTGCTCTGTGCTGTGAAGTTTGTGGTGCAGATGTTGTCATTAAGCTTCAATGTCTTAAACTAAAGTTCTCATAAGTATGATTTTAATGCGATGCATTATACCATAATGCATGTAAGTATTCATTTTCTGGATGAGATAATGGTGAGTTATTCAACTAGAATGCAGTCTAGTGGTGGTGCTTTTTATGTACTGGGTTACCTTCTTACATCATTTGCTAATGGATAGTTTTGTGTTATTTAGTGCCGACTGCATGAATTAGCAAACAAGAGCAGAATCTCAGTTACAGGGGCATCAAAGTTGCTGGCAAACATTCTGTTCTCTTACCGTGGAATGGGTTTGTCGTTCGGAAAAGGGAAGATAAAGTGAGAGAGATAGCGAAGAACTTGAAAAAGCAAAAGCGAAAACTTTTGTGGTTGTACTGGATTTTGACATTTGTAATAGTGTTTATTTGGTTCGGATAATTTCTATGTAAAGTATGGTGTATGTATTTGGTGGGTTTTGCATGGTTGTTTTGAAGTGCTTGGTTTGGACCAAGACCATGTATGTAAATTGTATGGAGTTAACCTCACCATGTAAAGAACTTTTGTGCAATTAAATTGACTTTGGGATTTACTTAAATTTCTTTCAGAAGTTTGCTTGGCTTATTGTCTGATATATTGAATTCCATAGAGAATGGAGATAGCGTTTTAACTTAAATACACAAGGAAGGATTATGGGTTTGGCAGTCCATGCTCATTGTGAGGCCTAATCGGGTAACTTTCATTGGTTATGTAATTGTGTGTATCCATCAGGGTGAGAATCGCATTTAATAGTCTACTAAATAAAAAGTCAATGTTTAAATGATAATTGATTCAACCTTAAAGAATGTACAAGAACAACCATCACAAATATTTCAAACTTCCTGCTATACAAGTTCAGATTTTAATAGATAACATTGAGTTAGAACTTGGCAAGTGCATAAGACCCAGCGTTTCCGAGGCTGTCTAAATATTCCATATATACAAATTGTCAGTATTTAATACATAACATGAATGGATTCATACTGTACAGGACATTCCTACAAGCAGGTATTTAAAATGAAGATAAAAGATCAGTGCAGCATCCTCAAACTGATCTCAACATAGTGATAGCACATATATTTTCCAGGGTCCTACGCATCATGGGTATGCATTCCGACTGAAGGCATGCACTCAGTCCTCAGAAATCTGATGCTTAAAGTCTGAACAATTTACCAACTGCATTAGTATTGAAGGAATTGAGATATGCTCCACTTTTTAAAATTATATAAAAAAATTTCTGCTTTACACAATGAAGGTGATGACAGTTTCTGCTTTAGACAATGAAGGTGATGACAGCAATTATATAAAATTTTTTCTGCATTAGACTGACACTAGATGACAGTTTCTGCATTATTTGCTCTTATATAAAATTTTTCTGCATTAGACAATTAAAGTAAGATGACAGTTTCTGCATTCAGCAACTAAATAAAAATTTTTTCTGCATTAGACAAAAAGTAAGATGACAGTTTCTGCATTAAGCAATGAGTTGAAAATTTTTTCTGCATTACACAATCAATAAGATGACAGTTTCTGCATTAAGCAATGACTTCAAAATTTTTTCTGCATTACACAATCAATAAGATGACAGTTTCTGCATTAAGCAATGACTTCAAAATTTTTTCTGCATTACACAAGCAATAAGATGACAGTTTCTGCATTAAGCAATGACTTTAAAATTTTTTCTGCATTACACAATCAATAAGATGACAGTTTCTGCATTAAGCAATGACTTCAAAATTTTTTCTGCATTACACAATCAATAAGATGACAGTTTCTGCATTAAGCAATGACTTCAAAATTTTTTCTGCATTACACAATCAATAAGATGACACTTTCTGCATTAAGCAATGAGTTCAAAATATTTTCTGCATTACACAATCAATAAGATGACAGTTTCTGCATTAAGCAATGACTTCAAAATTTTTTCTGCATTACACAATCAATAAGATGACAGTTTCTGCATTAAGCAATGACTTCAAAATTTTTTCTGCATTACACAATCAACAAGATGACACTTTCTGCATTAAGCAATTATATAAAAATTTTTTCTGCATTAGACAATGAAGGTGATGACAGTTTCTGCATTAAGCAATGAGTTGAAAATTTTTTCTGCATTAGATAATCAAGAATACCATTATGAAGGAATGTATCAACTACTTCAAAAAACTATTCGTGTATCAAGTATTTTAGCAGCCTCACACCCTGTACACAAAAAATCAAAAATAAGCTGTCAGATGTCAACAATGCAAGAACCTTATGATGGACATAAGCTCCTGGTTTGGAACCCAACTCAGAAAACTGTAAGAACCCAACTCACCTAGATGCAAAAAGATTGACAACTGGAACTATTTACCAATTATTGGTTGATTTCAACAAGGGCAGCAGCACATTTCCAAAACACATGAGTGTATGTCATCCAAGCCCAAAATCAAATGGGAGTCATAATAAGCTCCTCCCTCATCTACACCAACACCCATTTCACAAAAATGCCAAAACTCTCACAGGAAAAAATTATGACAATAGTAGCATTACAGGGAAAAATTCAAAAAACTCGTTTGAAACCACTTTGCTCTTAAAAAGTTCGTGAGATAATGGAAAAGGATGTCAATGCTGAATAATAGAATTATCTTTTTCAATCAAAACACAACATAATATTCGACATCCAACAACTTCTCATAAATGGCCTTCAAATCAGCACTATCAATCACAAAACGGGATATAAAAATAAACACATTAAAGAAATTGCAAAAAAATATTGAACCATTGATCAATCAAACTAAAGCATTTAACCCCCATCCTTACAAATTCAATCACGATTTTGTTGTGATCGAAAAGGCTTATGAAACAAATGACAATCAAATTGTTTTTTCTTTTCACTGTCAGATTGAAACTCTTATCAATTTTGGTCTTGGTTGCATGCTCTAGTCAACCATTGGAAATGCCAAAGCACTTTCTTCTATTTTCCATTCTTCTTCCTTCCAAACGTTTATTTAAGTGTCTCCTATGCACATCCAGATTTAGACAGGAAGCCATTTTGAAAGCTCTCTTTTGAAGTAGACAAAATACTATCTGCCTTTATCTAAACATAAGGTTGATGGTTTGAAAATACAGAACCCACACGTCATAGGCAAGATTTCACACTTCACTAAGCAAACCAGACAGAACAGTAGTGAAAAAGCATGTCCAAATAATTTACCAGTCAAGTCCTTCCCATTTTTACTCAATGAAGATTGAGTCAAAATTGCGAATTCCCAGCTTCTCGGATCCACAAGAAATACAATGAACAGATTGACAATGAACAAACCCTAACATAAAAAAAAAAAAAAATTTCAAGTTATACAGTAACCAACACTAACCGAGACCTTCAAACAACATTTGAAAAAAGAATCTTGATCTTTACACCGTAAATATACCCGAATAATACAGATTAGTAGACAGTGGTTTCATTAAATAAGTATATCTAGATTTGATAATAGTAATAGCAGTGCTGCAAATTAAATGGTGGCATCTAACTCATCAAAAAATGGTAGCATCTAATAATTGTTTTGGACTTGAAAATTTCAACATAATCAATTGGCAAACCCAAATCGAGTGCAAATTCAGTGCATATAGAAATTGAAACACGTGCTTACCAAAGTCATTATATTGTAAAATTATCATGTTACAGTGATAAAACTAAATATTTCTTACAAATCTTCAACGAATGGAATATTGTGGATATTTGGAATCCTTTTTATGATTTGATTTGCAAATGTTTGCTCAATATCTAACTCTCTTTTTTCACCTCTACAAATGCATATGTATATATATAGAATATTGCAAGGGGTCTTAATAAAATATTGAATATTGTACATCATTTTTCATCTTTCCTTGAATTTATGATCAATTAAAGAATACATGCACAACACAGGTTGTAAAGTGCATGATGCAGTCTGAAATGAGCGTAAGCCACATACTTGACTGCACTGATGAGAGATCTACCTCCAAACACAGCAAAGATTGACTGCATTGGCCTGGTGCTTGTGACCATTCTTTGCGTTCTTTTTTGAAGGTTGAACGTAGAATAAAACTATCATGCCCATCATTATACTAGTTATATTCAGTTTGCAAGTAAGTCAGTGCATTTCTATGTGTGAAAAAAATTCAAAAAAATTGATTCCCAATACAAATAATCAGCTCCAATCAAACAACGTATGAATGAGATGCTTGAAAACAGAGGTCGAAACCAGAGGTAGAAACCAGAGTTCAAAAGCCATGCAAAAATTTTTTTTTTCATGCCCTAATCCGAAATATTCATCTCACAAAACCCAAAACTCACATCTCCCACTACACAAGATGAACGTAACCATATGGAAGTTCATTGAGTTGAAAATGTTTTACCTTTGTATGACCAACGACGACGGTGAGGGACAGGGGTTCTTACGCACTGCAACAGTTTGCTCCGTTCAAAGATTTCCAGGGAGTGGCCGCTCTGTGCAGAAGAAGTACCGTTGCTCGGTGTAGCTGGGCAGAAAGACGGCGTCGTCGGTGGCGTTGGTCGGAGGAACGTGACGCGGGGCCAGGGAGGAGGGGTTTCGCGGGAGGAATTCGAAATGCAGAACATCAACTGAATTGCTCATTTTGTAAAAACGCACGTTTTGAATAATTTACAAAAAAAAAAAAAAAAAAAAAAAAAGAAGAAGGACGCCACGTTGAGTGTGTAAAGTGTGCTAATGCTACAGGGGCGGATGCGTAGAATAACTCTTGCTGAATATGCGTGATTTGATATGATCGTTCATTTCAACATCGAATGTGACTAATCGCAAGCCATCACCATGATCAATGCATTGACACCATGTCATCATGTGTGTACCTTATATCTATCGAATTGGAGTAGGCCCCACGCGCTGAATTGATCTGATGCCTCCAAATACTCAGAATCAAATCTAACGTGAGGCCCAGATTTCACAACTTCTCCACCGGATATCGGCTTATGCCTCTTGGTGGTGGCGCGTGGAACACATTCCCCAATGTTTGCCCCTGAGACAGTAGTTTCTGAATCTGACAATTATAGATGATAGTTGGCGTTTCATGAAGTCATGCTTATACAGATTTGGTATCGGATGCCGATGCCTCACCGAACTGAGATTTCGTACATCTGACGGCTGTGGGGTCCCTACTTTTCTTCTTACCTCTGGGTGCCACGTGTGGTCACGGGATACTTGACAGAAGGAAAACTTGTGGCAGGAACTCGATGAATTTCAATGGCATGCTACGGTTACCGCTCCCAGCTCGGGAGCCACCGTTAATGTAAAGAATGTTACTACTTATAAGCTCTGTACATTATATATCTCATATTTTTTATTTTTTTAAATATTTTTAAAAAAAATTTTTAAAATTATTTCAATTTTTCTATATATTATTTATAGACCAAACATTTGATAAAATAAAAAATTAAAAAAATAAATAGTATGTGATGTAGGAGCTTATGTTTAAAATTTTTCTAATGTAAAATGAGCATTTTTTTTTCATTTTATTTAGATGTATTTTTTTAACATTATTAAATATTGTTTAAAAAAAATTTACAATATTATTAAAAAAATACTTTCTTAATCATTAAGTTTTAAAAAAAAAAATTTTTACAGCAGTGGCTTCCAACGGGAGCTGGAAGCAAGATGCATGACATTTTCTAATTTCAATTAATCTAAAATAACGGAAAAATGGTATTAATATAATTATTTTAATAAAAATATATTTATCATATTTTTTCTATCATCCTATTGTCATCTTATAATAAATAATTTATAAATAAAATATAATAAATAATTTTTAATTATTTAATACCACATAAGATGATGAAAGGATGTTGAAAATTAAGATAATAAGAAGTATTACTCATTATCTTATCATTTTTACAAAATTTTATAGAATGATTTTATGAATTATATTGTGTAAGCGACGCATTTTTTAAAAAATTAAAATAAAATTTATTATTTAAAAATTAATTTTTTCACATAGATCTTATCTTTATTTACATTTTTTGATATATTTATGCATCATATAACCATAAATATATATAATTTAAGCATCAATCAAATTTTGAATTTGGAGGCTATTTGAAGTTAAGATATTTTTTTAAAAGTTTCCGGAGTTTTCTAAAAGAGTTTTAAAAGAACCTATCATATCAATTGCTGAACATACTTTTTGCGATCTAAATAAAATAGAATTAAAAAGATAAACATAAACATAAAGAGAGGCTGCATTAGGAATAGCCAAAAAAGCTGTTTAAGAGCATCCATATTCAGATTTTCATAAAAAAAATTTATAATTTAACTCAAAATTATATTTCTTTAAATTTAAATTTAAATTTTATTCATCTTTTAAAAACCTCATACATCTCATTCCACATCCCTATCTCTATTCTATTAAATAATATTTCTCTATTCTTTTTTAATTACCTTTTTCTCTCACTTCTATTTACAATCTTAACTAATAACTCTCTTGTCTTATTATCTTCTTTCAAAATATTATTTTTTACTAAATATTTATACGATTTTAATTACCAAATATAGTATTATTTTTCAAACGAAAATTTGTATTATAAAAGTAGTAATTTTTTTTAATATATATATTTTCTAACATTATGTATTTTTTTTTTTTTTATCAATTTCTCTAATCCCAACCATCCAATAAGAACAGCTAGGCCTGTGATTGAATCAAAGGGCTCTAAAAATTCTTCCAGCACTCCAAAACATCCTTGGTAGCCTCGACTCGGCAAACAATCTCAGTGGCGAGTACTTGGATGCTTTTACATTCTTCCTAGTCATGACCACAAGTCCATCTCTCACCGTTTCATAATCATCAACAACATCGTTATGCTCTGGTTCCTCTTTCCCTTGGTGGGTTTTGCTTTCTGAATCGTCCCCTTTCATTTTATCACGCTTCTTCATCTAAATTTCTAGGGGCTTGATTTCTTCAAGCTTCCTCTTGGGATTGGCTTTGTCTTTGTTGTCTTTATGCTTCTTCTTTTTCTTCTTCTCGGCTTTGAGTTCGGGGTTATGAAACGATTCTCAAGCTGTCTCTGGTTCGCCATGAAGCACTGGTGCAGCTCTTTAGTTTTCAACCCATCGCTAGCAGTCGAAGGTAGCTGCTCTGCAGAAACACAAAAAGTTTGCAGGTGTTGTGTTGCAAGGGAGGGGAGGGAGAAGAAGACGCGGGACGAAGGGTACAACCATTGTGATCAATGAGCGATGGGATGTACAGTGAATCTGCATATATGGGGATTTACTATAGCACCCAGAACTTTATCCGCAATTTAGGGATATGTATGGAGTGCTGTTTTTCTATCAAACCTTAAAAATTTTCTCAAAATATAGGGATAGAGGAGTGATGCCGTACCGGATGCTAGTGCTCTAAGGGGAATTTGTAAAAGTGATTGGAATATATTAAAATATGTTTGGATGGAGAAAGATATTTTGAGATAATTTTATTGCCGTTTAAAAAAAGCAGTGAGGTCCATTCAAAATAGAAAAAGGGCAGATAATTTTTAGGCTTTATGAATATAGCCTGACACTCTATTTTTGTACAGGTCATGATTCATGAGAGGTATAAACTTGGGCCGTTGAGGGATCCAAGCAACTGTAGTTAGTTGACTGCTCCATGACGGGCTTCCCTATTCCTTGGGCTCTTCTAATCTTCAATAGGTTTCCAACTTGCAAGACATGACCTTGGACTCGGGAATTGGAAACTGAGTTGGAGTGAATCAAAATTTGTGCAAGTATACGCCTATCTATCCATCTTTTGATTTAGGGTTTAATGAGTTGATGTAATTTAGTTGAAACTTTAAAATCATAACTTTGTCTTTAATATCTGGTTAGCAGAAAATCATATGTAAAATCCAAATAATAATAATATCTGGTTAGCAGAAAAAATCCAAAAATAAAAAAGAGAGGAGAAATTGGTAAAGTAAACGCATACGGCACATTCCTTTTACCTTTTTTTTTTTATTATTTATTTATTTTTATATATATATGGTGTACCAATTTGGGTATTATTTATGTAGACTATAAATTATAATACCAAGAAAAGTGGCGTGAAAACACAAATAATAATAATAATAATAATAATAATAATAATAATAATAATCAAGTACACAAACAGATGCATGCCTTTCACAATTGTCATTTAAGCCCTTCAGCCCTACGCGCAAGTTTTTTTTATTTAAATTAGCTGGTATTCAAGAACAAAGTCCCAACTAATCTTAGGGATGCATAAGACCTTGGTAAAAAATTTCCCGCAAGTGCACCTCAAGTAATTCAAGGAAAAATTCCCCTAATCCGATAGCTCCTAAAAATTGTTTGCACTCAAAAAGGATTTGAACATTAGACCTCATACCCACCAGACCAAGATTTTTACCACTTGAGCCAACTCCCAAGGGTTCCTACATGTAAGCTTTTGCGAAAATAGCATAATCACGAAAGCCAGAAGACATCTTCAAACAGCTTGAACCTTAAATGGTTTTGATAGTGACAAACACGACACTTAAATATTATACATACTGAATCTGATACGGCTAACATAGCAATTTCCTTTTTTTTTTATAAGACCATCTATGAAGGCTCCAGTATACCTCTATTATTATGCACATGCAGGTTCAGAATGCTTTAAATTAGACAAATGCAGCATCACTACCGTATAACAAATGAAGTTAATATATATATATATATATATATATATATATAATTTGACACAACTTCCGGAGTACATATTTAGAGAGAATGACAGACATTGGTGAAAACTATTAGTTGTTAAATTATCAATTTCTGTTAAGAATAATAATAAAAAACGAACGAGTTCCAATCAGGGCCAACTTCACATCTGGGTAATTTTTTAACATCAGAAAATGCCTAATGAAGATTAACCACGAGTTCCCCGTGTCATTTCCTTCCCCCTAAACCCTTGTCTCACACCCTTCCATGAGAAAACTCTGACTCGAATTCTATTCATTACCAAATATTTAAAATTATATATATATATATATATATTGAAAAGGAATCAAATTCAGTTCGACTCATGTCTTCTAATTGATTTGTTCAATCATTCCAGGTGTATGACTTTATTGTGAAAAGATCTCTTCATACAAAGAGGAATTATAAAAATGTATCAGTACATATAATTAACTATAGAAACTGTCTCGAGTGTTTTTTTTTTTCCTAAACAATGTAGAACATGTCTATACAATAATAAATACCTGAACCAGCACTCCCCCGACTGTCTCGAGTGAAATTCTGACCGTTCCAGATTCTGATGAATTCAGCTCTACTCGAACATACGCCAGAGAAAAAGAACAAGTGATAGATGGCAGAATTTCCATAGAGTCGTCAACGGACATGGAGTGATAGGTTTCGTCTCGCACTGTATAGTTGTTTCGAAGGGCTGGCAGCCATTTGGTTGAGCAGAAACGTTATGTTGAAACACCAAGGTCTCAGCCTGCAATACATCAAACCGATTTAATTGAACTATAGCACAGCATGCAACAATGTATGGAAAATTAAGAATTACTCTCAACCTCTTCTCAGTACTGAAGTGGAAAACCAAGCTTTTGCTACAATGTTAGTTAGTGTGAGAACACCATAGGGTGTATTAGGTGCTTAGATCTCAGTGTACAATCCAGTTTCTATTCTGTATCATTGCTCTTACATTTTTTGTGGACATAAGCAATTGGCAGTAACTAGCTTAAACTTTGTCTTATAGTGCTTTTCCATTTTATAGTTTTGTGTATTTGTCACGACAACGTCATCCACACTTTTATCTCCGTAGCACTCATGCATGTGGCTCACTTCTTTATGTATACAGAGTGGTATCACTTCCAATAAATTTGTTTAGTTTTGACATCCCCTTATCATGTTGGGTTTGACAATACCAGAATACAAAGTATATTTACTAAATTAAAAACTCATAGGGAGAACACTAATTGCTCGCAAGTAATATAATTAAAGACGATAGGCGCAACTGTTTAGCTTGATGATAACAATTGTTAAGCTAAACTTACCTGTATTCATGCATGTATTTGTGCTAGACAATACCAATCGTTAAATAAACCAATTTTCAAGCGATTTTCAAACTTACAAGCCAATTCATAAACTCTAAAACAGAAGTGTTTCTCTCGTATCCTACCTGTGTTCTGGGGCAATGCAGTTATCTTTCACTAAAATCTTTTTGCTTATCCAAAAACAGAAAAGTACCTAATAGAAAAGATTCACGAATTCCATGGTTGTGACAAAGAGACATCCGGAATAGATGCCTGCAGTCCTTGTTTGCCATGTATAGCAGATTTTAGCACATTATATTGCTCGGTCACAGAATTATGGAGCGCTTGTGTGTATGCCTCCTTAGCCTGCTAAAGTGAACAACCACCTCAGTTAGAATCACTCGCAATAAATAAAGTGCATGAAGATGATGGGAACTAATAAGAACATAAACAGGTGAAGCAACTGTCTACACATGGCAATGACGGAACATGACTTGTCTACAATTTCTTGTAATCTTTGCAACCCAAGGCAGAAAAAATATATGCCCGAGAACAAGAACTAAGATAATTTGAAATATTAACAAACCAAATAACTTACGCATTGTGTCAGAAACAAGTTCAGCACTGAGTGGGGTGGATAACATTTTTTTTTTATCAGTAAATAAGAGTTTTATTGATAATAGGCGAAGCCACAAAGGACATATACAAGAGCCACACTTAGGCATGACTGTCTAAAGTGGAGTGGATAAAGAGTAATACTACATACAGTTGTAAAATGCACAAGTGCCACGTAATTAATTTGAAAAAAAGTGGGTCCACTATTAAAAAATTAATTAATCTTTTTTTTAATGTGGGTCCCGTATTTACTCACTTTTTTCAAATAGATTGTGAGGCGTTTGGGCAGTTCACGACTACAAATATCATTTCTCAGGATTAAATAAGATGCAGTCATTAGCATGGTGAATTATGCACCAGTCTCAATATGAATTTATAAGCGATAATTTTATCAAAGATCAAATAAGGTGTAGCCCAAAGTATACACAGGCTGTATACTAGTGCAGTCAATGTGTTTCTTATAAGTGATAATTTAATCAAGAATCAAATAAGGCGTTGCCCAAATTATACAGGTTGTATACTACTGCGGTGAAATTTTTTTTATATTAATACTTATAACCATGCTATTTGCAGTCTTGTGCACAAATAAGGGATGCACGATCCTGAGACTAGTAGTGATGTGTTCTATTTTCTGGTGCACATAGGAATGTGCATTATTCTACCACCTAGGTGTATTTTTTAGTTAGATAAAATGGATCTCCATTGCCCAAGCTATCAAACAGACGGAAGTTGGTAAGGCAATGTAAATTGCTAATGCACTTAATGCATATTAACGACAGCATTTTTCTAATGTAAACTAAAACAGCTTCTCATTGCCCTATGTAAATTACTTTAGTTTTTTTTTTTTTGGATAGTAAATAAGAATTTTATTATTAAGCATAGGCACAGCCCAAGTACACAGGAAGTATACAAAGGAAATACCTACTACATGCTAGAAAGCAGGAAACTACGACAGAAACAGATTCAGTACATTATCGTCATTCCTTACAAAGATCCTAGCCCACAAACTCAAAGTAGAAAAGAAAAAATAACGAGGATCTTCAAAAGAATGCTCTTTATCTTCAAAGCATCTTCTGTTCCTTTCCAGCCAAATACACCACATTAAACACAAATGAATCATTCTCCAATTGGCAGCAACACTTTTCCTTGCCTCAACACCACACCAACATGCAAGGAGATCCACAACTTCCTTAGGCATCACCCAATATGACCCTGTCCGACCAAGGACCTCATTCCACAAAGACTTTTCCACCTCACAATGTAAAAAAAGATGATTTACAGATTCACCATCCTTCTTACACATGACACACCAATCAGCTATACACCAAACACATTTTCTAAGGTTATCCGTGGTCAATACTTTCCCAAGAGCAACCACCCAACCAAAGAATGCCACCTTAGAAAACATAGCCAGCATGACAATTAAGCACCTTATAAAAAGAACTGACTGAAAACCTGAAATTTCCAGCATGATCCCACAAAAGCCTGTCCTCTCTTCCCTGCATCACGTTAGAATTATAAATTCTTCCCAGAAAACCTCAAACAACAATCACTTCCCAGACATTTACATCTCTAATAAAGTCCACATTCCAAAGAATATTATTATCCATGCATCGAAGATAATCAGCCCTAGTAACATTTTGATCCCTTGCAATTCTGTAAAGAGATGGAAAATCTGATTTAAGAGCTGATTCTCCACACCAAATGTCATGCCAAAAGAGAATCCTCTTCCCTTTCCCCACCTTAAATTTAATATGCTTAACAAACTCCCCCCAACCTTTCCTAATGCCCTTCCATAAACTCACCCCATATGCTCCTCTAACTTCATTAGAACACCAATCCCCCCAGCCACAGCAACAGCATTCTTCCAAAAAGCATTTCTCTCTTCATGAAATCTCCAAAGCCATTTTCCAAGGAGTGCTTTATTAAACAACCTCAAATTTCTCACCCCCAATCCTCCCACAAGAAACCAGTTGACACACCTTATTCCAACTAACCAAATGAAACTTCTTTTCCTCTCCTATTCCTCCCCATAAGAAATTATGATAAATTTTCTCAATTCAACTAGCAACCCCAGCCGACAAAGGGAAAAGTGAAAGAAAATACGACAACGTACTCTTTATCAAAGTAATTCTTCCCCTTTAGACAAATATAACTTTTTCCATCCAGCCAACCTTCTCTCAATCTTCTCAATAACCCCATCCCAAATCAAAAGAGATTTGTGAGGAGCCCCCAAGGGTAGACCCAGATACTTCAGAGGCAGTGAAGCAATCTTACACTCCAAGATATTAGCCAAAACAAAAATATTACCTACAGCCACTGGAACAATTTCAGACTTGTTAAGGTTAATCCTGAGACCCGAGACAGCTTCAAAACATAACAAAAATGCTCTCAAACATAACAACTATGTAAATTACTTTAGTAGTTAAGCTAAATCTTTAAGGCATATAATTGCACAAAAATTTTCTAAGTTCCTGCACTTCATCAGTCAAAATTTAAAATTAGTTTAAGCAGAAAACCCATGAACACTACCTCGATCACTAATCAAGTTCCCAGGTATTTCATGAATCACTCCATCAAAAACAACTGAGGTAGACTTCTGATAAAATCTTGTTTAGAGTACGGACTTCTGCATTTAGAATGATTGATTAATAATAACCAGTACGATGATATGTGCTATTTTGCATTCATTTTCTTTGAAGGCTACTCCCCAATTTCATTTATCTGAGCAGAAGCTCGGCTTGGATCAGAGCTGAACAAGATTGATTATTTCATCTTTATAATGGTCATTGTATAACTATTGGATATGCACAATTTTGTAGTCATTTTCTTTTAAGGCTACACCCCAATTTCATTTATCCAAGCAGAAGCTCAGCTCGGATCAGAACTGAACAAGATTGGTTATTTCATCTTTATAATGGTCATTGTATAACTACTGGCTTGGTTATAAACGATAAGTAAACATTGAAAATTAATTGGCACTGTTTAACAGTTCTATAAATCATAGTTCAGCAAAAGGGGAATCAGATAAGAGCAATCATTGAATCAAAAAATCAGTAGAAAAATATATTACAGGAACTATATTTTTTGTGGGTATTTCAGGAACTATATTATTAACCAGGCAATTGAAGACCACCATTCTATGTGGAACCAACCTCTTCAGGATTTTCACAGGCAGCAGAAATTTCAGAGAAGTTGATGCCCGGTGCCACTGATACACCAACTCCATGAAACGAGATGACTCTTTCCTCCCCAATCTCTTTTTCTACCTGGGAAGAATGTATTGGTCACAAGAGTGGAAAATAAAGAAAAATATAAATGCCAAGTTAAAGACAAGGACATACGTGGGGTGGTGGAGGCATTACGTCATGACACAATATTGCCAGTGGGTATATATGCCCTGGAGTACCAGAATGTTCTGCAAGCCTTCTCATATTGTCCACTGAAGAAGCATCAAAGGGTGCCTGACCCCCTTATATCAGTATGAAAGAACTTAATGGCATCATGAAAGTAGACATAAGATGTCATACAAAAGCTTTTTATTTTTTAAAGAAATAATGAACATTTTTTGTCAGATAAATAACTTGTCGTACCGGATGAACTTTTTCCCTAGCTAATGCCCTGGTGTAAGAAGCAAGTTTGCCTTCCTTTTTTATTATTGCAAGGCATTTTTACCTCAATACTTCTTAAATAAAAAGGACATGAGAAACAAACCAACATAACATATAGGGAAGTGGAAAAAACTTACTGGGTACCATTCTTCTGTTTGAGGATATGGTCGGTCCCTCCCACCACTTGGTGCAATCCATATAATTTGTGATCCACCCCTGTATTAGAGAAGAGCCAAGTGATAGAAGACAAAAATGGAGATGTTTTAGAGCTTTAGGAAAATAATACAGCCAAATATAGAGATGCAGATACGTTTTCAATCTTTAAACGAGCATGAATACATTCATATCTTAGGCAATCAACCAACTACAATCACCTACCAACTTTTTTTTTTTTATAGGTAATCAAGAATCTTAGGGGATGCTTGGGGAATAAGATAAGATGCAAAATCTGTGAATAACAGGGAAATGGTTTGAATTATGATATTTTATGGGTTTTGAGAAATGAGAGAGAAAAAGTTGAATAAAAATATAATAAAGTTAAAATCTTGTTAAAATATCATTTTTTAATATTATTTTTGTTTTGGGATTTGAAAAGGTTGAATTGGTTTTTGTGTTTTGTTTGAAAATTTGAGAAAGTTGTAATGATTAGTTAATGATTAGATGAAAAGGTTGAAGATTTGAAATTGAAAAGTGTTTGCATTTGAGTAATGTTTGGGAAGAAAATGAGATCAGATGTGATTGGATGAAATGAAACCATCCCATCTTCCAAACAACCCCTTATTCATAAGAAAAGGGCATAGCCCAAATACACAGAAAGTATACATGACAATCACCTACCAACTTCTACAGAAATTAGAACCTAAAATCCAAGTTTAATGATCAGTGTGAGCTGGGATAAAGAGGCAAAAAGAACATTTAGATTTTGCAAAAAATGGTAATCCACAATGAGTTTGTGTGTGCATGTCTTGCATGCATGTATAGGTGCAAGAGTATTTCTTGCATCCGTTCCACAAGTCCAGAGCTTACTCATATAATTTGGAGTGTGTGTATTTGTGTGCCCGTGTGTGTATGTCTTGTAACATACGAACCTAGAATAAGACTTTAGATTAATTCAGTTAGAATTTATTTATTTATTTATTTGATTTATTCATTTTATTATTTACTTATATTTTTTTATTAGATGCTTATAATTATTTATTTGTTAAATTGAGATAATTAAGCAGATTAATTAGAGTTTTTAAGGTGGTTTCCTTTATCTTGTATTCTCTGTTATTATCGGATGGGTTTAAAATTTTTTGAAAAGATTCTAAGATCAGAACCAAATCAGATCTAGCTAATCTACTGAAAACTCACGTAAAGACCTTTCCCTCACCTTTATAAAATCCCACCAAACCCTCATATTAATCAATAATCATTCAGAATTTTAGTCAACAAAGAGGGAAAAGATACACATACAGCCCAACATAACAGCCCCTACAACCTGGAAAACCACTCTCACAGCCAACCGAGGCAACCAACTCGCTGGAAACAGCCACAGAAAG
This sequence comes from Carya cathayensis, assembly GCA_011037825.1. NCBI lineage: Eukaryota > Viridiplantae > Streptophyta > Magnoliopsida > Fagales > Juglandaceae > Carya > Carya cathayensis. The sequence continues at coordinate 360,092 of QGSO01000142.1, read as the reverse complement.
TGCCGACCAGGCCATTCCCGTCGAACCCACTCCCTTCCAGTTAGCCCACGCCGGAATCTTCTCTCTTCCTCCATTCTCTATTTCGGTTTGACTCTCTCTCTCTCTCTCTCTCTCTCTCGTATCGCACCAACTTTTCGAGAATGCGAGTGGCATCGCCGGTCACTCCCAGCCACCCATAGCCATCGTCGCCTCGGCTTCCTCTCGGTAAGCATCTCACGGCCATTTATTTCTTTGTCTTTATTTGGTTCCAGACTTCCAGTGATACGTATGTGAGCCACTCCCGTAAGTTTTGTCCTTCATTTAAGTGTTTTGTTCCAGACTTCCCAAAAAGCCCCTTCATTGCTTCCATAATTACATGTAAGCCCTTTGTAACATACGAATCTAGATTAGAACCTTAGATTAATTCAGTTAGGATTTATTTATTTTATTTAATCATTTTATCTTTTAACTATATCTTTTTATCAGTTGCTTTTTTTTTAAAATGGGATAATAGACCAAATTAATTAGAGTTTTTAAAATAGTTATCCTTATCTTGGTGCAGTTGTTGTTATCTGATAAGTTTCAAATGTTTTTAAAAATGAGTCCTAGATCAGAACCAACTCTCAAAACAGCTTCCTATCTAATCTCCTGGAGACCCACGTGAATAAGAAACCCTTCCTCGATAAAAACAAAAATCCCATGATACCACTCTAGTTCTTTACACAAAATAGGCTTCATATTTTCCTGCACTCTCAACCGACCACCCCCAGAACGTCGGAGAACCACCTTTAGCCACAGAAATCGCCGGCCAGTTCATCTCCGACGAACCCACTTCCTCCGGTAAGCCACTGCTGCCGCACTCACTCTCCTCCCTCTTTACTCCTTTTCGGTTTCAGCATATCTCACTCTAACTCCTCCCTTTCTCTCACTTTGTTGCATCACCCTACCTAGAGAAGACCCATTACATCGCCGGTCACACCCAGCCACCAGTGTCTCCGTCGCAGCTGGTCCCTTCCCTTGGTGAGTTGTTTTTCTGTCGCACCAGACTCCTCTCAGGAGCCTCTGTTTTCAGTCTCTGCCCGTGTGTTTTCCACACACAGGGCTTCAATCATCTGAAGCTAAAACAGGCCTTTGGGCCTTAGGCCCATTCGGCCTAGAGCCTTTCTATTTTACTAAATGCCCAGTGGGCTGTAACATGTATTTGGGCTCAACTTTTCTTTTAGAAACTGATAGTATTTCTAAGTGGGCTGATTCTTTGTGTACTGAGATTATTTTAGAAACTTTGAATAGTTTATTTTCTTTAGTTGGGGCTGGGCTGAATTTTGTAAATCAGACCAAGTTTTACAATTTACTTTTATTAGAATATATTAAAGTATGTCTTTAATTACATTTTAGGGAATATTTTGGAACCAGTTATTTTTAGTCATTTTTCATGGCTGGTCAGATCAGAGTGTGTAAATTTTATTATGTTATATTTGTTAAATATAAAACCAAGGGATATTTTATGGGTTTTAAATAATATTATATATATTAATTTTAGTATAGCTGATTAATTGTTGAATTAATTTATGGCATGATTCTTAGTACTTAGAATGTTATGATATATTTTCCTAGAAATATTAGTGACGATTAGCATCTCGTATAGGTAACGCGCTACAAGTTGAAAATCAGGAAACAGCGCTAAGAGGTAAATAGTATGATCATATAAATGTATGCATGATGTAAATATTGTAATTAGTATGATCATATAATTGCATGTGTATTGTAAATTCCTAATGGTATATGATAATATGATGTTTGTCTATGCTATGCTACGAGCTAAGTCAAGGTTAGATTCCCTTCATGATCTTTGATGAATTATGACATCCTGCTTGTATGAATGGATTATTGGTTGATGGAGTAAATAATTATAAAATCATATCGAAGCCATGAGATGTTCATTAAGTCAAGTATGCCATGTAATAAATAGCTACATCATGAATGCTATATTCATATAGTACTTAGACCATGTAGGCCATGTATTGTTCACGCAATGACTTAAGTCAAGCATGCCATGTAATAAATAGCTAGATCATGTATGCTACATTCATGTAGTACTTAGACCATGTATGCCATGTATTGTTCATACAATAACTCAAGTCAAGCATGCCATGTAATAAATAGCTAGATCATGTATGCTATATTCATGTAGTACTTAGACCATGTATGCCATGTATTGTTCATACAATAACTCAAGTCAAGCATGCCATGTAATAAATAGCCAGATCATGTATGCCATGTCCATGTAGTTCTCAGATCATGCATGCCATGAAATGTTATAAAATGTTTAAATCATGTTAGAACATGCCATGTCATGCTACACTACGTACAAGAAAATACCATGTATAAGTTACACAAGTTAAGTGAAACACGGACTCAAGCGTGTTTCACTTCATGTTAAACAAGTTAAGTAAAACACGGACCTAAGCGTGTTTTAGTCCACGTTATACAAGTAGGTGAAACACGGACCCAAGCGTGTTTCACTCCAAGCCATACAAGATAAGTAAAACACGGACTCAAGCGTATTTTACTCCATGCCATGCAAGTTAAGTGAAACACGGACTCAAGCGTGTTTCACTCCATGCCATGCAAGTTAAGTGAAACACGGACTCAAGTGTGTTTCACTCCATGTTATGCAAGATAAATGAAACACGGACTCAAGCGTGTTTCACTCTATGTTATGCAAGATAAATGAAACACGGACTCAAGCATGTTTCACTCCATGTTATGCAAGTTAAGTGAAACACGGACTCAAGCGTGTTTCATTACATGACAAGTTATGTGATGCCATGGACTCAAGCGTGGTTCACCATGTAATAAGTAAAATTCAAGATAAATGAGTTACTCATACATTCACGCTTCATGTTGCCATGATTTTGTATGTTTCCGCCCATATTAACAATGTAAAGCATGTTATGAGAATCTGTGACTGATATATATTTGTTTGAAGAGTCTTACAAAGATTAAGTCTTTTTAAATAATATTTACGGTATGATGTGCTATTTGCTGAGTATTAGACTCATTTTTGTTGTTTGTCTTTTGTTTTCTTCTATGTTGATTGCCACAGATGGTGATTATGATGATGCAGAGCTGGATGGCCAGGAGTTGTTTTAGTATAAAGACTTAGAGATGAATAAGTGTCATTTACACAAGGATTAAGTTTTCTTTCATGTCATTTCAATAACCATCTCATGTTTTGCTTTATTTCAGTTTCAAGTTTCAAGACTATTTATGTTCTTTCAATTAAGTTTTTAATAAATGAGGTATTTCAGAATAATGAGTCTCTTTACCGGGCATTTTGTCATGTATGTTAGTAACATCTCTATCCTACGGGAACGGGGTGTTACACCCTTTGACCCTTAGCCTATACCCTTCTGAACCAGATTCTTTTATTACAATGGCCTCTGGGCTTTAAGCCTTTCGACCAAGAGTTTTCCTTTTAAGGGTGTTGGGCCTAGTTGTTTTTAATAAACCTATTAGACTTAGTTTTTAACTGGACTTGTGTTTTAAATTGGGCTTTATCTCATTATATTTCAGCAACTGTTTTAGTGGCTTTATTGGGCTGGTTATATTTAAGAAGAAACTGTTTTAGTGTTGTGGGCTGTTTTACTTAAATAAATATATTAGTCATAGACTTGTTTTAATAGAAAATATTTAAAGGCTTTTAAGCATATTTTAAAGTATCCTTTTATATTGTTTCAGCTTATCATCTTAGTTAATATTCCAATTGACCTTTAACTTATTTTTATAAAATTATTAAGATTATGATATGAGTTTTGGAATAATATTATTTTATGTAATCTTTTTATATTTGAATATTTATTAAATTATCTCTATAGTAAGATTTTAAGTAATTAGATTGCTACGACACGTAACGTCTAGTGCCTTATATAGGTCACGAGCTACAACGTGAGTTTTCAGAAGCAACACTAAGAGAGGTAAATAGTATGATCATATAAATGTATGCGTAATGAAAATATTATAATTGGGTATGACAATATGATATGGTTTTTCTGGTTATCTACATTGCACTAAAAGCCAATTCAAGGTTAGATCGCTTTCATGAACTTCTATGAATTACGATGATTTACATGAAAGTAAGCTTATATATGTTATGCTATTATGGGTTGTTGATTGATGGATTAAATGTTACTAAAATCACATGGAAGCCATGATATGATCATATAATAATTTAAGATAAGTATGCTATGAATTAAAATAGCCAGATCATGCATGCTATATTCATGTAGTACTTAGATAATGTATGCCATGTTCATGTAGTTCTTAGATCATGCATGCCATGAAATATTATAAAATGTTTAGATCATGTTAGGACATGTCATGTTATGCTACGCTAAGTACAAGAAAATACCATGTACAAGTTACACAAGTTAAGTGAAACACGGACTCAAGCGTATTTCACTCCATGTTATGCAAGTTAAGTAAAACACAGACTCAAGCGTATTTTACTCCATGTTATACAAGTTAGGTGAAACACGAATTCAAGAGTGTTTCACTCCATGTTATACAGGATAGGTAAAACACGGACTCAAGCGTGTTTTACTCCATGCCATGCAAGTTAAGTGAAACACGGACTCAAGCGTGTTTCAATCCATGTTATGCAAGTTAAGTGAAACATGAACTCAAGCGTGTTTCACTACATGACAAGTTATGTGGTACAATGGACTCAAGCGTGGTTTACCATATAATAAGTATAATTTAAGATAAACAAGTTACTCATGCATTCACGCTTCATGTTTTCCATGATTATGTATGTTCCGCTCATGTTAATGAAGTATAGATATGTTATGAGAATCTATGAATGTTATATGTAAGTTATGATGAGGCTTTAAAAATCAAGTTTATGCTACGATAAACAATATTTTACGGTATGATGTGCTATTTATTGAGTATTTGACTCATTTTTGTTGTTTGTCTTTTCGTTTTCTTCTATGTTGATTGCCATAGATGGTGATTATGATGATGCAGAACTAGATGGCCAGGAGTAGTTCTAGTATAAAGACTTAGAGAAAAATAAGTGTCATTTACACAAGGATTAAGTTTTCTTTTATGTCATTTCAATAACTAGTCTTGTTTAAGACTAGCTCATGTTTTACTTTATTTCAGTTTCAAGTTTCAAGACTATTTATATCCTTTCAATTAATTTTTTTTTTTTTTAATAAATGAGGTATTTCAGAATAATGAGTCTCTTTACCTGGCATTTTGTCATGTATTTTAGTAACGTCTCTATCCTACGGGAACGGGGTGTTACATGTCTTGTGTACACCTTGACAATTACTAAAATGTAGTAAAAAAGGCAAAGAGGGGCACCTTCCTACAGCCAACAAGTCTACAAGACAATTACTAAAATGTAGTAAAAAACGCAAAGAGGGGCACCTTCCTAGAGCCAACAAGTCTACAAGAGCAACACCCCAAAAACACCAAGGGAATTTAAATCTCTCCTTTTTTTTTTTTTTTTTAGGAAATTTCTTGGAGACAAAAATCCCGGGTTCTTTGGCTAAAAGACGGTGACAAGTGCAAGAAATGTTTTCACCGTATGGCGAATTTCCAACGAAGAAATAATGCTATTGAGGTTCTTCATGATGGTGATAACATCATTTCAGATCAATAGGTCTTTAAGGATCACATTGTCAAGTTTTATGAGAAGCTGTTCAGTGAAGAATATGCTTGGAGGCCAAAGATTGATGGACTGTTTTTTGACTCCATTGATCAAGCAAGTGCAGATTGGTCGGAGAGAGCTTTTGAATCTTTGATGAGGATGAAGTTCTTGATGTGGTTAGAGGAATGGCAAGGGATAAGGCTCCAGGTCCAGATGGTTTTTCAATGGCTTTCTTTCAATCTTGCTCCGATATAATGTGGGATGATATTATGAAGGTTTTTCTTGAATTTCATACATTTATGAAATTTGAAAAAAGTTTAAATGCTACTTTTATAGCACTTATTCCCAAAAAGGTAGGGGCTGTGAGGATGCGGGATTTTCGGCCTCTAAGAGCATTAGCATTGGTTTTTCTATATGCATCTTCAAAATCACAATTTTTTAAGATTCATTTTGCATATAAAGAAAAACTTCCACATTGGATTATGCATTTTTTGACCAAATAATAATAAAATATTACTATTTTTTATTTTTTTTCTTAAAATTATTATTTTTATATATTTTACAATTAACATAATGTGCTCAAAAATACAAATTCCATATATCTAAATATTACCAATTTTATATATCAAAATGACCACTTTTATCAATAAATATTAATATATGCTAAAAAAACACTTTGTATCACTTAATATAAATTTAATATATCAAAATCATCTTAATACAAATGTCACAAAATTGATTTTAATGGGTAGGAGAGAGAAAAAATAGTAAAATAATGTTTGAAGAGTGAATTGTGCTTCTTCAAACTTGAATAAACACTATTCATAGTTATGCAAAATTTTGAAGATGCATAACCCAATGTAGACCAATTTAGAGGGATATTATGCAAATATGAAGATGCATATGCCATTGCCAATGCCCTAAGTTTGGTGAATGGGGTTTATAAGATAGTCTCTAAGGTGTTAGCTAATCGTATGATTGTGGTGTTGGGAAACATTATTTCAAAATCGCAAAATGCCTTTGTAAGAGGGAGGCAAATTCTCAACTAGGTTTTAGTTGCTAACGAATATGTGGACAGCAGAATTAATTCTAATGAATCCGGTATTTTGATTAAATTGGACATGGAAAAAGCATATGACCATGTTAGTTGGGATTTTCTCTTGTATTTGCTTGGGAGATATGGTCTTGGGTAGAACAGTTCTTCTACAGGCAGTCCATTTAGCGCACACCTTGCGCACCCTCGTCGACGTGGCAGTACAATTTAAAAATAAAAAAAATGCCCTTGAGCCCAAAACAAAATTTGGAGAAAAAAAAATTTTGAAAAAGAGAATACGAAGAAGACGACGAACAAACTCCAGCTTTCTCCACTGCTCACAAACCAATTTTCATTTCTCTCTCTCATCTCCGCACGTCTCCCTCGCCATCAACACTGAATCTAGGTTTTGCACTCAAGTCTCTAACTTTCGTGCTTCCTGTATTGATGTGAGGAAGATAATACACAGCTACATAAGTTGCAGAGCTGGTCTTTTTTGCATACCAGCATTTACACAATCTTGATTAAATCCAGGTTTGGCCCAGATGAGAATCATATTAGACACACATCTGCCCAAAAGAATTCATCAAATTTCAGATCTCCCCTATTGTTTGGCTCCAATTGTTCTCAATTCGTCGAACGCAATTTTCAATTGGTAAACAAATGCATTTCCATTTGCACTCCATAAATATGCTAAGCATCCTTGATAATCCTAAATACTAGCAATTCCAACTGGTTTCGTATGACATTACAGATTAGAGTGACAAAACAGAGCCAATAACACTTGGAAAAACAGAAATCGTAGATCACAAAAATGCTTATTAGCTGTTGAGATCACCGGGCACCGACTTCCTTGGCTATTCTCATCTTGGCTTTCTGCCTCTTCTTTGCTGGAACTTTCTCGTCGGCCGGCTTCTTCTCTACCTTTCCTATCGCCATTGATAGACTAGAGAGAGTGCAATGTGAAACTTCAAGACGAGAGAGATGTGGCAAGGCTCGGGAAAGAAAGCAAAAGTTCTGAACTTTGATGGATAGGACGTTTAATTAAATCCATGGCACCCAGCTGGTTTCGTTCACAAAATCGACTGGATTTAGCTTTTTTTCTGGGTAGATATGGTGCATGTGAATCAAACACTGCATGTCGATGTCAAAATTTTCTATTTTGGTGAATGGCACTCCAGCTGGGTTCTTTAATAGTTCACGTGGTTTGAGACAAGGAGAACTGCTAGCTCCTTTTCTTTTTGTCTTGTCATAGATGTTTTGAGTAGAATGTTGGAAGCAGTGGTTGAAGGAAGGCACTTGTCGAGTTTTGAGGTGGGAAATGAGGAAAGGAATAGCATTAAATTATCTCATCTTCTTTTTGCCGATGACACATTGATTTTCAGCGAGCCCAACCAAGAACATATTTGATCTTTGAGAGCATTGTTGCTATGTTTTGAAGCTGTCTTGGGCTGAGGATCAACTAAACAAGTCTGAAATTGTTCCTGTGGGTGCTGTGGGCAATATTTCAGATTTCGCTAATATTTTGGAGTGTAAGATTGCTTCACTGCCGCTGAAGTATCTTGGTCTTCCATTGGGTGCTCCTCACAAATCTGTTTTGATATGGGATGGGGTGATTGAGAAGATCGGGAAAAGGTTTGCTGGATGGAAAAAGATAGATCTGTCTAAAGGGGAAAGAATTACTTTGATAAAGAATACATTGTCTAATCTTCCTACATATTTTCTTTCACTGTTCCCTTTGCTGGCTGGGGTTGCTAGGAAAATTAAGAATATTTGTCGTAATTTCTTATGGGGAGGAAAAGGAAAGGAAAAGAAGTTTCATTGGTTAGTTGGAACAAGGTTTGTCGACAAGTTTTTGTGGAGGATTGGGGGTTAGCAATTTGAGGTTGTTTAATAAATCACTCCTTGGAAAATGGCTTTGGAGATATCACGAAGAGAGAGATGCTTTATGGAAGAATGTTGTTGTTGTTAAGAGAATTCCTTAGGACCGGTCTGGCTGGTTTTGGCAAAATAACAGCCTGCCAATCACATAGTTACATGTATGAATTCCACCACATTTATCCTAAACCAGCAAACATCAGAAAACCTTTTTTGCTTGGCTATCACTTTTCCTTTTCTTACGGACCTGTCTTTGCTTTGGGCAAAGTTGCCGGCTTCATTTGCCCATCCAAGCAAAGCTCTTGTTCAGATGCCATCATACACATGGCAAGAAATTGAAGTGAAACAGCGACGCTGAGTTCGATTTTTTTGCAAAAGCATTCAATTTTGTTTGCCTATGCTTTCGATTGCCCAGATTACAAGCATACTACAACAATTACAAAGTGGTGAAAATCAAACCATTGAGTGGGCGATGGGAACTGTGGTGGGCGACATCGAGTGCATAGAAAAGACGGAGACAACCTGTGGTGGGCAATGGCTTGGTGGGCAACGACTATGAGGTGTTTTGCATTATTCAGATTTCCAGAAATTGTCTATTAAATTACTTTCCTCAACCAATTATGACTGGGCCATAAGCATTGGTTTCTTGCTTTTTTGGTTTGGTGTATATGTTTCTGGTCGCTCTTATTAGTATTTGATTAGTTTCTCAGATGGGTTGCTGCTTCTCCGCCGTCATTCATGGAGCTGTGAAGTGGGTAAGGGATTTCGATGGGAAAGGATTACAGGTTCGAGGGAATTTCTGAAGATTTTCTTTCTCTCTCTTTTCATTTGTTATGGGTTTTTCGAAAGAATGAAAGGAAGAAAGGAATTCGACCAGAGGGGCACTTTCTGAGCTGCGTCGGCGTCAGACCGAGGGCGGTGCACAGAAAGCAGCGAGGAAGAGAAGGGCAGAGGGCGGTGCAAATGAGAAAGGGGCGAGTAACACATACGACCTTGATTCTCTATGGTGGAGCGTATTTCTCTTACAGTGTTTTTTCTTACGTGGCTTGAGTTGAATGGAGGGCTGTTTTTGTGGGATTTACAGCCAGACAGCTGGTAAGCATTTCTCTGCTGTTAAATATGGGAGTGGGTGGGGGGATTTGCATTCTAAAGAAGTTAGAGGAGCATATGGGGTGAGTTTATGGAAGTTTATTAGGAAAGGTTGGGGGGATTTTTCTAAACATATTAAATTTAAGGTGGGAGAAGGGAAGAGGATTCTCTTTTGGCATGACATTTGGTGTGGGGAATCAGCTCTTAAATCAGATTTTCCATCTATCTACAGGCAGGCAAGGGATCAAATGTTGCTGTGGCAGATTATCTTCAATGTACGGAAAATAATATTTTATGGAATGTTGAGTAGTTGACTTTATTAGAAATCCAAATGACTAGGAAGTTAATGTTGTTTCAGATTTTTTGGGAAGGATTTATAATTCAAAAGTGATAAAGGGAAGAGAGGATAGGCTATTGTAGGACTATGCTGGAAATTTCAGGTTTTCAGTCAGTTCTTATTATAAGGTGCTTAATTGTCATTCTGGCTGTGTATTTCCATGGAAAAGCATTTGGAGGGTAAAGGTACCTACTAAGGTGGCGTTCTTCAGTTGGGTGGTTGCTCTAGGGAAAGTATTGACTACGAATAATCTTAGAAAACGTGGCTTGTGTATAGCCGATTGGTGTGTCATTTGCAAGAAGGATGGAGAATCTGTAAATCATCTGTTTTTACATTGTGAGGTGGCAAACTCTTTGTGGTATGAGGTTATTGGTCATACAGGTTTATTTTGGGTGATGCCTAAGGAAGTAGTGGAGCTTCTTGCATGTTGGTATGGTTGTGAGGTGAGGAAAGATGTTGCTGCCAGGTGGAGAATGATTCCTTTGCGTTTAATGTGGTGTCTATGGCTGGAAAGAAATGGGAGATGTTTTGAAGACAATGTCTTTTGAAGATCTTCGAAACTTTTTTTTTAATATTTTGAGTTTGTGGGCTAAGATCTTTGTAAGGAATGATGAGAAAGTACTGAATCTGTTTCAGTTTTAGTTTTCCTGTTTTCTAGGGTGAAGTAGGTATTTCCTTGTATACTTCCTTAGTACTTGGGCTATGCCTATTCGTGATAATAAAATTATGATTTAATTATCAAAAAAAATTATTCCGAGCAGCTACAAACCCATATGAGGCATAGTTGCACTTTATTGCTATCAGTTTTATTATAGCACCTACTGCTTTGGCTAATTATCCACACTTTTCCAAGGGTGATTTCTATTGATGTATGACCATGTCTAAGGACTTATTCATCCCCCTAACTCCCCTCATTGAACCCTGATCCAATGAAAGATCTGCCAAGAGCTTGCAAGTGTTATTGTGTACTCTCCAGAGGCATCACCAAACCACTCTGAACACCACATCAATCCAAACAAGAAGCGTCAGGCAAACTAGACAAACTGACACATTTTTCCATACTTGACTTTTGTCAGACATCCGAACAGGGACTTTGCAAATAAAGTTCTACAGAAGAATCTTCAATCAAGACCACTATAATAAACTCTACACAATTCTTAAACGAATTTGAGGAAAAGACAGACAACAGATATGCAAATAGAAAAAGACCAAGAAAAAAGGCATAAGATCTAACAGTTCACCCTCTGAAGAATCAAATGAATGAATAAAAAGATGCATGCCTAGAAAAAAACCATGATAATGAGAAACAAGATATGACTTCCGATGGTATTTAATCCTCATGCCATGGATATTTTATGGCCAAGACTTTGATCGGACTGACAGAAGTAAAGGTACCTTAAAAGCAAAGCCATTTCCTTCAAACTTCGCGTGTTTGCTTTTCTTTTCATCTCAACAAGTTCAGGGACATCATTCATGTGCTTTTTTGAGTATACGCAGATAAGATTCCTAACAAAACGCACAGAGGATAATATTATCATATTCATTGGACTTTGAATAGGTATATAAGAGCATAATTACAATATGAAGTATCACAAATTTCAAAATCACCTTCCCATGCTGAAGGGCTTGCAAAGAGGATCTATCAAAACTCTATCACCTGCTACATAGGTCTGCAGCACATCAAGCACGAGTTTGTAATGTCAACATTTTCAAATGCGCAATGCTCTATGATTGAAAGGGTTAAAACAAGTTTCACCATGCGCTCAGCAATACTTGGGTTTGTTGCTTCAAGTAACAATGCAATGACAGCTGGGTCTGCTTCAGTTTGGTGGTTTGACATCAAGACAATATTGTGACCCTATAATCAATTGCATAAGGTAAGTATTTTCACCCAAAATAGTCAATTAAACATCAAGAAGTATTTGAAGATCATAAATTGGTAAGAGTAAACAATGCTTTGAAACCATAAGAAGCACATACGACATGCAAGCTATCCCAGTTACTTTTGGGTATTAGTTGAGTGAGATTGGATGGTAAAAATGCCCATAGGTTTCTCTGTTATGCAAACTTCCAGCCCTGATATCTTAGCCGAGAATCATAAAGGAAGCACAATGCAATAGGTTTATAATTATGAAAGTCCACCCCTACAAATCAAATCACTTGCTTCAGACAGGTTTAGCCTTACCAAATCCAAACTAACCAAGAATTGTTCTCAATTGCAGAACACAACCAACTCATGACTTAGTAGAACCAAATAAAACCAGGCCATGAAAAGTTCATGTCAGTTGATTATGGAAGTAACTTGTTTAAAACCTTTCTACCTTATATAAGCTATATGATAAAGAAAGAATTTGCTACATATAAATTTTCTTCCATGTTTTCCAATCATTTGCTTATCCTACCTTCATTATACCTAACTACAACCCTTTAGCGTTACACATCAACTTTCTAGCCTATACAGCCACTATACAAACAAATAAACAGACACACAAGTTTCAGCAGACAACTTTGTAGAGTTGTATACGCACAACAAACGAGGATTTAATTACATTTTTTTTTTAAGTCTGTGAGGAAGAGATAATTGAACAGACTTCAGGAATTAGCAGCATCACTGAACAACCCTGTAAATGAAAACAAATAAAAATACTGAAAATAGACACCTGCTGAAGCTTTTCTTCCATTTCATAGAACAGGGAAATGTTGCCAACATACGAATTTCTGCATTGAAGATTATAGGTTCAGTGATAAGGTAACAAGAGGGAAGTGAGATATTGTGGCCTAATGAATTTCTTTCAATATGTATAGATCCAAACAGTAGCCACTAGTTTCAGAACTAAAATACATGCTAACTACTATAGTAATATTCAATCATTAGGAAAAGGACAAAAACAGATTAGTTGAATTGGAAAGAAAACACTGAGCTTCGTCTGCAACCACAAAAGATAAGAAGCCATCGAGAACATTTCTGTAATGAAGTAGACAATTCACTCTTTATCAGAGGACACCATCAATAGACAGATTCACTATTTCCGACTGAATCCGTTAGGGGGAACTTGGATTTATGTGACACCCATGCAAACTACAATAATCAATCCGATAAGTAGATGAGAATGCTGGACTGTAGGATACTCAGTTGGGGGCGCCCTTTAAGATGAAGTAGACAATTCACTATTTATCAGAGGACACTATCTATAGACAGATTCACTATTTCTGACAGAATTCATTAGTGTGAACTTGGATCTATGTGACACCCATGCAAATTCCAATAGTTACTCCTATAAGTAGATGAGAAAGCTAGACTCGCGTCTACTTAGTTGGGGGCACCCTTTAGGGTGAAATCCATCTAGGATGGGTCTTGGAAAAGATGGAACATCGCTTAGCTGGGTGGAAGCAGCAATACTTATCCAAAGGTGAGAGGTTTACTTTTATCAAAAGTACCCTCTCTAGTCTTCCAACTTATTGTTTTGGTATAGTTAATAAGAGATTTTTTTCAAGTAAATAGTCTTCCAACTTATTTCTTGTCTCTCTTCCCCTCCCTGTTGGTGTAGCTTTGTGTCTTGAGAAAAGAGGAATTGAAGATGAGTTCATGTTCAACCTAGTCAAGTGGTCACAGGTTAGAACCCCAGCTTCATTAGGTGGTTTATGGATAAGCTTTTATTCTATAACACTGTGACACCCTATCTTTTGAGTATGGTTAATTAAGTAGATGAAAACAGATAATTGTTTCCTATTAAGGAAAAATGTGATAAAATTTGAACTTTTTTTATTTTGGGTGATGCCTAAGGAAGTAGTGGAGCTTCTTGCATGTTGGTATGGTGTGCGGTAAGGAAAGATGTTGCTGCCAGGTGGAGAATGATTCATTTGTGTTTAATGTGGTGTCTACGGCTAGAAAGAAATGGGAGATGTTTTGAAGACAAGGAGCGCTCTTCTGAAGATCTTCGAAACTTTTTCTTTTATACTTTGAGTTTGTGGGCTAAGATCTTTGTAAGGAATTATAAGAATGTAATGGATCTGTTTCTGTTTTAGTTTTCCAGTTTTCTAGAGTGTAGTAGGTATTTCCTTTGTATACTTCCTGTGTACTTGGCCTGTGCCTATGCTTGGTAATAAAATTCTTATTAACTATCAAAAAAAAGTCATGTTTGGGAACCAAAAGTTTCTCAAAATTTTTTTTGATAGTTAATAAGAATTTTATTACCAAGCATAGGCACAGGCCAAGTACACAGGAAGTATACAAAGGAAATACCTACTACACACTAGAACGCATGAAACTGCAATAGAAATAGATTCAATACATAATCATCAATCCTTACAGATTCTCAAAATTTTTCTTAAAACTTTCTACACTCTATCCAAACATCTTTATTCCAAAACAATCTTGATCAATAAAAAATAACCTCGACTTCCGTAACAAACAAAAACAAAACTTCCATTATAAAAAAATCATCATACAAATTTTCTTCACTTCATATTTTCAAGAGGGTTGGAAACTTTTGGCATGACCATGAGCCCAACATGAACACAACATCCAATTATAGGATTATGACACTGCATAATCAAGCTAGGGTCAATTAGGGTCAACACGAATCTAACCTAATTAATAATCAGATCATGTTGGATCAACTCGCAATACCAAGGGTAACCCAACTAGCCAAAAAAGGGTTAATTGCAAAATCAGTTCTTGAGTTTTCACAGATTTGTGAAACTCCCTAAGTTTCTAATTTTAGCAATTAGCTCCTTGGGTTTACAATTTTTTGCATTTAAGTCAATCTTTACATCTTCCGTCAAAATTATTAACAGCATGGCATTACAAAGCCAAGTCAATAAAACTTCAATCATTTCTTTCTCGCCAAATACACTGCATTAAGAGAAAATCACCTTTGAAAATGTTACCCTTTTATTCAACAAGCAAATAGATCCACACCACTCATCAAGACATGACTTATGAGTTATGTCATGGTGGAGTAAAAAAATTCCCCCACTTTTGTTGCACATGCAACACCAACTAACCACCGTGAGATGTCGTTTCCTAAAGTATCAAGTGAGCATCTTCCCTAAAGCAGTCGTCCATGCAAAAGATGCCTCTTTAAAGGGAGCCTCATTCTATCAAATACACTTTTACGAGAAAGAAGTACTAATAAGGGGAGAAAAAGGACACCGCAGAAAGAATTGATTTTAAACACCATTTCTAGAAAGGGCCCAACAAATCTTGTCTTCCCCACCTCCTCTTCACCTGATGGAATACGACATATTAAAAGATGAAGTGAAGAAAATCTGCCTGATGGATAAGATTTACGTGCCATTGATGAGAGTCATGACAAGGCCGTAAGTGATAGGCCACCAAAGAATCCTTTAAACAAGCAATATTAAATAACTCCGAAAAGGCTATACATTAAATGTCTAATCCTCACACCACACATCCTGCCAAAATCTAGTCTTTGAAACGTCATGCACCACAAATCTAATAAATATGGAAAATTCTCCCCAACCTCTCCTTAAATAGAGAACCACCCACCCCCACAACTATCATTATTTAATATCCATTATTTATTTAACTACCATATTATTTAATAGACCCACAGAAGATTAAAGAGGAGGTAATCAAATGCATGACTAATTACTTGGAAAGCCTACTCATACTATGTGAATCGTGATAACTCATCAAATAACAAGAACTGAGTTAAGATCTTCAGTACACCCAAAGATTACTCCAATGACTAACATGATGTATAAGATTTTTAAGACTGCATCAACTTCATCAACAATACATATTCATCAGGAAAGGCATGCACATTAATTAGAGAAATGACAGATTATACACCCAAACATGTGGAAGTATGTAAAGCAAGCCAGATTATTAATTTTCAGGCACAATATCAGTCAATACAACTAGAAGAAGATGGAAGTACATGGATGTTGTCATCTCACCTGAAATCAACTAAAGGACGAATGTAGTTTTGACCGAACAAGTAGTAGTCAAAAGGTTCTCTCAGTGCTTTGTGATATGGTGAGAAATCATAAGGTTCCTGAAATATTTTACAAAAATCCTTAAAAGCTCATAACTCATATCCAATATATGCATACTGTAGATGAACATAATTTAGAGATATATAAATATAATGATAGAGTTAAAAAATACCTCAACATCAGAGAACATGCGATCCAGTGCAACAGTCATATTTGACAACACTATCTCATCAGCCCTTGGATTTCCACTTTCAAAAACCTTAAAAAAAATATTTGATAAGGGACAAACATTTCATCAAAAATGCTAAAATGAGTACGCATATTACTATGTCTTATTATTAATACTTTATTTGCTAAGTTATAGATCCAGTGAGGCTTGAACTCACGTCTTCACCTTACACTTGCACAGGGAGGAGGTGCAATTTGAGAAAGAGCAAGGAGGTGGCCAGGTGGCCACCCTTTTTTTTTTTCATTTTTTAAAAAAAATTAATTTTATAATATTAATGGTTTTTTGTTTGCATTAATTTTTTTTATAATTCCTATATGCTCTACAAAATTTTATAAAATTCCAATATACTTAGAAATATCTCTCCAATTTTTTTTCCTATAGTCCAAGAATTTTGTATAATTTATAAATATTATTTATTTTCAAGAGTGTGGTCTCACCAAAATAAAATCAAAACTAAGTTTAGGAGAAATAATAAACTTATTAATATGGATCTCAAAGTTTTTTATTATATAATATTAGGTTTCTTAATATGGAATCCAAAGTGAAAATACAAGAAAAATCGTTTAAGGTTGGTAATCTATATGGAAAATAATTAATAGGTTTTATCCTCTCGACTTTATTGAGCAAGAAAAAATTTATTTAAAGTCTCAATTATAGTATTATATGTTTAATATAACACGCAAATATCTAGAGTTTACATTAAACTTAATAAACTAGCTTAATTTATACTAGAATGAAAGATGACATTTTAAAAGATCAATTGATAGTTTCTATGAAGCAAATAAATTCCAAATATTTCATTACAAAAAGAATAATGGATGAATATTGTTTCATGAAGCATTATTGTCAAAAATATGAAACATATATTACAACGTCGTATTTTAGAATTTTATTTCTACGTGTATATTACAAATTATCGAGATCTAATTTTATATGTGGTTATGTTTTTATGATTTTTGAATCTCAATGTGTCACACATTAGAAAATTTGGCCCCCCCTCAGAGAAATGGCTGGTTCTGCCACTGGGAAGAGTGATGATGTATGCATTGGGTCCAATTGTTTTGTTAAGTTATAATATCTGACTTTTTTAGAATTAGGGAGACTTTGTTTTCAGTTTCTTTTAAGTCCTGAACTTGTTATAGATGCTTGCTTTAGATATATACCACAGTATCTCACCAGCAGATTCTAAGTACAACTGCACAATTGTCCACATATATACCTATGCATTGTACTTAAAGAAAAAAAAACAATGGCTCTCAAGTAAAAGAATATATGCAGTAAAACTTGAGCGTATGCATATTTAGTTACCGCAGTTTTATAATTGTGGTACAATACTTCCATCCCTAAAGCAATATCTGGAGGCAGTTTTCCTGCTTCTCTTTCCTTCCTGATTCCCGCCAGCAGCTCTATGGAAAAATATTCAACATCAGGCACATGAAAATGAAAAGAAGACAAGATTTAATAAAAATATTATTAAAAGAATGTAATGACGAAGAGACCAGTAAATTTAGAAATTAAAAACAAGAACCTCTAGCATCCACTTCAAACATCCCTTAACAAGAGGACTGCAGCAAGGCTTGTTTAAGCAATAGCATGCTTCGCTCATTGCCCTCAAGCATCTAGCTATTGCCTGTCTACCCAAATATACTAAACCAAGTACAGAGGAACTGCCTTCCAAGCTCTCGGTTATCTCTACCATCAGATCTCACATGGCAACCAAAAAGGAAATTATTGTCTGGGCTAGCAATAAGCAATGAAACCCAAAAAATAAGGCTAATCCCCACAACTCACATGCTATAAAAATACAACCATATATGATTAACCGATTCGTAAGTTTCTTTAAAATAAAAAAGATCTTCATCAACAAAGCTGCATTTAAAACAAGTCAAGGATGTCGCAACCATCTAAAACTACTGCCTATCATACGCACAGTTGGTTTTGATATTGGTGAATCTTCTACAAATGTAAAAGCATGATAGGACATATGCATGTGCATATAAAGACCTATATATATAGTCTAACAATTAATGCAACTAAATTTACTTTCCTTCTAGTTTCTCCAATGTTCTGAACATACTAATTTCTGGAGATTGTAATTGGATTGTCTTGTTAATTAGAGAAGCATGGTGTGACAGATTGGAGCCTACCATATTAACAAATAAGCTGGATATTGAATAACTAATCTCATCAAGAGAAGTTATCTAATAAATAGTGGATAGTAT
Source organism: Carya cathayensis (assembly GCA_011037825.1). NCBI lineage: Eukaryota > Viridiplantae > Streptophyta > Magnoliopsida > Fagales > Juglandaceae > Carya > Carya cathayensis. The sequence goes on along the minus strand of QGSO01000142.1, from coordinate 341,702 downwards.
GGTATGAGCTTGACGACATACATGATAAAAAATAATTGACAGATAAACACATCCTCGATGAGTATGATCTGAGTATTAAGAACCATCTTGTATGATTGAGTCAGCATTCTATTTTGCAAGTAAAATATTATTTTCATTGGCACTGAGTGTTTTGAACAAAGTCCCAACTAATGTCAAGGATACACATGCCCTAGGCAAGGAGTTTCCCACAAGTGTACTTTGGGTAATTCAAGGGGAAATTCCCCAAGTCCGATGGCCCCACGAAATCATTTGCACCCAGGGTTCGAACCTTGGACTTGGAGGGAGTATGTCACCAAGATTAATGCTCTTACCACTTGAGCCAACCCCTAGGGGTTTAATTTTTTTTTTTTTTATCAGTAAGAAATTTATTGAAACCACATAATTAGGCATAGCCCAAGTACACAAGAAGTATACATGAGAAAACACCTAATTACAAGCTAAAACTGAAAAACAGCATGAAATTCATTGGGACTAAACCCATCCATTACAAAAACAGAATCCCAAAGCAACAAAGAGTGAAAAAAGAAAGCCCTAACCCCATCCACCAAGCGTTCTCTATTATCAAAACAGCGACCATTCCTCTCATTCCAAATACACCACATGAGACAAAGAGGAACCATCTTCCAAACAGCCACTATTTGATGATTTCTTTGAACTCCTTTCCAACAGGCCAAAAGATTCACCACACTCTTAGGCATCACCCAAGCAATGCCAAGCTTGGCAAAGACCTCATCCCACAAAGCCCTCGACACTTCACAATGAAGAAGGAGATGATCTGCTGATTCTCCAGACCTTTTGCACATAAAGCAACAATCCGTTACAACAATACCGCTCTTTCTCAGCTTATCAATAGTAAGGATTTTCCCATGAGAAGCCAACCACCCGAAAAAACGGACCTTTAATGGCACTTTGCATCTCCAAATATATTTCCAAGGGATAAAATCAGTAGAAAGTATTTAATTTCTACTGATTCTCCATATCTAACTGTACATATCTCAAATCCATTGAAAAATGTAGGGTGAGACCTGGCTAGCAATTATGAGCCAAAACCCTGGAAACAGCTGGGTTCTTGAACCATTCCCAGCATTATTACTAAATCACATCCTCTTCATTCTACTTTTTCTACTCTTTCTTCAACAGTTCTCACTTTTACAAGTTAATTTAGAAAACTCTAATGAATTTTCCCTGTAAGCTCAAGTCAGACAACGAAAGAGAAGAAAAAAGAGAAAGGACTTGTTTGGTAGGGCTTACGCATTTTAAAAGTTGCATCTTCTTTGAAGCAGTTGCAGCTGCTCTGAGAAGCAACCAACTTCCTTGAGCTGCTTTCAAACATTGCCCAAAAAGACTAAGCCACTTCATAAAATTGGCAAAAGGCTAAAACACCCTTGGTTATAAAACATTCTACAAGTAGCTATTGGTTATTGAAATCTGAATCATCCTTGGGGAAGCACCCAAACAGGGCAAAGACAATAGGGACACTAATTAGTTTTGAAAAGCAAAAGCAGGCGTTCTCCTTCAGGGCTTGCACCAAGGTATTGATCAACTTTATTAGGCGTTGCACCAAGGAATCGATCAGAAAACGATAGGCATTGCACCAAGGTGACAGATATACTCTTTTTTCTTGATAATATTATTGTGACAGATATACTCTTTTTTCTTGATAATATTAATGTGACAGATATATGCCCAAACAAGTAATGTCAGGTCTATTTAACTAGCTCTAATTGTCCTAACTAATTTTTGTTAGTTATGAATCAAGCTGTCAATGCTTGGATATGTTAAGTTCTGCACTCCCATGACTCCTGCCCCGGAATGTTGAATGAAATAAGTGGCCTCACACTAGCAAGTTGCTCGTCACCAACTTTCCGGTAACATTACTAGATTCCTCGTACTCAAAATTCAACTAACAACAATATTACAGAATCTTCAATCATCCAACAATCTAGGCTCATGATGAAAATAAACAATAACATGGAATACAGAAAAATGTTCAATTTATTAAATCATTAAATATAGCAATTCCATCCCTAAAAAAACCACGTGTAGAATTCCTCCCCCTTTGAGACCCTGCATAATATTCTCACAAGTGCAATTCATCCCAAAACCCTCAGGAAAATTTCCTCACACAAAATATAATTTCAAGCTTCATCTCCCTCACTCTATCACATGTGTTCCCAACAAGTAAAATCCAAACAGGATTCCAGAACCCATGACTCACTAGAAGTCCTCTTACCCTGACAGCTTCAGACAATCAACAGATTGACAACTCTTTCATTCTTTATAAAGTTAAGTGCATGTTTGAGATTGCGGTTGGTGATATAACTTTTATTGTAAGGCTTATAGTTGTAGAGTTTAAAGTAATAAGCACTATTATTAAAAAGTTATTTACAGTTTGGTAACCATATGTCTAAAGCACTTCCAAACATATTACATTTGTTTGGAAACAAATTTAAAAACTGCTTTTTGACGTAGAAATGAAATAAAAGGTCTTTGAATTTTTAAAGTTGGAAAATGTTATCTATACTTATAATTTTATTTACATAACCATATGTGCTAATGTGTCAGCCATTGAAAATGATAAAAATTTTAAAATTCAAAATTTGAAATTCAAATTAAAGTAAAAATACTGATAAAATGAGACTGTCACTCAATAAGATAAGAGAAGGGCAAAGTTGTAATTATATGAAAGTTATATGGGTATTTTTGCCCGCTAACATTTTTTTAAAAGTGTAACAGCATCCCACAAAAATTCGGAAAAGTACGTTTGAGGCTTGAAACGTACTTTTTAGCTTTTTATATTAAAAAGTACTTTAATATAAATCAACCAAACAACCTAATTCTATGCAAAAAAAACTCTGCTCTTTCGAAACTACAGATTCACGGCTCAAATAACGTCCCTCTTTATTAGGAAACTCCCCATAGAGAAGTATAGAATTAATTGATCTTGGGCTGAAAATGAAATGAAGACCCTAATATTGGTTTGAGCATAAATTATTATCATAATCATATGTTTATACTTATAAAAAAGGGAAACATACATTACTTTTAAAATAAGAAAATTTTATTGACAAATAAATAGGCATAGCCCAAATATACAACAAGTATACAAGAGAAAACACCTAAATACAAGCTAGGAGCTAGAATAAGCTAAAAGAAAATCATGAAGATTGTCTCCATTCAAAACAAGGGCCTTCGCCCAAATACACAAAGTACCAAAGAAAAACAAACTCTCCAAGTTCTCCCATCGAACGTTCTCCATCTTCAAAGCACTGCCCATTTCTTTCCAACCATAAACATCACATCGAACATAACGGGATCATCCTCCAAATAGCAACAATGCGATGATTCCCCTTAAAACCTTGCCAACAAGCAAAGAGATCCACCACTAGCTTAGGCATCACCCAAGCAATACCCGTCCTACCAAAAATCTCATCCAAAAAGTCTTAGCCACCCCGCAATGAAGAAATAAGTGGTCAACAGATTCACCATCTTATTACTTATTAGCAACCTTAGAGAAACTTATCAAAAAAATCATGTTTATACTTATACAAAAAGGGGGAATTACTAAATTACGATTCTAAAATTCGTGACAATTATAAAACACACCCTAGCAATGTTCCAAATAACTTCATTCCTTCCCCTTTCCTCGCAATATATCAGTCGAGAAAAAGAAGTGAGCATGTGACCTATCCAAAGATTTTTTTTATGCAAGTAAAGATGATTTTATTAAAGAGCACTACAGGCGCAACCCAAGTACACATAGATGAAATCCTAGTTAAGGAAGGGAAGAAGAGCAATAATTCAGAAGATTTTACTCTCATGCAAAGATTTGAGCATAGAAGACATTTAATTCTAGCAACGTTCTTGACATATATGCAACGCAACTGTGAAGATTGCGAGAGACTTATCAAAGATTCAAAAAATATGTAATAATAAAGAAGCAACTAAATAAATTTCAAGTGAGCTCATAAGAAAAAACGGAAACAAAAATGCTCATAATCAAGAAAAATATCTGAAATTCTGTTGATTAAACTTGGCAGCGAATTCTATGGGAAAAAAATGGGACAAGATAATATGGCAATCAATTATAAAGAAACTCACTATCTTTAGCATGCAAGCCAAGATGCGATATCATGTGAACTTTAATGGCGAGAGCGGGGGGAGGAATAAGGATTAAAAAGAAAAAGATCTGAGTTTCAAAACGTCTGCTATTACGCCAAAAATAAATGCAACAATTACGCTCACTTGAGATTATCTTCTTTTACAATCTAGGGGAACCGAAATTTGGAATTGAAGAAGAAAAAAGAACAGCTTGGCTCGGCTAACCCAAGTTTCCATAATACTGCAAAGTTAATGCTTCAGCATCGGAAGATTTTAATTTTCAGAATAGGACTTTCCATGTTATCTCCTCCAAATCTTTTTAGCAAAGAAACTAGCAAACAGTGAATGCAGCGCAAGATTCGATATGCAAAGCATGATTCTGTCATTCGCCCCCACCAAGATCTCTCAGAAACCACTAGAAAAAGTGAAAACACAAACGTCGGAACAAAGAAGGAAACCGTCCCGAAACCGAACCTTCTTCGGAGCTGGCATGGAGAAAGGTGCGGGAGAGGCTCGGCTCGTTCCTACTTTCTTCACGCGAGGACGCCTCATGGGCGACATTCTTGTCAGTAGACTCCTTGTCCCGAACTATCTCCGCCATGGCTCTCACATTCAAACAGTGAGAAAGACACGGAAAAACCGGCATCCGCACCCCGAATCGCACAGAGAGCGAGCAAAGACTGGAAGCAGCAATATAAGAAGAACAAGAAGAAGAGAAGGATAAAGAAACCCTATGTGCGGTGGCTGTGGAGATGGAAAATGTGGAGGATGGCGTAGCAGAGGAGATAAACATATTCAGAATCTTCTTTATTATTTATGAGGAATTTTTTCTGTTGATTTTCCAAAACGGAGGCAGAGAAATTTGCCTTGCCCGTACGCTTTCGTTGCTTAAGGTGGGCTGAGACCAGCTAGAGAGTCAGAGGGACAATAAGTGTGTGAATAGAGAAGGGAGAGAAGTCTGGGATTGGCGCGCCGCGGGCGCACGTGCTTTATATTGCCCAGAACAGACGACGTCGTCAGACCTAGTAGAGGACGGTTTTGGATTGGGGCCGAGGGGGACACGTGGTAGAGAATGGGGGTACAGGTAACGGGAGAAGTGATAGTGGAGACTGGTGGGTCCTCCTCTCTGTGTTTATCGTCTAAGAGGATGGTGGAGCCCAGTTCCTGTCCTCTTCCTCCTTCGCAGTTCGCAAACTTCGCAATCCGTTTCCACGTAGAAACGGTTTACCTCATTTTATTCTATCTAAACTTAGCATTATAATTTTTTAAAGATTTTTATATAAAATATAATAAATATTTAATTTTTTAAATTTTAAAATAATAATAATATTAAAAAACAATATTATAATAATATTTATTCAATTTTTATTTAAAATTATCTTATATTATCTTACCTCACTATTTAAACTACACCTTATTAAACATTATTAAACTGTAAATTAGTTTCGTTTGGTTACGCAGTTCAGATGAGATGAAATATTCTATTAAAAATTGAATAAAATATGCTTAAAAAATCATTATAGACACAAAAGGATCTCACACACTAACGTGACATACTTAGAGTGTGCCATGTCTTCTTCTATTTTTTTCTCTTCCTTTCTCTCCCCCCTAAATTTTTTTTTTCTCCCCCTCCCTCCATGCCCTCTCTCCCGTACCAACCATGAAGAGTATGGGTGGCTTTGACAGTGGCTGGGAGAGCATGAATTGGTCGCTGGAAGAAGGGGAGCTCGGTGGTAGTGGTCCAGTGATGTGGGGGCGGCGTATGGCGGCACTATGGTAGATGTAACAGCCCGCTAAATTATCAGTTTTGGTTTATTTATCGACATCAATCACATCTCTCTCGTCTTTACCCTCATCTGGAATCACGCGTATAGATTATCTTTTCCGTAAATCACGTAATTTGTTCTTCACCGACAGCTGTAAAATCATGAACAGTTTTATCCTAAGCGTTGTACCTCGATGGCGTTTTTCCGGATCTTATCCATCGAATTTCAAAGTATTAGATAAGCTTGTTTTTAAAGTAGCACAATTATAATAATTTAATGAGCTCTGAAAATATTATAATTGTGGATATTTATTTAGATTAAATATTTTAATTGTTTTAAGATATTAAGAGGTTTAATTTTACGTTGAAAATTCTTATTTAAATTTAAGTGTTTTATGCACTTTGATTAATTAATGATACTTTATCATTTTATATAATGATGAAGAAAATATTATTTTATAAACCTTAGTTTATAAAATAATATTCTATCTTAATTCTTCTCAGTGTAGTAATTAAGTGTAATATTAATTTAAATGATTTTATCATCTTCGATTAATTAACGGTACTTTATCATTTTTATATAATGATGAGGAAATATTATTTTATAAATTTTAGTTTATAAAATAATATTCTACCTTAATTCATCGTAGTGTTTTATTTAAAGTGTTTTATTTAAAATAAAACATTTACGTGTTTTTAATCAGTGTTTTAACTCACTGTTGGTTTATTTGAGGATCCCGAAATGTAGAATTGAAGCGATATACTCAAGCCCTACCTTTTTCTCTTCACTTTTTCTCTTTTTCTTTTTATTTTCTTTTTTTCTCTCCCTCTCTCTCTCTTGGCCGACGGATGGAAGAAAATCTAAACACGTCTCTTAGCAAGTTCCGTACCCACCATGAAGCTCTTCCTCACCAAATCTGATCTCTCTGAATCCTTGGCCATCATGGCTCAAATGGCCATCATAGATTGCAAATAGACCAAGCTCATGGAGGATCTCTCTGCCGGTCAGAGACCCGTTTCTATATGAACGTTGTGCTGTTCTCGGAGCTCATCTTGCCGAGTTCTCCTCTCAATGGCAAGACCACGACCTTGAAGGCATGATTGAACCAGCTTGAACCAGCTCCGAAAATGAACCAACTCATCGATGAACCAGCTTGAAGATCTCGAACCGTTCACTCGGGCTGCATGTGAAAGAGTTGTCGGTTGTGTACAGGTAGCGTTGGTCTTCAAGCTGCCGAACACTCACTCGTAGATTTGCAGCTCCATGCAAGGCCACTTTCAGGTTGAGGTCCAGCCACGACGTCGTCCCAAAGCTTCTTCCCTTGGAAATAGCGAGGCTCCCATCTTAGCTAAAAACCGAGGGCTTGGTTTTGGGCAAACCCTCAACGCCAACGCTATGATCCACTTCCTTCTCTACCAACCGAGGCTTCCACGAAACGAAGCACAGCTGCTCCGTCTTCACGACTTAAAAGACATCAACCCCTCTGGAAGTCTTGTAGACCATAAACAACCCGCAGATCCTGCTAGCTCATGATGTCCAGTAGCCATTATTACAGGCAAGCAGCAGTACTCTTAGCAAGCCAGCCGGCCTAGCATCTGTTTGAGATATAAGTTGTGAGTAGCAGCTGTCCCTTGGGTCAACTGACCCCAAATATCTTACCGGCCGGACTTATGATTTATGAGGAAATGTTATTATAAGCAAGACCCACTGGAGTGTTTGATACAGTTTCAGAGGACAAGCTTAGGGAGGCCGGTTTTGGTTACAGGGCTAAATACATCATTGGCACTGTAAATCTGGAAAGGTTTCCTTCTCTGTGTAGCTGTCAGATCCTCCATCTTGGAGTACGCGACCAAATCTATCACCATAGTAGAAGACAGAGAGCGGGATATAGAAGTACCAAAAGCCTCAAAGGGAGATAGAGAGAGACGCAGAGCACTGTACACCAAACTTTGATTTTGGGTTAGGAAAGTATCAAGTCGACCATGCTGGTCCCATAGTCATGAGGGACAGTGACAGACCAGCTACCCACCAAAGACCAGAAGATAAGCTTGCATTATTTAATATATATATATATATATAGAGCTTCAGATTTATTTTTTTTAACTTAAATTTTTAGACTTTATTTGACATCAACCTTTTCTACTCATGTACGTAAGTTCAAACTACTTTAGTTTTAATAATTTGACTTTTGACAAAGCAAAAGTGCGGCAGTGATTTGGTGAATTCAGTGATGGTAAGAGTGCAAGCTGTCATCAAGAATTTCGGTATCGACAATTGTATTATAACTCTATGGTGGAGATTAATCTTAATGATGTAAAGGTGGAAAGCACGAGGTTCTTTGATTGAGAAGCTAGTGGCCTTCTACTTCAAAGTATAGTGAAACCTCAAGTTGCCGTGGTATTGCAAGTGCTCATAATATGACAATTAAGTTCAGAAGTGAAAATCTTAAGGACTTGAGTGTTCCTCTTCCAGCTGTTGTGCAGTTCCTCGTGTTTCGCACTCTATTCTCATAGAACGCGACGATCGAGGTAAGTTAGCCTCTAACTTACTATCAGTTTATTGTGTATGTGTGATGGGTAAGGGAACTACAATTTATGTATGTATGTTATCGTATATGCCATGTCATGATATGTCATTATATGTTCATCTGTTACGTATGATTTAATATCTCATGAATAATTATCTGTTACATAATCTTTTCTGTCATACAATGATGTATGTTATAAGTATGCCATGTTAAGTATGCCATATGATACATGTATGCCATGAAATGTTTATGATTAAATCATATTATGCCATTTACAAGTATACGCCATGTTAGAAAAGTATATGATATTAAATAATATCTCATGCATTAAGAAGATAAGACATGTTATGATATGTATAATACGTGGGGCCACAACAACTGTGGAGTACGTATTATATTTATGTTACTTATAATGCGTGGGGCCACAACAACTGTGGAGTACGTATTATATTTATGTTACTTATAATGCGTGGGGCCACAACAACTGTGGAGTACGTATTATATTTATGTTACTTATAATGCGTGGGGCCACAACAACTGTGGAGTACGTATTATATTTTATGTTACATGAAGTATGGGGCCACAACAACTGTGGAGCATACACTACATGAGACACAGCAATTGTGACATGTAGAATACGTGGGGCCACAACAACTGTGGAGTACGTATTATATTTTATGTTATGTGATTCATGGGGCCACAACAACTGTGGAGCATGAAGTATGGGGCCACAACAACTGTGGAGCATACACTACATGAGACACAGCAATTGTGACATGTAGAATACGTGGGGCCACAACAACTGTGGAGTACGTATTATGTTTTATGTTACTTGAATACGTGGGGCCACAACAACTGTGGAGTACGTATTAACGCACGTTATTAATCAAGACAATTGAATAAGATTCCAAGTTTATGTTAAGTCAAGTTTCAGATCAAGTGCATGATAAGTCAAGTTTCAGATCAAGTGCATGATAAGTCAAGTTTCAGATCAAGTTCATGTTATATTATGCTCACGTACATGTTATGTTCATGTTCATGTTATGTTCCAAGTTCATGTTCACATCATGTTATGTTCACGTTTATGATATGTTCAAGCTCACGTTCATGTTATGTTATGTTCATGTCCATGTTATGTTTCACGTTCATGTTATGTTGATTGTTCATGTTATGTTTTAAGCTTAAGTTCATGCCATGTTAAGTCAAGTTCAGTTCACGTTTAAGTTCTGGTTATGTCATGCTATATGTCAAGTTATGCTATGCTTATGTATGACTATAATTATGCATTTATGCTTTTACTGCCATGCATGCATCTTTAACCTGTGTGTGAGTTTTATGTTAACTTACTGAGATTTGTAATCAAATCTCACTGTGGTAGTCCCAACTACCATTCCCCCCGAATGGTAGATCTTGTTACAGGACCCGAAGAAGAATTGGAATCTGACCAACTGAATACGGTCGACTAGGCCACGGTGCGATGTTGATGATGGTATAGTATTTAACTTAGGTTAATACTTGTACTTTTGGAGTTGTATCTCAAGTATTCTTTTGATCACAACCATTTTGGACTAGTGTGGTGATCACGGCTTTTTAGTATGCCTTTATGTATGAAATATGTTTCAAGTATTTGGGATATTTTTAGTTTGGTGCATAGTATTGCTAAAGAAAAAAATTATCCGCTGCGAATATTGCATAATGCTAGATGCATGTTAGGAACATTGCATCTTATATGTCATGAACGGGGGCAGGTAACCTTGTGTTGTATGTCTCGACGCTTCAAATGTCCGTTCAATCCCAAGCGGAATTTGGGGGCGTCACAGTAGAGAACCCATGGAGACCCATTCGGGAGAGGGTCTTGCGGGGAGAAGGGGGATGCCGCCTGGGAGGGGTTTCGACGATGGCTGGAAGAGCATGGAGTGGTTGCCAGAGAAAATGGAGCTCGGTGGTGATGGTCCGGTGGCGTGGGGACGGCATAAGGTGGCGCTATGGTAGAGAATTTGTAGAGACCCATTCGAGAAAGGGTCTTGCGGGAAGAATGAGGCTTCAATGATGGCTGGAAGAGCATGGAGTGGTTGCCAAATAAAGGAGAGCTTGGTGGTGGTGGTCTAGTGGCATGAGACGGCGTACAGTGGCGCTATGGTGGAGAACCCATGGAGACCCATTTGGGAGAGGGAGTTGCGGGCTACCGCCCGAAGGGGCTTTGACGGTGGCTTGGGTGGGGTGGTCGTCGGCGTGAGGTGGGGTTGACGCCGGTGATAACACTGCAGGTGGCAGTGCGCAGTGGCTAGGCTACTTAAGGAAGGAAATTGGATGAGTTATAAGGACACTGACATACTGATAATATGTCACATTAGTATGAGGAATTCATTTGTGTGATTTCTTTTTTAATATTATTATTATTTTAAAATTTGAAAAAGTTAAATTATTTATTGTATATTAAACACTGAAGGTGATGAGCATGTCAAGACATCATTTCAAATCATGTGATCAGTTAAAAGAGAATATCAATGTTAGATACAGTCATAAAGTGTACAAACGCTGTAGAATTTTTTTGAAAAAGAGTCTACTATTAAAAAAATTAATTAATTTTTATATAAATACTATATTTATTCATTTTTTAAAAAAAGATTGTGCAATGCTTACACACTCTATAAATGTAAATATAATTTCTCTAAAAAGAAAAAGTGATTTACACGATTCCATGAAACAAATCTATCTTTATCAATTCAAATACGGTGATACATAATAAAATCTGAAACATGCAAATTAGCTCACATTTCATTATAGGCATAAATATAGTAGATATGGGTCAATTGCACCCATCATACAAGTCCTTGTCCCATGGAGGGTCCGTGCATTATAAGATTAGTCCAAATACTTGATGCCAATAAAGAAAAAACTATCATACAAGTCTAATTTTTTTAAAGGCAAAATATACAAAGTCTAGTTGGAACCTTTGAATTTTCATCTTCTCCTCACTTCTCTACGAAATTTCTAGATCTCCTTCCAAGTTGAAATTTTATTATCCTAGATAGAATACCACAAGGAGAGAGAGAGAGAGAGAGAGAGAGAGAGAAGGGGCGGGGGTGGGGGGCCTAGATGGGAAGATCAATCAAGTCCAATTTTGCATAAGGAATAAAAAGTCTTACATGAATCTTTTTGCAAGATCAATCAAAGAACTTTATCATCAATGTGTGGCTCCAATTCTTTGCCCTTTCTGATACGAAACATGGAGATGAAGCGTATTCAGAATATCCTTTCAATATCAATCAAATCACTCAACAGAAAAAACGATTCCTTAACTAATGTTTTATTTTTTATTTTTTTATCAAAATAAGATTTACAAATTATTTTACATACAAACATATTTTGCGAATACTTTTGAACATAAATTTTATGTGAGTTTGAAAAAAAATGATAGTTTCCACTATAAATACGAAGGAAAGAAACTGTATGGGATTTTTTCTTTTTTAAAGCAGAAAAGGCAAGTGCTACAGAGAAACGGAAGTCCTTGAAATACACAAATTAAGCCTGACAAACCAAGGATGGCACTGACAAAAAGAAACCGAAGATGCACAATAAGGACAAAATATTGATGTTTGTTTCTAGAGAGATGGGCTTGGTGGAGCCTGCAGAGTTGTCTGTGATAATCCTTTATTTCTTTTCTTTTCTTCTTCTTCTATCTCATAAATAGTGTGCTCCAGAGTCCAGAGTTACAAACCATGGAAAATTTGCTGCCACTGGATGGTAACTGCTTTATGGGTGTGTCTAGTTATACTAAGTTCAAGGAAACAAAATTACAGAACTACCAAAGGTGGCAATTTATCCGAGGAAATTCATAATAACCAAATGGAGCACCAAATTGCAGAGAACAAAATCAGCAAAAGCACGCTCTGGGGCTAAATCCTACAAGTTCAAAAAAGAAAGGTTGCATTAAAAATTACTGTACCAATAACGAAGCACGCTAAATTTAGATTCAAAATTGCTTGCATTCAAGTTTCCTTTCCTGCACATCTAAGAGGAACACAACAGGAAAAACTATCTAGGAGGAAAAAGTTTACCTTGAATTCCTTGTTTTCTTTGTTCACTTGGATGCGGAGGCAAACTGCAGTCAAGGAATTTAATCAGCATTGGAATCGTGCACTTTTGAGGAAGAGAAATTATTTGCAGTTATAAAATGCGCAAGTATCACGCAATTCTTTTTAAAAAAATTAGTAAATACAAAATTTACTTTTAAAAAATTAATTTTTTAATAGTGAATTCTACTCTTTTTTAAAAAAAATTACACAATATTTTCACACTTCACATTCTAAATAACATTCCTAGGGAGAAAACTCATGCAGCAGTGAGAGCGGGAATTTCCAGCCACTTGTGAGGTGTTTCTTAAACTGCGATGTGTCCACTACCGCTCAAACGTCACATTAGTCAAATTTCTACCATTTTACATTTTTAACTGAAACAGTTCTCTATATTTATTTGAAGTGCGTTGCCCATTTCCTATGACTTCAGTTTCTGAATCTTTATAGTGCTTATTCCCACCATCTCCTTCCACCCATAAATTGCTCTACTTGAATATTTAACCTTGGTGATTAGCAAATTCTAACGAAAACATCACATTTCTTGCAACCCTTCCAATAATAAAAGATGAGGATTGCAAACCTACATAAAATATCAATTCAGTCTGTTAAAAACCATCCAACTGTCTTTCTCATTTAAATCCTTATTGCCGTGGTTTTTTACAATAAGGAGGATCGTTTATTGAGATAATCAACAAATTGAGATATTGATCAAACTAATAAAGTTTCAGTTCCTTCATCCAGGCATTTGATTATGGGATTAGTTTTTTTTATTGGCACCGGGTGTCCTAGAACAAAGTCTAGACTAAGTCCGGGAGTGCACAGGCCCTCAATAAAAAGTTTCCCGTAAGTGAACCTCAAGTAATTTAAAGGGAAGTTCTCCAAATCCGATGGCCCATAGAAATTGTTTGCATCCAAGAGGATTAGTTCCATATTTTTTTGCTCTAGACAAGATATCTAAAAAGGTTTTTTTATTGGTAAACAAGATTTTATTGATCATTAGAATATGAAAGAGCCCAGTATATGGGACATACAAGTGCATCACCTATGCATGGATATCTTAGAAGGTCATTACTTCTTTTTTTTTAATCTAGAAGGTCATTACTTATTAGCATTGGCTTAGCCTTTTTCCATAGAGAACTTCGTACCCATGCTCTTAAGAGTGGTTTTTTTTTTTATAAGTAAAATTATGTTTTTAAGAGTGACTTACCAGACCAATTCTTTCTTTATATATAAGTAAAAATTAATTCTAGAACTATTCCTTTTATTGTAAGTATCAAATCAACAAACTATGCAGATTGGATGTCATGAAATATAAATGAGCACAAAAGTGGAGCAGGCTTGGGAAAAAGTAAAGTTGAAATATTTAAATAACACTAATTCACACTACTTAAAATTATATGGGGGCATGGCAGTTTCAAAAGAAGATGAATCATGGTTCACCAGGGAGGTCTAGATGCCTGGATTGCAAGAAATTTCTTCCCTCACTTTATGTGATCCACCCCTTACAAAATAACAAGTAAACTAAATATTCTGCTTACCAGCGAGGACTGCTGTTCCTATGCAAGAAAGTAGGCCGGAAAGAAATGAGTTGAATGGGAATGATCCAACAACAGCCATGTAAACCACCTGGTTAGCAGCAAATAGAGGTAAAATGTCAGAACTGGACCGTGTTAAATTTAGAACCAGTTAAAATCATCTCTGTCCTATCATTCACTCCAGCAGAAAGAATAAGGAGTAAACGGGGAATACAAAACGAATCTCTAATTGGCAACATTCCCAGTTGAGATTGATTTTCAAGGACCAAAACCTTCCACAATCAATGTTAATTTTTGGAGGCAGATTCTTTCTGGTAGACTTTGACTATGAAAAAAAAGGCTTCCCCAGCCACAAGTAACAGCAGTTATAGACAAAGATATTGCTGATCAATAAGAGAGCAGCAAATCTAAAAGACTATAATCTTCCACAACAATATATAACATTATCTAGTTACTCATAATAATTACTTAAATCATGGCAGTCATATCTCTTTTTCCCAACATCAGGCAAGGCTCAATGGTGGACCTTGTGCAGAATGATATCTCTATCCAGCTTCAGCAAGAAAAAACGTTTCTTGAGGAATTGTGGAGGAACTATTTCAAACCCATCTAGAAATGGAATGGCAAACAACGAAGATTTATTTTTAAACAAAAAAAAAAAAAAAAAAGAAGGAAAAAGTGAAAAGTGGAAACAAAGCTGACTATTATTCTAACATTTATGTTGCTCAGCTGCTGGGTAACAATAAAGAAAGTATTATGAAAACTAAAATCATTGGAAAAACGTTCACTAAGAAGATGAGCCAAAGCCTAAACCTCAAAAGAAGTATCATAACTAAGGTGCTAGTACATGTAAAATAGCAATGCAGACATGGTAGAGTATAGACTGAGTTTATATTGGGTAGGGAGGGAGAATTTAAATTTTAAACTAGGCAAGCAACAAATATTGAAGATTTAGAAACAAGCAAAAAATTCAAAAAAGCTAATTTTCCACAGGAGAAAGATAGCAATTTTCAAAACTAAAAAGGTTTTGTGAAAAGGAGGTAAGATAATTATCTGAGAACCAATTTCACCTCACCACACAAGAAGATGTCAGGTCGGGTTCAAACACCCTGAATGCAACTAAGATAAGGAGTTTATTGTTAGAAAATTGAACAAGGTTTCTTCGGGTGCACCTCAGGGGTGTGGCGGGCACAGTTTCTGTCAACTGCATATCAAACTTGGCAAGGGCCAGGGCCCACAAGAAAAGCCTATTTCATATCAATATATAGTTATATTGCTTGGTAAGCACAGATGGAGATTAGTATACATAAGTGTTTGCAGACCATGCCACCCTGGATATCATGTTATTGACTGCTATCTTTGATCAATTCAACCTCGTGGTTTTGTTTTCAAGAGTTGCTTCCACACTCTTTAATCTCCTTCCTTCTGGATAATTCCATGACAGCCACCGATCAAAATTAAGTCTTACGCCTGATTTGAATAGCAAAATCCTCCTAACTCATCCCATCTCACCTCATCTCAACATCCAAACAACACAAACACAAACACTTTTCAGTTTCAAATATTTAAATTTTTCATTTAATCATTACAACTTTCTCAAACTTCCATACAAAACACAGAAAACAATTCAACTTTTTCAAATACCAAAAAATAAAAGAAAAAATATTAAAAAAATAATATTTTCATAATGTTTTAACTCTATGATATTTTTATTTAACTTTTTCCCTCTTTTCCCAAAACTTCATAAAAATATTAACTCAAACCATTTTACTACTATTCATAAATCATCTCATCTCATCTCTTCTCACTATCCAAACCAGGCCTTACCCTTATAGTAGTCCTTCATGATATCAAGAGTATATCCAATCCTATTCAAAATCCAAGGACAATTGATGTGAGTGACCCCAACTTCATACTTTTGAAGTAGCATGGTTAGTCGTCAATTAGTCGTCAAAGATGGAACCAGAACTTCTTATTCCCTGAGGGGGAGGGAATGGGTTTGAGACATGGAACTCATTATTCATTTCGATTATAAAAATGAAGTAGGGACAGTGGCTTGGATAAAAATGTTTTGTCTTTTGAGATGAAAGATGTCACGGGAAGGGTTGTTACAAAAGATATGCAATTTTTCTTTACAACTTACAAAACTTAAACAAAATTAACAGTCACTAAAGAGAACATAAAATATATATTCGTATAAGCTGATTGAATCCGAACCTCTAAAAATCATAAACAAAATCAACCCACATGTATGGTGTTTCAACATCACTGCATTAAGTAATAATCAGAACAAAACAACTCAACAGAATTGAAATTCATTTGAGAATTTTAAGAGACATAATTAGGAGGACTGTTCCATATTCTACACTAGACCGATTCTTTTAATTTTTTTATACATATAAAAATAAATATTGTATGTTAAATATGTTGGATTTTTTAGCAATGTATCAACTATATAAAGATGAATTATAATTTTGATAGGGCCAAACTAATTTTTTCAATTATCGATATTTTTATACTTTAAATAAAAACCATAGCCCCCCCGGGGTTCCGTCACTATTAATCATGGTGAAATCCCCATGGTAAATTGTCGGCCTGGCAAGGGTGATGCTCAAAGCGTTGGCTTCTCACCATATTAACCAACCCAACATTGAAGAACTAGGTTAAGATGAGTCCAACATTGTTTGAAGCATCTGGCACATCTTCAAACTCACAATCACAATATACGCATTTTTGCTTGCTAAACCTTGGAAATTTCAATTGAGCTTTAAGCTTCCCAAAAGTGATCTGTAGCCGTGCATCAAAGGAGGCTTCGAAAGTTGGAGCATTCAAATTAGTACTCTAGTCAATTGAACGAAGGCTTGATAATCTCAACAAAGCGAAGATGAAGGATCAAAAGATGATTAAGAGGCTTCAAGTATCTATAAAAATGCAGTTATGAATAATAAAACATCTTTGTACATTTGTAGGAATGTCCTGATGGAGAAAGTGGTGTAGATTAAAATTATCCACCGATCCATGATCACTACCCGTGCAGATTTTCCGTACGGAATGATTGTCAGAAAAAATGAGACTACTGCATAGAGCTCAATACAGACAAGGCGGGCCAATACCCACGCCTTCGATAAATCATTCTTTGTACAAGAGTGGAATACCATTGATCTTATTGTAGCCGACCAATTTCTCAAAAAATAATAAAGAAGAAAGAAAGATAGATCTTGTCCTGGTTTCGAAAAAGAGAATAATGGGTCATGATCTTGCGACTGATACGTCATCCGATCTCAGATCTAAAATTTTCACTAGCTTGAACAAAAGCAAAAATAATAACTATAACTACCAAAACATAAGTCGCAAACTTATGTCCTTTTCCTGCATTTTAACAGGAATGCGTCAAACTCAACAGTTCGCAACTACTGGCGCATTGACCTTGGAGATAGAAAACAATTTCATACACATACATGGATATATTGAATCGTAGAGTACCTGGATCAGAGCAGTGAATACGGCGAAACCCACATAGAGATCGATTATCTGCGGAAGAACACAATCCGGGTTAAAATCTTAACTTTCAGAAAGATAAAGTGAGCGAGCGAGCGAGAGAGAGACTTTGAGATTAGTGGGGGTGGACGCATAAGCAGAACGGAGAGAGTGGAAAAGGGCTTGGGCGTCCTTGCTCGTCGACTTCGCCATCGCAAAACCCTTCTCCTCCCTGTACTCTACTGCTACAAATTCTAACAGATGGAAACCAAAACAGTCTGCTGACCCGTTTCAGGGGTCGTCGGTCGTCCAGCAAGTCACGAGGCTAATATGGTCATTCATAGAATCTGATGAGCCTAGCATATAGTTGTTCAGTGTAAAGAAAATGAATGAAATGGAGATTATTTATCATCTCATTTAATTTTATCATTATAATTTTTTAAATTTTTGCATAAAATATAATAAATAATTTAATTTTTTTAAATTTTAATTTAATTTTTTAAAATTTTAAAATAATAATAATATTAAAAAAATAATATTTTATTCAACTTTCATATAAAATTATCTCATCTCATCTCTAAATCCAAACAAATTCTTAATGACTAAGAGCCTAATGGCCTAATAACATAGTTTCTCTCCAAATGGAGAACATGGGTTTGAAACCCCCCTCCCGCATTGTATCAAAAAAACAAAAATAAGCTCTCAATGTTTTGAAATAAGATAATGGAAAGTAAATAGTCTTATTTAGAAGCATATGAAAAAATAAATTCTACTTTATTGATATGAAGTTTCAAATATCAAATTCATTTGGGTTAATTGCAAAATCAATATTTGAGTTGTTCATGCTTTTACAATTTAAGACCTGGCTCAATTTTTGCAAAATTAATGTTTGACTTTTAAGAAACTCATAATTAGATACTTACGTCAATCTTCTATCATAAAATTAACCGGTGTTTCTCAGTCAAGAGTGTCTATTACCAATGCAAACAAAGGCAAGATTAGAAAAATGGAGAAACTTCAACATAGGGATAGCATAGAGAATTATCAAAGCAAATATGGCAAATGCAAACTACAAATGATGTCAAAATGCTTATTTGGCATGCATGTCATGATGCTTTACCCACTAAATAAAATTTATGCAAGAGGAAAATTGTAAATGACCATTTATGTCGAATCTGTCAACAAGCTGAAGAAACTCCAGGTCATACCTTTGAACTTATCTAGCTGCACAGGATGCATGGATGTTAGGAAGTAAAAATTTTCAAAAAGCTGCAATCACACAAGAAGAATTTGGAGCCATTTTCATGCAAATGCTTCAGAGAATAGGAAAAACAAAAATATGCTTGTTTGCAGAAAATTTTAGGGGTGCTACCCGCACCATACGGTGCGGGGTAGCCCCCTCCCCGCACCCCACCCCGCATGGTGCGAGGGTGGGGTTTTCCCATCCGTCCCCCGCCCCCGCATCACCGGGGCGGGGTGCGGGGCCCTGCTGCCCACCCTTAGCAGAAATAACCAGAGTTTTGTAGACAAGAAGGAACAAAATGTTATTTGAAGATTATATTCTACCCCCTTCAATTCTGATGAATAGAGCTACACAGTTATATGAGGACTTTCAACAGGTGCACAACAAGCTACTCAATTCAAGATCTTATGACAATCAATTGTGCTCTACTTAGTGGGAACCTTCTGGTGCAAATTGGATCAAGATCAATTGGGATGTAGCAATAAGAGAAAGAGGCAATAGAATTGGAGTTGGGGTGGTAGTTAGAGACAGTGAGAGTGATTTATTGGCTTCATTTATGCAACCATTACAGTTTTGCTCACAATCTACAATGGCAGAGGCTAGAGGTTTAATATCAGCTGTAAATTTGTGTAAAGAGCTTGCATAATGTAGTATTTGAAGGGACTCAGTTCAGGTTTTGAATGCAGTAAAACAACATAAATAGCAAAATGGTACGCTTGGATGCCTTGTGGAGGATGTTCACACTATCTTGGCTGTTATAAGTTGAGAGATTAACCATGTAAAGAGGAATGCAAATCAAGTGACTTGTCAGTTAGCACAACAAGCACTCCACTAGAATTATGAGATTATTGAGATTGATCTCATCAACCCATGTATAATAGCTCAAGTCATGGCTGAATGCCAGAGACAAGGTTTTTGGTCTTATGCAATGGCTGTAGGCCATGCTAATGTAATGGTTGTGGGCCGAAGTAATGTAATGGATGTAGGCCATAGTAATAGGCCATAGTAATGTTTGATGCAATGAAGGTTTGAAGTTTCCAAAAAAAAAAAAAAGTGAGTTTGAAGAGGAATTGCTTCATTGAGCCCTTCAAAATGGCGTCGTTCTTGTCATTTCCTGTCGTTACTTCACTCCCTTGCTCTTGGACCAGAGCTTCTTTCCTTACCTGGCCTGCCTCGCATTTTCACAACTTGTCAAGACGCAGCTCTCTCTCTCTCTCTCTCACTCTTTCTCCCTCGTGCTTAAATTTTCAGAAACTATACTTGTATTTATAAATAATTTTATTGATTTTATTGAAGCGCTCATGCTTTGTTACATGTGATTACCAATATTTAACTTTTTGATTTTTTTCAAATTTTGTCTGTTTGACTTCTGTAAACTTCTTTATTATGGCAGTGGACTAGTCATTGCCAATGTAGTTAGAATTTTATCTTTTAATTAGTATATCAATTTTTAATTAAAGAAGTCCACATTGAACTAGTCATTTAAAATTCAAATAATATTATTATATTATATATTTTAATAAACACTTGCATATGGAAGTTTTTCTCAAATCAAACCATTGTCGTTCATTTATTGAGAAAACTAGTCGTCCGCACCAATGGTCCAAAATCCATCTCAGCAAAATATATAATATAATATATATTATATTATATATTGTATTATAACATACACTTGCAGATGGTATCCCTTTCTCTCTCTTAAACTCTAGCTTTTAGATCGGATGCAATCTTCGAGCTTCATCCATAGCTTCGAAATGGATCTTAAAGGAGCTCAAGGACCTCCAGAAAGACCCTCCTAGCTCTTGTAGTGCTGATTTTTTTTTTTTGTCAGAAAAATCCCCTATTATTTTTCCTTTATTTTCTATGTTTTGTTTGTTTGTTTGTTTGTTTGTTTTTAATGGTTTTCTTCGATTTTCATGGTCACCAGCTTCTTTCCAGACTCGATCTGTGATGTTTCTAGTTTTTGAAGATCTAGGCTCTAATCCATGATGGGGTTTCGACATGAAGAAAGAAAAAATACGAGGGAAAGAGAGAGGTTGTTAGACGGAAAATAATAAAATAGTCTTTTGATCATTCTATAGTAGCTCGCCAACAATGGCCAGAAAGACTAATTTACTGTAGCACAAAGTCAAGATAGCATGAGTTTAGCTAGTCCGATGTGTGAGCTTTTTGACAAATATAGTCAAATTATGGACTTGCATTAGCATTTGGTGGAACTTTTGAGCCATTAATTGAATGCTATTTTCCCTCTTCTACTAATTATGAATTGCTTTGGAGCCTTTGGACTTGTTGAAAAATGTTAATTTTCTCATGATTCCTTGAGTATAGTGTTATATAAAATCATTTGGTTATAGTCCTAATCTATCTTGACGGGGAAAATTCGCATATTATAACAGACCCATCTTTACAAAATTTTCCTTTTTTATAATGTTATTATCTAATGCAGATTGAGTCTCTGTTGTGATTTTAAACTGAAGTTACTAATAGAAAATAGTACTTATTTTTGGCTAAGTGGATTATATTCTGTGCAGGTTTGGTGTCAGATGTAGTTATGCTGAAGCAACTGCATGGGATGACTTCAAACCCGCTACAACAGATGTTGTAGTTGATGTTTAAGAATGAAAGGGTACGCAGGACGAATCCCAGTTCGGATATGCATTTGAAAAATTTATGTTTTTGGTACTTATTAATAGATTTATTTCTCATCAAGATGCTTTTCATAGTAGGTTGTAGTCCTAGGCAGTGACGTAACCAGTAACTTTTTGAAAAAGTCTAAGTTCAGTCGTGGGATGTAAACGGCTTGCCAACGTGGATTGTTTTATGTAAAACGCAGCAAAACGCACCGTTTCACTTACATTCACATTTCATTTCTTCCCATGCTCCCTCGAAACCTCCATCCGAACCTCTCTGCTCATTTCGACATTTTCCCCCTTCCTCTCTGGTTCTCCCCCTCTGGTTCTCCCCCTTCCTCTCTGGTTCTCCCCCTCCCCCGTCTCTGCTCTGCTGCAATTTCTCAGAAATTTCCCCCCTTTCTCTCTGGTTCTATCTTGTTATCGTAGCTTTGCTGCGAAATCTGTCTCTCTCGCTAGAAACTCGAAACCCCATTGTAACAGCCCGCTAAAATTATCAGTTTTGGATTATTTCCCGACAGCAATCACATCTCTCTCGTCTTTACCCTCATCTGGAATCACGCGTATAGATTATCTTTTTCCGTAAATCACGTAATTTTGTTCTTCACCGACAGCTGTAAAATCATGAACAGTTTTATCCTAAGCGTTGTCCTCGATGGCGTTTTTCCGGATCTTATCCATCGAATTTCAAAATATTAGATAAGTTTGTTTTTAAAGTAGCACAATTATAATAATTTAATGAGCTCTGAAAATATTATAATTGTGGATAATTATTTAGTTTAAATATTTTAATTGTTTTAAGATATTAAGAGGTTTAATTTTACGTTGAAAATTCTTATTTAAATTTAAGTGTTTTATGCACTTTGATTAATTAACGGTACTTTATCATTTTTATATAATGATGAGGAAATATTATTTTATAAATTTTAGTTTATAAAATAATATTCTACCTTAATTCATCGTAGTGTTTTATTTAAAGTGTTTTATTTAAAATAAGTTTCATAACACGTTATCAGCACTGCTCTCATTGATCTATCTCTCTCTCTTCTTTTTCTCTCTCTCATCTGCGAAAGCTGAGGGAGTAACAACAAGAGTCTGACTCTAAAGTCCAAACAGCCGAAGCTCGGTGATCTCCATATTCACCGAGGAAAATCTCGAAGAGACTTCTAACTTACGAAGGTGGCTCTGTGAAGTTTGCGTGAGATGGCCCCACTGATCTTCAAAGTCTTCAGATCTGGGAAGTGGTTGTGCTCCCACTTTCTTAAAGGCCTGTACTTGCCTGGCATGTCGATCTAAAAGTCGAAGCTCAGTTAAGCCAGATCGGTGAACGAGGTGAGGAAGCCACGAGACGAGGCTGGAGAGACCTCGGCAGTATAAACCGGTGCGATCTTGAGCCCGAAGCCGACAACGAACCAACCCAAGGGAGTGCCTCTAACTCAGCTCAACCTAGCATCCTCCGTTCGCAATATCCAGTCGGTATACAAACTCCGTGAATCTGACTCGACCGTGCTCGTTCTCCCGTTATTCCATGTCCATGGGTTGAGTTCGCTTTCTGCAGGAGCCGCGGTGACACTCCCATCTGCTGGCAGATTCTCGACCTCGACGTTCTGGTCCGATGGTGGCCCATGCCCACCAGCTCCGCTCCACGGAGCATGTGCTGATGGCTGGATAAGCTGAGTCAACGTGAACAACTCGAAAGTGCAAAAGTGGATCAACATCGGAGGCAGACCTTTAGGAATAGCCGTCAACGAACTTAAACAGGAAGTTGTCGTTGCCGATCCAAAAAAGGCAACAGAAATGCCATGGAAAATCCTGGCTCTTACGTGCATAGTAACATTGCTGGTCTTGTTAGTCCCTGCCGGCTTCTGAACACAGAAACGAGATGACTGTGAACGACGTCACTTTCTGCTGTCAATATGACAGAATACTTATTAATCAAATCTCTGAGCATACCGACGTGCCCACCAACACTAAGAAAACAGCCACGAGCTTTTGCGAAAAAGAGAAAATGGAATGAGTTGCACTTCTTTGAAAACACAAGTCGTGAAGAGTTGGAATCCTTCTTCCGAACAAGCAGCTCCTGGAAGTTTTCCGGTCCTTCGACCGCGACGGTAACGGCTACATCACAACGGCCGAACTCGCAGGCTCCATGGCCAGAATGGGTTACCTTTTGACGTACCGCGAGCTCTCTGAAATGATGCGCGAGGCCGACTTTAAGTTTGGTCGAGTTCTCTAGTACTGGAGCTTGAAGTACTTCAATTCAACAAGACTGAACAGGCCAGCCTTCATTCTACTAGGTTTCTTCTGGATTTTTCTGGTGTTATTGATGATGATCGGCACCAACTTTAAGCTCCATAAACGTGGCCGACACCACTCACATCTTTTGCCAAACTTTGGAGAAAACTACAAGGAGAGGTTGCCCCACGTAGCAATTAGTGACTTTACACACCAACCGTAGATTGCTTGTCTTTTTCCTAAAATAATATTAAGAATCACGTGGGGGACTTTTGGCCATTATTCCTTCTGGAGATAGCACCAACAAAGGATACGTGAAGTAAAGTACTTGCCAACTTCGTCAATTACGGCACGGCACGGGAAAGTCAATAAAATCATCCCCTAATTTATATGAGATTATAAAATAGCACGAAAAAGGAACGGTGAAGCAACTGCGAACAAAGCACGAGATCTGGTGGCCTTCTCATTCAATGATTTGGTGAATTCAGTGATGGTAAGAGTGCAAGCTGTCATCAGGAACTTCGGTATCGACAATTGTATTATAACTCTATGGTGGAGATTAATCTCAATATGTAAAGGTGGAAAGCACGAGATTCTGTTGATTATGAAGCTAGTGGTCTTCTTATTCAATGAAACCTCACGTTGCCGTGGTGTTGCAAGTGCTCATAATATGACAATTGAGTTCAGAAGTGAAAATCTTAAGGACTTGAGTGTTCCTCTTCCAGCTGTTGTGCAGTTCCTCGTGTTTCGCGCTCTATTCTCATAGAACGCGACGATCGAGGTAAGTTAGCCTCTAACTTACTATCAGTTTATTGTGTATGTGTGATGGGTAAGAGAACTACAATTTATGTATGTATGTTATCGTATATGCCATGTCATGCTATGTCATTACATGTTTATCTGCTACGTATGATTTAATCTCTCATGAATAATTATCTGTTACATAATCTTTTCTGTCATACAATGAGTATGTTATAAGTATGCCATGTTAAGTATGCCATGAAATGTTATGATTAAATCATATGGTGCCATTTACAAGTATACGCCATGTTAGAAAAATATATGATATTAATTAACATCTCATGCATTAAGAAAGATAAGATATGTTATGTTACGTATAATACGTGGGGCCACAACAACTGTGGAGTACGTATTATATTTTATGATACGTATAATACGTGGGCCACAACAACTGTGGAGTACGTATTATATTTATGTTACTTATAATGCGTGGGGCCACAACAACTGTGGAGTACGTATTATATTTATGTTACTTATAATGCGTGGGGCCACAACAACTGTGGAGTACGTATTATATTTTATGTTACTTATAATGCGTGGGGCCACAACAACTGTGGAGTACGTATTATATTTATGTTACTTATAATGCGTGGGGCCACAACAACTGTGGAGTACGTATTATATTTATGTTACTTATAATGCGTGGGGCCACAACAACTGTGGAGTACGTATTATATTTTATGTTACATGAAGTATGGGGCCACAACAACTGTGGAGCATACACTACATGAGACACAGCAATTGTGACATGTAGAATACGTGGGGCCACAACAACTGTGGAGTACGTATTATATTTTATGTTATGTGTATTCATGGGGCCACAACAACTGTGGAGCATGAAGTATGGGGCCACAACAACTGTGGAGCATACACTACATGAGACACAGCAATTGTGACATGTAGAATACGTGGGGCCACAACAACTGTGGAGTACGTATTATGTTTTATGTTACTTGAATACGTGGGGCCACAACAACTGTGGAGTACGTATTAATGCACGTTATTAATCAAGACAATTGAATAAATTTCAAGTTTATGTTAAGTCCAGTTTCAGATCAAATACATGATAAGTCAAGTTTTAGATCAAGTCCATATTATGTTATGCTCAGTACATGTTATGTTTCACGTTCATGTTATGTTGTGTTCAGGTTAGTTTTAAGTCTTTAAGTTATGCTATATTAGTCAAGTTATGCTATGCTTATGTATGACTATACTTATGCATTTATGCTTTTACTGCCATGCATGCATTTTTAACCTGTGTGTGAGTTTTATGTTAACTTACTGAGATTTGTAATCAAATCTCACTGTGGTAGTCCCAACTACCATTCCCCCCGAATGGTAGATCTTGTTACAGGACCCAAAGGAGAATTGGAATCTGACCAACTGAATACGGTCACTAGGCCACGGTGCGATGTTGATGATGGTATAGTATTTAACTTAGGTTAATACTTGTACTTTTGGAGTTGTATCTCAAGTATTCTTTTGATCACAACCATTTTAGACTAGTGTGGTGATCACGGCTTTTTAGTATGCCTTTATGTATGAATTATGTTTCAAGTATTTGGGATATATTTAGTTTGGTGCATAGTATTGCTAAAGAAAAAGATTATCCGCTGCGAATATTGCATAATGCTAGATGCATGTTAGGAACATTGCATCTTATATGTCATGAACGGGGGTCAGGTAACCTTGTGTTGCATGTCTCGACACTTCAAATGTCCGTTCAATCCCAAGCGGAATTTGGGGGCGTTACACCCCTTATCCATTAGCTACAACCAACCCTTCGAAATCCCTGCGAAATCCCTTCCCTTCGAAATCCCTTCCCTTCGAAATCCCTATACTTCGAAATCCCTTCCCTTCGAAATCCCTTCGAAATCCATTCCAAAACCCTAACCCCCTAGATCTAACCCGAACCCTAACCCTAACCCTTCATCCCACACCGAAACCGTAACCGTAACCCTAACCCTTCATCCCATACCGAAACCCTAACCCTAACCCTCTCCCCCGAAACTGGTAATCAGTCGCACCTCTCCAGGTTTTTCATTTACATTATTATTTTATTTTTGCATTATGGTATTGTTATATTTTTGGGTTTTTGCATTTTTGTAATTTTTGTATTTGTTGTATAGTTGCGAGTTTTTGTATTTCATTATTTTGTGTATTTGCGAGATTAACATTTCATATTATCTTATTGTAATGAATATTTGGAAGTTGGACTTATTATCAGTATTATAAGTTCCATGTAAAGGTGAAGAATGTACGTATTATAACCATAATTCCTTCCATCTAACTAGTAGGTCATGGCTAGTTATGATCCTCACTTATAGATAATAATAAATAATTATTAAAGTAATGAGATAAGACTTGTATATGAAACTTGTGTCCTATGTTATGTATCTTGAGGAAGATTTTTATGATCTCTGAAAATTAACATAATAATGAAACCTTGGGCTCGAATTCTCTTAGACAGCAAGCTTGACTTAAAGCTAGCTAGCTGTTAATTTGTTCCAATATATGTATCTTTGAGACATCCATCCAAGTTTGGTGTACATGGTGTAAGCTAGCTACCAGATTCATAATACAATCTATTAGTCTAATTTTAGTTAAATTTTACTATTACTATAAGAAAAATGCTTATATTTGATCAGTTATTTGCAAATAAAAATGTTCATTTATACTAAAATGAATCTATTCTGATCATCAATAGTCAATTTTGTTGTGGTATGCATGAGTATGATTTATATATGAAGCAAAGCCGATGGACCATTAATATATGATATTGATGATCAATAGATGATCAATAAGGGTTATAATATTAGCAATTCAATTAGAAAAAGTTCAAACATGATGATAAAAAGTCAGTACAGGAATGCCATTAAAAGACACTCATGTGCTTCACATCATCGGTTCAATCAAATTGGCACATAATAGGACCTACACATCATTCATCATGTGGTGGCATGTATGCTTAAATTAATATATAGCTCATGCATGTGGGGTTTTTTTCTCTAATTAATTTTCTAAGGAGGGTCCTCTCTCTCTCTCTCTCTCTCTCTCTCTCTCTCTCTCTCTCTCTCTCTCTCTCTAAATATATATATATGGAAGCTGTTACGGTCACCGCTACCAACTCCCACTAGCCTTTACTGTTAGCAGTGTAGTATTTTTTGTGTATTTTTTTACATGTATTTTCTTACAAAATATTTTGTAATTCAAGCATATATATACTGTCTGATATATACTGATGTGGGGGCTCTGTTTACTGATTATATCATGATATCAAATGAGTTCTGCTTCTCATTCCGGGTCAAGTTTGGAGAGACCACTGTGCTATTGTGGCTCCCAAGCGAAGCTTCGGATTTCTGGAAAAGCAAATACTTTTGGCAGAAGGTTTTTCAATTGTCCAAACTATAAGATGAATAAACAATGTGGCTTTTTTGAGTGGATTGATCTTCAAAGTGAGCAAAACAGTTGCTGTAAGCTGATGTTGGAGTTAGCTGAACGGAGGCACGAGAGGTTACTTCATGAGCGGCTTCTCATCGAAGAATCGAAATTAAAAGCATTGGAGAATAAGTATAACCGAGTCTTCAAAGTATTAAAAATGACATGGTTTTTTTTAGTAATAGTTTGTGGTATACTTTTGATGTCTCGACCCAATAATAATGTATCTCAGCCATGTCTACAACTCATGTAAGACGCTGTGATTTTTTGCAAAATCATGGTTCAGTTGAATGTAGTAAATGTGTTGAATGGTGTAAATCTGTTGAATGTTGTATTCACTATGAATATTGGAGGTTTCTAGCCTTTTATCGATATAATTTTGATGTATTATAATTTCTGCTGTTTTGAGTCTGTTTGGACTAGAAATTTTGGTGCTGTTGCAGTAATTTTGGTACCCAATTTCTACTGTACTGCATATGTTTTTTGCAAAATCATGGTTCAGTTGAATGGTGTAAATGTGTTGAATGGTGTAAATGTGTTGAATGTTGTATTGACTATGAATATTGGAGGTTTTTAGCCTTTTCTCGATATAATTTTGTAGTATTATAATTTCTGCTGTCAGTCTGTTTTGATTATAAATTTTGGTGCTGTGCTGTTGCAGTTTGATGTGTACCCAATCTTCTCCAACACGAACTGCATCTGTTATTTGCAAATAAAGTGTAAAAAGCCGAAGTGCATCTACTAAGTGGTACCCAATTGACATCTGTTTCAGTTTGATGTGTACCCAATTTTCTCCAACACGAATTTACGTTGAATTGAATGTTGGGTCAGGACTAAATATCCTTTGACCAACTTTCCAAAAAAATACACCTGCACCACCTCCCATATAAGTATTACCATAAATATTTAGATAATTTCAATAAATAAAAAACAAAATCGTACTTATACCCCCTCCAAATATTTTTTAATAACCTGAACAATTTCCATTAATAACTATTACAATATTCCATAATCTATTACACTTTCCATTACTCGTCTATCCAAAAACTGGTGTAAACCCAATAGCCTCCTCCTTCTATCCACATATATAATTACATCAAATTTCCATCAATAATCAACCCATGTCGAATGGTATTGCAAAAAAATAACCTTTTCCTATCCACATGGTATAATTACACCAATCAAAAAATAACCTTTTCCTAGCCACATGGTAAATCAAAAAACTGACACTAATATTTGCCATAAGATGCAACCAATAGTTTAGCATTCCTAAAATTCTTCATTGTAACTAAAAAAATGTTCGATTTCTCAACCATTTGCAAAATGGTATTGCCATGCTTGTGCTCCATCTCCACCCAGTGTGCTCTCGCTCCGCGACATCCAATCAAAATATATCTGAGTTGATTAATATCCAACCATTAGCCTAATGTGAAGATAACTATCTGAAATGTAAAAAAGTATAGAAATCTTACACTTTCTTGAGTACCAAACATGGGATGATACTGCGAAAGTGTAATGCTGTCCATAACCTGTTAATAGAAAAACAATAATTTTTTTACAATTTTAATATTGACCAACCATTAAATTAAATTCATACAAAGGGCTCTTTCTGATACCTGCCCTTCTCCACAGTTGGTGCTATCTACTTCTGATGCCCCAAATAAATTCCTGCACGTGCTCATGGGAGCTGTATCTCCTTCATCTCGCTAGCAATAAAGTAAGGTTTAAATACTCACTAGAAATAAGTGAGACACATGAACAACTACATGGTTAAAACATCCACCTGTTTGCGCTTTCCTCCCGCTTTTACTTTTTTCTGTTTGGCTTTAACATTCCGCATATCTGTCTCCATCTTAGATGCTCTTCTAATAGATGGGGGTCTCCCTTTCCCTCTGACAACAAGTGGACTCTTTACTCCTTGTGAATTTCCAACTGCAGCAGCTGTATCTAGTGTCGTAGTAAGTTCTAATTCTGTTTCTTGCAAAGATAAGGTTAGAAATATTTTTTTCAAACTCCATTGATATTATTATACATGAAAAAATAATAGAGGGATTTAAGTAGGTGAACCTTTTTTAGAGTTCATAGATAACGGGCTACGGTTCTGACGATATAATCCAGTCATCTCATGTATTCTCTTCCGTGCATCTTCAAATTGCTCGTTAGATTCTACCGCATAGTCGATCATCTCATAACACATATTCAAAAGAATTGAATGTCTATTACCATTTGCCCTCTCATCCCCTGCATCGTAGCTACTTCGAATTAATGTGTATCTTCTCTTGATGTCCTTTCTCCATCGCTCTAAAATGTAACATTCTGGCAAAGATTTTATACCGTTTGATTTGAATACAGCCAAAATATGCCTACATAATATCCCTCTCATCTGAAATAACCCACATGAACACTTTGCATTTCCATTATCGACAGTAAAATCCACTGAATATGTAACCAGTTTTGTAAACTCCTGAATACGAACTTCATCTTCTACCAAATACGATCTCATTACCCCGTCCGATGTCTGTAGAGCTGGATCCAAATCAAGCACACCAATTACTTGCTGTTGAACTTCTTTAAATT
The DNA here is from genome assembly GCA_011037825.1 of Carya cathayensis. NCBI lineage: Eukaryota > Viridiplantae > Streptophyta > Magnoliopsida > Fagales > Juglandaceae > Carya > Carya cathayensis. The sequence continues at coordinate 311,272 of QGSO01000142.1, read as the reverse complement.
TGGTATTGGTGTACAGCTCTTGAAACTTCTTTTCAATTGGGGATCTAGATACGCAGGGAATGGTGCCGCTAAATGACTGGAATTCTGCCTGACATTCATTTTCAATTTTCTTCTTCAACGCATTGTCAAATTGATCAACAAACTCCTTCAAATTTGTCTTTGAATGGACATAACCGTCAAAAAAGGCGTTCATACTCTCGCTCCGTTGGGTAGTACTCATTCCAGCCCAAAAGTGCTCTTTCAGGAAAACTGGTACCCAATGCTCGCGCTCGGAGTATATACTTTTCAACCAAGCATTCTCATCTAAGTGGTATGTGTTAATAAACTGGGACCAACTTTTTTCAAACTCGGCAATAGTTTGTGTGTCGTACACACATTTCATCAGCTCAGTTTTCAGGCCACTTTTGTACGCAGCATATGAACCCAACTTCTTGGGAACTTTCTTGAGTATATGCCATAAGCAAAATCGATGTCGAGTTTCTGGAAATACGATCGCAATAGCATTTTTCATTGCTCTGTCCTGATCAGTAATAATAGCCTTTGAAGCTATTCCGTCCATACATTGCAACCAAGTTTGGAACAGCCATGTAAAAGTCTCTGTGTCCTCACTGGAAATCAACCCCGCTCCCAAAAGAATCGACTGCCCGTGGTGATTTACACCAACAAATGGTGCAAACGGCATCCCATACCTATTAGTAAGGTACGTGGTGTCGAATGTGACGACATCACCAAAATACTTATACGCAGCCCGACTACGTGGATCTGCCCAAAAAACATTTTTTAACCTCCCATCATCGTCTAAATCCATCAAAGCAAAAAAACCGTTATTCTTGTACTGCATCCTCATAAAATAATCACGAAGTGCTCCAGCACCACCTGCACCAAGTCGTAGATGACGGGCTTTGTCGATGTAATTGCGACAATCCTTTTCCAAAAATGGCAGGTTCTCGAAGCCACCTGCTCCAACTACAAGAGATCCGTAACTCTTGTTCAGCCGAATACCAGCTAAGTCGTTTGTGTCAAGGACTCTTTTAACAGTCTCATTCACTTCTCTGTTACATCGAAAGAAGCGGGATTTCTGAGGGCTAATTACATGATTATGTGAGTTATTCACTGTTGTCAACCGCATCTTTCCCTCGACTTTTAAGGCATTAATCCTTGCCTTACAGTCCGTCTTTCCCGTCGGACGTGGGTTGGCGATATTGGAACTCTTAATCCGAGCCTTCCCTCCCCGTGCACAACCGAGGGTGACATATCTGACACTTTGATCCTCTGACCTCTCACTCCTTTGTGTCATCACCCCAAACCCGCAATTTTTAGCATACTGCTTATAATAGACCATCAAATCTTCAAACGAATTGAACTCCATCCCCGGCTTTGGCTCCTCAATGATATCATTACAATCCGAAGATGGCAACACATGTGGTGTAGATGGAGTGCCATCGTCAGTTTCCAGTTCATCTAGTCTATCCAACAGATCTTCACCATCAACTCTTGTGGAAGTGCATTGCTCTTCAGTGTCTAAACAATCCGTTAAGGGAGATGCGTGTTCAGGTTCATTTCCCATGGCCTGTACAAGTTGATCACTATTATGTCCACATGTTGAAAAGGCAATTGGTAATCGCATAAGAAATTAAAAAGGAAAAAAATTAAAAGAGTTTATAGGAATGGCATCATAAATTGTTTCAAAATAACCTGCTTGGGTCCCATTAAAAAACACATTAAATAAATTGATGAATTCTTTTGGAGGTAATTGCATATAAATAATCTAACTATTGAGTAATAATATTTTAAATTTTGAAACTATTACAAAATTTCTCTTTTCTAGCTACCTACACTTTTTGGCTCAACCATTAAATATTTGATTAGAGTTAGATACGTGCAACTCGCAGTAGCACGATAGAAATAATTCTCTATATTGTTAAATGATAGTTTGATTTTTAAAGATTGTGAAAGCACGTGAAACTTCTCTCAATAATTTCACATACTTGCATTTGCTTTGATATTTTGTGAAATTACCATCTAAAGAGCTTATCATGAAGATTTCTACATTCTTCTAACATCTCAAAAATTACATTTTATTATATAATTTATATTTTATCAAAGAAGTTAATCAATTTTAAAAGAAAAAAATTTGTACTCATCAATCTGCCAAAAAAAAAAAATTAATCAAACCAATATATATGGATGCTAGTAAAATCTAATTAAACAAAATTATGTATGTAATTAATAGAGTAACAAGCTTCTTTATCATTTAAGATTTTCCAACCTAGTGAGCTTCGGTTTTTAAATTATTACAATTCCTCCCTTCCATAATCAATGTAAATTATGTAAACAGCCATATTATATTCTATCAACATGCATGGCAAAACCAAGCTACACGAAATTCATGCTAATGCTACACGAAACCAAGCCATAACTGTAAACAACCAACACATATTGATCCTCATGTGAAAACCATAGTTTACACCAATCCATTGCAGGCAGCCCGGTTTATGCAAATCCCACGAAACAGAGCCAAATCAGAGTTTTTCATATACCATTTCATATAATCCAGTTCAAGACCCATGTTTATTTAAGCAGAAAAACACAAGTAACCAACAGAACCAGAACCTGCCCGTGGTGGTGCCGACGGGGTAAAGTCAGCTCAGTTGACCCACGAAACCAAAACCGACCCACGACACTCACCCACGTCGCTGACCCAAACTGCCCGAACTGCTGGCCCACCTAGTTGACCCGAGGTTATGGCCCACGAAGCTGACCCAAACACAGCCCACGGAGCTGACCCAAACGGCTGACCCAAACGACGCTCGGGCTTGACCCACACAACGCAGACTGGGCCCAAATCAACCCACCCAAACCGGATGCCCAACCCAACGACTCCGTGCTACACCAACGAGGAACAACTGCAGGCAGATTGGCGTGGATCTGTTGGGAACCCAAGAAACCCGCTCGATGTAGCACAATGGTTCCTCCTGCTCGCAGTCGCACATCACAAGCGGGAACGAAATGGTTTTTTAATATCATTTCTTCCGCTTTTTCATTAGTTTTTTTTTTAATTTTTATTTATTTTATTATTTTATTATTATTTTAATAACGGCCACGTCAGCCGACTGCGTGCCGCTTACATTTGCCGTTTGCCTATAGAACTATTTTAATTTTTTTAAAGAGAGGCCGACTTTTCTACCGCATTACACATTTATGTAAATTAAAAAGAAATTAAAAATCATAAAAACATAACTATATATAAAATTATCCCACTATTTGCTACATATTCATAGAAATAAAGTAATAAAAACTATCAAGTGATCTTTCATCAATTATTATTTTTGTAATGAAATATTTAAAATTTATTTTCGTAAAAATTATCAAGTGATTTTTTAGAATGTTATCTTTCATTTTAGTATATAAGTTAGTTTATCAAGTGTCATATAAAATTTAGATATTTTCATGTCACATTAAGTATATAATGTTATAATTGAGACCTTAAATAAATTTATTCTTACTCAATGAAGTCTATATCTCTCTATTATAATAAGTGTGTATGGAGTTGTTACAGTAATGAACAATGAACAACATCAATTTTGTAAAGTGTATATGGAGGTGCTTCAGTAATAAATCGTGAATTTTCTTTTCTTTTTTTGTGTGTTAAGTCTATGTGAAATGAACAGTGTTAAATTTTTTTAGTGTGTATAGAGTTGCTACAATAATTAACTATGAATTTTCTTTTTTTGTTTGTTAAGTTTGTATGAAATGAACAGTGTCAATTTTTTAGTATAGCCATCCGTGTGAAATAAAACAAATAGTTCTATCTGTTTCTTTTTCCTTCTCATTAATTGCATCAATACAAAAGTCTCCCATCTCTCTCATCTCTCTCTCTCTCTCTTTCTCTCTCTCTCTCTCTTTCTTTCTTTCTCCATTAGCCTGTTTTCTAGATTTGAAGCAGAATGCCGGACAACAGTTTTTCTTCAAGGAGCATGATTCAACATTTAAAAAAAAATGACAAAGAGAAATGATTTAATAAAATCAATGACCAATGGGGTATTGCTAGGTAGAGGTTTTTTTTATTTTATTTTATTTTATTTTATTTTTAAATCTTTGTGGACTTGATGGGTTGGTGGTGGGTAGGGTAAAACAATAATAATATATTTAGGAGCAGTCCTTACTTACTTTATAAAAAGAAAAAAGGAATGCAGAGACTCTAGACCTGTGAATTAACACTGATTTTTATGAGAGTCGAGTAAAGAGAAATGAATGGGGACACGAGAAGTAGAGTATACCATATAATTTATCAACAAATCTTGTAAGATGAAGTGCCAAGTGGGTTCTTGGTCTTCGGTAACACCAGAGGGATTTCAATGTGCACGTGGGACGAGTGAACCAGTATTCGATACATATTGCTTTTTTTTTTTTTTTCTTATAATGCATCTATATATGTATATATATATAATTAACATACGTAGAATTTCTACATTAGGCAAACATCCCTTCGACGTTGCCCTGTCACTAGTAGGAAAAAACTTCTCAACTATTTTTCATATAAATCATCAATTTTAAATGATTTTTCTTATATTTTCATATTAAGAAGTTTAATATTGTTTAACAAAACTTTTGGGATCTATATTAATAAGTTTATTATTTCTCCTAAACTTAGTTTTAATTTAATTTTGGTGAGGACACATCCCTAAAAACAGATAGTATATAGAAATTATACAAAATTTTGAGACTATAGGAAAAAGAATTGGAGAGAGGCATTTCTAAGTATATTGAAATTCTTAGGATTATAAATTTTTTTAAGGGGCCATTTTTATATCTATAAAAGTATAAATAAAACTAGGGGATATTTTAAATTTTCAAAAAACTTTGGGGCCCTCACAAGGTATACCTAGGTCCGCCACTAGTCTTAGGAGGCATCGATTTTGTTGGCTCTGCTATATGCAAGATGAATAAATTCATGAGCCTAACTCATATCATAAAACCAGTTTAATAAGAGATGATTTTTCATTTCTTATAAATATGTCCAAGATCTTGTTCATAGACAATGTAAGATTATTCCTCTATATCTTCCCTCATGTGCAGACCAATATTCTTCTTAGTCCTTGTCACGGGATAGGTAATGTGGGCCCTTATTTGTCATGTGGTTCTGATACTATGAAAAAATTCATGAGCCTAACTCATCTCATAAAACTAGTTCAACAAGAGAGAATTGCTTATTCCTTATAAACGTGCCTATATTCTTGTCCATAGGCAATGTGGGATAACCTTCTCAACACCCTCCCTCACGTGCATGCCAATATTTTTCCTAATCCTTGTCACGAGGTAAGAAGTGTGGGCTCCCGTTTTCCATTTGTCCTGTGGTTGACTCTGATACCATAAAGAATTTCATGAGCTTAATTCATATCATAAAACCAGTTTGACAAGAGAGATTTGCTCAAACCTTATAAATATGCTAAAGACCTTGTCCACAGGTAATGTGGGATTATTCCTCAACACCCTCCCTCACGTGCAGCCAGTAAAAGATGATTGCTCATTCCTTATAAACATGCCCAAATCTTATTCACAGGCAATGTTAAATTTATTTCTCAACACCTTCCCTCACGTGTAGCCAGTAAGAGAGGATTGCTCATTCCTTATAAATATGCTCAAGATCTTGTTCACAGGTAATGTTGGATTTATTCCTCAACACACTCCCTCACGTGCAGGCTAGTATTTTTTTGGTCCTTATCAAGGGATAAGTAGTGTGGACCCCCATTTATCCTGTGGTAGGCTCTGATACCATAAAAAATTATGAGTCTAACTCATCTCATAGAACCAATTCACCAAGAAAATATTGCTCATTCCTTATAAACATGCACAAATTCTTGTCATCTCCACAGGCAATGTGGGATACTCTTCTCAACACAAGGCTGCAGTAACAAAGGACATGGAGGTCATAAATCTAAGAAGATAAATGGGAAAAAATGTTGTAATCCATTTTTCTTTCCCATTATGTATAGAAGTAAGACACTCTGGTTAAATAAAGTCATTTGCTTTGGTCGACCTCTTCTGGCCAACTTATCTTCTTTCCATATAAAATCTTTATCAATTATACAGGTTGGGTCATCCAACTTTTCCAAGTTCATGGGTAGATCAGGTAAATTGGATAGCAGGTACATGAAATTCTTTATGCCCACAGTCCCCTGGTATGGGCAGTTGTGACATGACATAATCCAGTTTTTGGTCGTTGAATTGTTTTGGTTTTGGGATTTATTTTAGTACTTGTATAAGAGAGTCACTACCAATGAAATAAAATATGGCAATTTGGAATAGAACTTCAGAGAACAATTTTTTTTTATTGGTACCGGGTGTCCAGGAACAATGTTCCGACTAATCCTAGGGGTGTGCAAGTCCTTGGCAATGAGTTTTTTATAAGTGCACATTGGGTAATTCAAAGGAAAAATCTCCCAGTCCGATAACCCCTAGAGATTATTTGTACTTAAGAGGATTTGAACCTTAGATCTAGAGGGACCATATCCCAAGCCCAAGACCTTTACCATATCCCAAACTTGATGTTTACTTCAAAAAAGAGTGTACCATTTTGTAATTAAGTAATGCTACTCATCATCCTCTCATCATCCTATGATGTGGCATTAAATGATTAGAGACTATTAATTATATTTCAATTATGAACCTATCATTTAATGACATATCATGGGATGGTGAGATGATGATTAAAATTTGGATGATAAGTAAATTTCTTCTTTGTAATTTCGGTCAAATAATAGTCTCAAATATGGCATATATGTAAGGGTTCTTTCATTGTCAATGGTTTCTTTTGAAATGGTTATTGTTTTTTACATTTACTTTTTCTTCTAAATTAATATGAGAAGGGAATTTAATAACCCTGTGTAGGCTATTGCTTTCTTGAATCTCTTTTGTGCAAATTCCCTATCCCTTCTTTGGTATTCTTTGGTAGTGGAGGATTTTTAGTTACTTATTTTCAGGTACAATATGAAGAACCTTACTACAGGACTATAATTACATATAGTCTTATATTTTACTCTAATTTAGGCTTGGTTATTATATGCTTACTTTTACATGATAGCGGGTTTTTCAAATGATCTTCATACCATGCAGGAGATGTTTTCTATGTGAACTGGGATGAAGTGCTGGTTGGGGCTACTGCAGTGGTTTCAACCCTTGGAGGTTTTGGTAGTGAGGAACAGATGAAAAGGATTAATGGTGAGGCTAAGGATTAATGGTGAGGCTAATGTTGTTGCTGTGAATGCTGCAAAGGATTATGGTAAGGAGATGTCCATTATGATTGGTTTCAATGAACTGTAATTAAGGACCTTAATGTTTCATTGTTGTTATTATTATTGTTGTATTCTTAATAAGCCTTTTTGTACTTTATATATATATATATATTTATCGAGTACTATAGTTGTTTTTCCTCTTTTTCACATGTAGGAGGCAATAACTAATAAGAAATGATGTTTCATAGGACAGACTTTGTTGACATTGCAAGTCCCTATAGGAGAAGCCTAAAGCTGAAATAAATAAGTAGAACTCAATGCCCTATGCTTCAAAGAATCTTCTGTTCATCCCCCACACTAATCAATGTCACCTGTCTTTTCCTAATATACGTACGCACCTTTAAAGGGTTTGCTAGATCGTAGTTGCGGTAGATGGCATCCGTAATATGGTATGCTGTCTGTTAGATCAAAATTAACTTTGAATGAGAATGGACACCCCTCAAAGAATTAGAGAGAAATTTCGGTAGAAGTCCTGAAGACTCAGCTTCGGAACATCTTGCACCACCCAGAACAAGAAAGGGAGCAGTGGATGTCATATTCTTGGTGATCATGCATGTGGTTTTAGTTTCAATGGGAAAAGGATATGAAAGTCAAAAGTGTTGATTAATAATTTAAATACAAGGAATGACCTTTTGCTTACAAACCACAAAATATTTGGGGTTTAAGTTAAATGCATACGATTTTTTTCTTTTGCAGTATCCTTGGCTGAGTTTATCTGAAAACTCTGCTAAATCTTTTTTTCCCTTGAAAGTACAATCTTGTAAAGCTTTTAGTTCCTACGTATGAGTGTTGGTGATGTGCAAGGCACCTCAAAGAAATCATGTCTTCATCTCATGATGTCAAGGGAGTACTGCTAAGTAGCCTAACAACTTGATTATATTAAAAAACCACTAGTCTAAAAACTTACAACCATGTTTGGCAAAAATGAGATAACCATGGATATCGGCTAAAAAGAGGATTGAAGTAAATCATGAGCCTAGGCCACGATTACCCTCGAGCTTACTCGCTCATGCTTTAGCGAGGAAAGAAGACAGAAAAGAATTTTGCTCAGAATTGTTGAATGCTCAGTGCAAGGGTTAGTTTCTGCAATACCCAGATGCCATTACAGCACCAACACAAACACACCTCTCTGTGTGTGTGTGTGTGTGTGTGTCAGTATGTGTGGTTCCCGTGCATTATGATAGTCAAGTGACTTGGGCATAAGTTCAGAGAAATTTCTTTGACTGTATGGCAAAAATCCTGATGCAGGCTACAAAAGGAGCATCTTAATGTCAGTTAATATCTTGCTTAGAGGGTTATCAAGTCATGTTTTCTCCACTCTTTCCTTGCAGGGATTCCTAAGTTTGTCTTGATCTCAGCGCATGATTACAATTTACCATTATTTTTATTTTCATCTGGATAATTCACTGGAAAGAGGAAAGCAGAGTCAGAGGTTCTTTCCAAATATACCAATTCTGGTAATCATATCATGCCTCTCTCTCATCCCAAAGCAGAAACTTGTTAGGCAAATATTTCTGACTGATTAGCACACACAATCAACCATCCGTTTAGGATGATCAACATCTTTCAAATTAACTAAATCAACGTGTTCAGTGAGAAGGTTGAGTTTGGTAGATGTTGCCAATTAACAAACTTGCTTACTGATCTATTTAATTCGATGGTGATCAACTAATGGTAAAGAGTCTATCCAATTTTTCTGTAGATGGAGATCAGTTCCACACTCACCATCTCCCAGAAGAAAAATATTTAAAATCCTCAGGTGTTGTAATTTTGTTAAGTTATTATGGAATTTGAACTTCAGGTGTTGTATTGAGACTCGGCTTCATTTATGGGAAAAGGAAGGTGGATGGCATCGAGATTCCTCTGGATTTGATCGGGGAACCAATGGAGAGAATTCTGCGTGCTGCCGAAAACTTAACTAAACCTTTGAGTTCTCTTCCAGCGTCTGATCTGCTCTTGGCTCCACGTATTAGCGTTGATGATGTTGCACTTGTAGTTATCAATGCAATCTCAGATGATGACTTCTTTGGCATTTTTACAATTGAACAAATCAAGGAAGCTGCAGAAAAAGTGAGGGTGTGACTTTTCTACATGGAACCAAAGGTGGTAGAAATCTTCAAATCTGTGAGATCTTGTGGTTCTTTTTTTTACTTCTTTTCTTTTACATGTACAGAGAGTTTTGTTCTTGTGTGTTTTGTAAGTATTAGTTAGATAATCAATTAAAACAAAGTTTGCAAGCATGGCATATGGAATGACAAGTGGGAGTTAGGATTTGATTCACTTCTTATCATGGGGGCCAGAATCATTATATATTATTTACAGCAACTGTGATTCTCAAGAGGCAGATATTTTTCTTTAATCTTCAGTTATATGAGAATAAACAGAAATTTTTTATGGAACACTGGCCTGCAAACATATGAGCAGAGGTGTAGGACGTTCTTGATAACTTGTGAAAGATTATTAGTTTCCCCCATGTCTATTGCACCATTATCGTAAGATCGATTATCTGGATTCGTATCACAACCTCCTTCTTGCTATCAGACTTTTGTTATAATTGTGGAACAATAATCTATGAGTTAGTAAGGTTGAGAATGTTTTGAAAATGATGTCTAAAAAAACAAAAGTAATCAAGAAAATAAACAAATAATGAATTGCAGGTACAAATTTACGTGGTTCGGCAACATACTTGTGTCCAAGGAGCTGTAAAAGATTTTATTATATTAAGGAATCACAAAATATACTGTTCAGTCGGCTACATTGTTCATAATAAGCATATTTATAGGATTATGCAGTGGAAATCTTAATTTTTACTTTTTTGTAATATTTACTTGAGCGGAGTGTCGAGCGCACTTTGATGAAACTTTTTGTTCGATGTCCGCTCTAGCTACCTATCAAGCGAGACTCGAGTGAACTCTTTGCCCAAGTTTTGCTTGAGCTACCTGTCATTCAAACGTTGAGTAAACTTTATGCTTGGCACTTCCTAAGTTAAAAAGGTGCAAAAAATTTTGACCTTATCGAAAATTCACTCAAAAACTATAACGAGTCATTGTCGAGTTAGGTAATCAAGTCAGGTCGCTACAATAGTAAATCAGATTTCACAAACCTAATAGAGAGTAATAGTCCTAAAAAAACATAGTTTTATGTTAGGGTTTTTCCAACATATAAAATACTTGTTAATCTCAAAATTGGTGGGGACTAGAAAAATGGAAAGATAATATCAATAGCGACATATAATGTCACGCTCTTGTTGCTAACTCGTGCGTACTCGTTATTGCACTATGGGAATTAACTAGTCTTTACTCTCAAGATGCATTCTCCCATCAGCTTGGCTTATACACTATCTCCTCCCTTTCACAATGAAAAAGACCCACCAAACCTTTCTTTTATAATCAATATGTAATATTGTGCTTTGCATTACTTATATTTGCTTATAAAAAATTATCAACAATCAATCTTTAATCTCCATATTGTGAAAACGATGATAGAAAAATTAAAATAAACAAACAATCAATCATACGAGACAAATTTACATAGTTCGGTAACGTCTCTATGTCCACGGATTTGCATAGAATTTTATTATGTTGATGAATCATAAAATACAATTTGGGATAAAATTTAACTATTTAGTCAGCCACGCTATTCATGATAAGCATATTTATAAGGCTCTATGACGAAAGTCTTAATTTTTACTTTTTTATGATATTCACTCGAGCGGTCTGTCGAGCAAACTCTCTGCCTGAGCTTCACTCGAAATTATATGTCACACGAATGTCGAGCAAACTTTCTGTCTGGGACTTCCTAAATAAAAGAAAAAAATTACAAAATTTTTTTTCTGAGTCGTTGCCCGTGGATGTGTAAGTGTTTATCATTTGAGTAGATTTATCAGATTTGTTAATAGAAATTTGTTTATTTTAAGATATGAAACCCAAAGTCCAAAAAAAAAAAAAAAGCAGTTTAAGGTTAATTTTTCAACTCGTCTCTAAACTCAAGAATTAATCATTAAATTACTCTATCAAAGAAACTAGGAGGAGGTTTTCAGTACAAGTGCATTTGGTGGGGGGTAAATCATCAGAATGGTTGGGCACCAGACTTGAATGGTTGGGCACCAGACTTGAGTGCATCTCAAGAGTTCCCCTCATGCCTGTCACTGTTGATCCATCTTTAGCTCTCACGCACTCACTCTAGCTAGGCAAAGCTCGCAAGTCTGCCATCATACATTACTAGATTAGAAAAATTCGCTCAATTGTGGCCTACTCACCACCCATTTTGGCATCACTTTGAAAACTCTGCTTCTTCTTTTTAGGGTAAATGAGAGCGTGCAGAGTTTCGCCGATGTTACGAAACAAGTTTGGTAGAAAAGTAATACTAATGCAATTTTAGAATGTTGGACTTCTACGCATTTTCTTTAAAAAATTATAATTTACCATCAAAAAATAATTTTTTTAATACGGATTCTATATTTATCAAATTTTTTTTAAAAAATACATAAAACTTGTATAGCATAAAACTATAAATATCATTTTTGTTGCTCTTATGGTTATTTTTTCTCTCACAATTCATTGAATTGCTCGACATTATCTAAGCAAATATTGTGTATTTCTCATTCCTTTGTTTGCTCGCATAATACATATTTACTTGATTTACAAGCCACAACCACACACACAACACTTTAACAGACATGAGATGCATATGTTTTCTAGACGTCAATTTGTAATTTTATTTTTATAAACTATCTTTATAATTAAAACATTTTTCTAAATCTTACTACCTAAGTATCTACCTTGCTGATTACGCACTCTATTTCCCATTCATAACCCCCTCTATTCACACTTCTCAAATTCTATTCAAATTGCCGCTCTGGTGATCTTTCAAAAGCTGGAATCATTTCTCATTTATTTTTTCTTGGCATGAATTATTTTGGGTCAATTGCATAAGGTCATCGTTATTGGGCGTATTCATATGGCGTGGTTCGTTATAAAAAGAAGGGGATGCTTCCAATTATTTTCCACGCCTTTGTTTGTTTATTTAACGAGTGGGGGGCCGCTCATGGTGGAAAAGCCCCCTATGCTTCCCTTCAATTGGCCCTAGTGCCTTTAATGATTCTAAACAGTACCTTTCATTTTTTTTTTCTTTATTCCTCTCGATTTCGCTGAATTGCTGTGCAAGAAAAGACCGTCACCTATCTTTAAATAGTCTTCTTTTATTTTTTTAACAACGTTAGATACAAGGTACTAAAACTTTATTATAAAGAGAAGGATTATCTCTTAAAGGGATTTCATAAAAATGAGTTCTAGTTTAGTTATTAAATATTAAATTATTTTATTTAATTATTATATGTTTTTTCAAATTTTCACATATAATATAATAAATTATATTTTTTCAATAAACAATTCAATTTTTTTCAAATTTTAAAATAAAATTAATATAAAAAAATTATATTATAATAATATTTTATTTAATTTTTAATAAAATATCTCATCTCATTTCATCTGAATTGTGTAACTAAACGAGATCTAAATTTATAAATTAACATAATTTCATATATTACGTTAAATTTACTTTATATCAATTATCTTGTGACTCATATTTTTTTTTATAGTATTGGGCATTTGAGAATAAACTTTCGACTAATCTTAAGATTGGACAACCTTTCAATAAGGAATTTTCTAGTCATGCACTTGGAATTATTTAATTTGTCGCGTGGAATAAAGCGACTCTACTAATATATAGTTTTATATTCTTATAACACGTATAAAAAGTCAAATATATCAAATTCTGCAAATAAATACATAAACGTACGAACTAAATTATTGAAGATTTCTATTCAACACATGACAATGAAAGAGAAAAGGAAATTTCCTCCAGGGGCAGGCATGAAGATAAATTATACGACGTGGGCCCTATGTCCCAACTCATCCCTAAAATTAAATAATTACACAGATTTTTTTAATGGTATACGAACCATTCCTCGCTCCTATCCACTCATCACCTACCAATTAAATGCCACCGTTTCGTTGGATCACCCGTCAGTCAACCAATTCCTACTTACCAATCAATTTCAGCCACGATAGCACATCTTCTCAACCCGCGGGTGACAATAAAATAAAAAGTAGGTGTTAAACAAAACTATTTTATATTATTATTATTATTTATTATTATTATAAAGTAATTGAGATGGAATATGTTGAAATAAAAATTAAATAAAATATTATTATAATATTATTAAAAATTAAAAAATTTAATAATTTATTATATCTTATATTAAAATTAAAAAATTATAATAATTATATAAAATAAGATAAAATATTTTTTTGTGTTCAATCCTAATACACAATAATAATAAATTACTATAGTTTAAAAATCTATAGTAATACATATAATTTTCACTTAATTTCTTTAAAAAAAATTAAAATTCATCCTTAAAAAGTATTTTTTGAACTTATATTTTAAATATAATTTATTATTTTCAATAATTTTGATAAATTTATGAAATAACGTGATTTAAGGTAAAACGTGAGATCTGCTTTGAAAGAAAAATTACCTACCTAAAATCTAATACAATATTATCTGAATCTTCGTGAGTGGGCGAGAGATTGCGTATCGGCCAAGCGAAAGCGAAAGCGATAGGGAGCGGCCAAAAACATCTTCTTTTTAAAGGCCGGGAGTCAGTGCCTTTTCTACTATACGGTGTCGTATCAATCAGATCGCCTTCCGTTTCCTCGAGTTAGGGTTTTCATTCTCCGCCTCCGAACCCTTCTCCTGAAAAAATCAAACCCTGACTAACTTTTCATCTATCGTAGGTAATTTCTTTCTTTGTTTTTGTTTTCTCTGCCGTTATCGTTATTTATAGGTGTTTTTAACTCTGTTGAACCACTTTTGTTTCCGATGTGAAGGATCTGGCTCTGTTCTTCATGTTTGATCTGTTTTCTCTTTGTTTCCGGAGTCTAATTTTGGGCTCAAATCGGACAGATCGGAGCCGGCTCTGGCTGATTCGAAGTTTTATGCTCAATTTTTTTTTTTCAAAAATTTGTGTCGGTTCAGAACTGCTCGTGGAAATCTTGGTTATTCTTTAAAAAGTTTTGTGTTTGTGTTTTTGGCACAAAAATTATGATTTAAAAACTAGTGCGTTTCATTTAAGCATATGCATGTTTGTAGATCAATTCAGTCTTTGATCTTTATACACGAATTTTCGTTTGGCGTATTAATTTAAATGAGTTATTTTTTTTGAAGTAAAAAAAATTAGAATTTTTTATGAAGCAAAGGGAATACAAATTTTGAAATTTTAATCGGTAAATTCTTGTTCTGAAACTTAATGAAAGGTAAGCGAGTTGAATTTTACATCTTCCAGTCCTCTGCTCTAGCCTCTTGTAGCTTAAAGCTAGATAAAGCTGAGGAGGTACAAGCAGTAGATCTCATCGGGAAAAAAATTGGTTTTTTATGGTGGATCCCATTTTTTTAAAGATGTCCATTTTCTTAAGGGACTACACGAGGCTTGCATGCTGGTCGTTTGAGTTCTGCGCGCTGGTCCCTGTTTTGGGAAATAATCAACATTTTTGCTGCTAAATTCTTGTTTCCTATTTGAAGTGAAAATTGGTTTTGTATAAATTTTGTAGTTTCCTGTTTTTCATTTAATTTTTGAGAAATGAAATAATTGTTTTAGCGAAATTATGATGACAACCCTATACCCTTTTGTTTTTGACTTTAGGAACCGAGTTTTCAATTTAGAAAAGTTAAGATCGGAGTTTTATCACATCTGAAGTTTAAAATCTCTCTCCGTTGACGTGGCCGACATGTAAATTTTTTTCACAGCAAAAATGATACAAAATAAAATTTTAAAAGTCTGGAAAATAGAAAAAGAAGGAAAGCCCTCCTCCACTGCCACCAGCCCCACACGAATAGCTCCCATGGCTGCGTGCAGTCTTGGGGGACTTCCTATCCATTGGGTGGAGTAGGGATCTTGGGGAATTTCCTTCCCCTTCACTGCCCCGTGAGTGGGAACCCCCCATGTGCAATGGATGATGAATGGGGGATCCCCATCCACCATCCTTTTGGTTTTTTTTTTTTTTTTTTTTTGGGGGGGGGGGGAATTGTCCTCTTTTTATTTATTTATTTTTATATTTTTAATGTTCTTTTTAAAATTCTACTTTTTTTCTTTTGTCTTTTGTACAACATGCCGCTATAGCTCACATCGGCCGTTTTTGTTGAGAAATTGACGGAAAATGAGACAATGGTATTCAATTTCGCGGCTTCTCTTTTTCTATATCTATTTAGGTGTTCCTCATGTATACTATACTTAGGGCTGGTTTGGGTGGTGAGAATTCTTCACTACTATTCATTATTTTATCATTATTTTTAACCTACTTTTTATTATTTTGTATTACTATTCACCACTATTCAATACTTTTTCATTACTTTTTTACTACTATTCACAAAATATCTGAGATCACCTCGCTACCCAAACACAATGTTAGTGTACTTGGGCTGCTCCGGCTAAGCTTTGCGCTATTCAATAAAAATTTCGATTACCTATTAAAAAGTGTACTTGGGCTATGCCTTTTTCATATTTTAATAAAATTTTCAATTTGGTGTAAAAAAAAAATATTCAAATGTGATAAAACTTGAGTCTTAAATTGTTCAAAATTTAAAAACTTTGGGTCTTAATATAAAAAAAAGCACAACATGAATGCCATCAATCATCATAATTTTCTTTTGTTACATATTATAATCTCTAGTCCCTTAAATTGTTCATATGTATTGGGATTTAGGTTTTTGATACTTGTTATTGGATGGATACTTTTCTTAGGAGCAGAGCTGGTTCAAGCTTTAGAGTAAATAGGAAAGGGGCTTTTCTTCGTTGAGTTTCGTTGAGGTATTGGAGAAGAGGAACATGTACATCATGAATGGTAACACAAGCGCTAGGTATGGGTTTTTCCTGTGGCCAATATTAAAGTTGTGCATGATCTCTATATAAGAGCTTGTTGTTCAAGCTATGGTAATTTTCCCATCTTCGTACCATTCTTAGTTGTGGTTGGTAATCACTTGGGTTTATATTTACTTTCTATATTACTTAAAAAAAGAAATTATCATAAAAATACCACAAAAATTTTTACTTTTCATACTGGCTTGGAAAATTACATGTAGCCTGGACCATATTACTCAAGAAAGAATATGCTATATATGTAATGTGAAGAAACCTTTAATGAGACCACACATTCCATAGTTCTAGTGCATTGGAATAAGATGCCTTTTCATAATCTGAACATAATTTATGGCTAGAGGAATGTGCTATGCATGTGTCTTGCTGTTTATAAATTTTTCCCTCTCTTCTTGAGAATGGGAGGTTTTGCTGGGAAAAATGCAGTCTTTGGTTGACTGGACTTGGCACCAATGGTGTGGGAAGTTCTTTACTTCTATATGGTTGTTTGTGGCATAGTATTTATCTCAAAATACAACCATGCAAAGAAAAACTTTTGGGGCTTGAAGAGTAGTTGTTGATAAATTGAATTTTGAATCACATTGCACTAGTAGTGGAGCAAATTGGGCTTGCTTCAAACTTGTTCTAAATGACTGCATTTTGCAGTTTTTGATGAACAACTAATCTGTAACTTGGAAATGGTTTTAGTTGTTATTTAAAAAATCTACACCCAGAAAGTTGCTCAATGCTAACACTTCGTGCTTCTGCCACCTCCAGATCACTGCACTTACCATAACACTCCAACACCCCCTCCCCCCCACACAAACACACACAACAATGCTTCCCCTGTTGATTTAGCACCATTAATTCAGAGCCACTGTACCACGGCCACTCTGTGAGCACACACTTGTCTTGTATCTTTTGATTTCAGGTGTATTTGTTTGAAGTGCCATTGATTTACGGATCCTCTAGTATTTTCTTGGTGATTTAATCCATGTAGTTGGTTTATGATGGCATTCATTTGTATGTCAGTTTTTTTTTTTTTAAATTTTAAAAACATGATTCTATATGTGATCACAGTTCTACTTTCCAGGGTTTGCCATAATGGTGCTGTTTTTGCAAGACTAGATAGAGCTAGAGTTGTACTTTTCTTGTATAGTTGAGCTTTTAGATTTAGAATTGTGGATAGATATTGGTCTAGTAGATAAAAATGGAAGCAAAATCCGTAAAGGCATCGGATAAAATTCAGAAAGTTTTGCATGACTCAAAAAGAAAGCGAGCAAGCCAGTTTACTTCACATTTGAATGGAGCCCAGTTGCCCACTTTGCATTGGTTGCAAGATAAGCCTGGCAAGCGAAGGAAATTGCATGGTTGCAAAAGCAAGCACATGAGTTATGGGTCTAAATTTGGCAGATCTTTACTCAAATATTATTCAAACTATGTGAAAACTGAGACACCAAAGCGTCTAATGTTATATCAGAATGGCGAATGGATTGATTTTCCCCAGGGTATTGTTGATATGGTTAGGGAAGATTTCCAGGTAAAGAAGGCTACTATGGAGATTGAGTTAAATGGCCATCGTTTTGTCCTTGATTTTTTGCATATGTTTCAAATGGACTTGAAAACAGGTTTACAGAAACCAATTGCTTGGATTGATGAAGCAGGTACCTGCTTCTTTCCAGAAATTTTTGCAGATGATGACGAACTATTTGATTTCCATCAACCCAAAAGTGGGAAATATCAAAATCCTGGGGCTGAGGAGCCTTCTGGGTCTCATGAGATCAAGCTGCTGCTGGAAATTGAAATAAATGGAGTGGAGGAATATGCATTAAAGGAATGTAGTGGGGAGTCAAATTCCCAAGCTAAGCAGATTCAAATTAATCATAAACCTGCAAGCAATCACCTTAATGTACATGCCGAACATAGTTGCAATTTTGAACCTGATGCAAAACATGATGAAGCTGCTCAGGAAAATAAACAGATGAATATAGAATTGGTCTCCATGCCTGAATCTGAAAATGCAGAATATGATTGTAATGCTGTTCAGAAGATGTTCATTAAGGGTATTAGTGCTCTTGGTGGTGCTGAAATTGTTGAGATAAGCCATTGCTCTAGTGCTTTGACGCAAGCTCGCTTTGAGCTTTTCCAGACACAGGTGGAACTAACCAGAAAGTGTCGTGGGGATGCAAATGTTCGATATGCTTGGATTGCTTCTTCTAAGGCAGAGCTTCCTACAGTAATGACATATGGGCTTGGTCACTGTGGACCTTCCACAATTAAGTCCATGTATGGCATTGGTGTTCATCTCTCAGCTGCCAACAGCTCTCACATCAGGTTGGGATTTTTTTTTTCATTCTAGTAATTAAGATATACAATTGAAATGTTGGGTTTTCTATTGTCTGCAAAAAATGAGGGGAACTTTGTTACATAAAAGGAGAATTTGAGGATTTTCTGCGACCTATAGGATTGTTATCCCTTTTCTTTTTCATGTACAACTGACCACCTCTTTTTCTGGCAGTGCTCTTACTCTTTATCTTTTAAAAATAAAGAAATAAACAAATTTCGCGTTCCTTCATGGTACTTTGATTTTTCTTTGACTAATGAGTCAATTGCCACTCTAGGACTTGGACCTGGTTGTGGGATACCCACTGACTATCAGTAGCAAGGTGCTATAATAACTCTTATGTATGTTGGACTATTCATTTTTTTGTGTGCTGCTTTTTCCTATGTGGCTTAACTCTGTTGCTTTGAGGATAAAAAAATTCATCTCATGACTCTCGTTATCATCCATCATTTATCGAAGCTGTCATTATTCTTTACATTCCTTGGCTGATGAAAGACTATGAAAGAAGCATTTTGTTTAGAGGGGAAAAAACTCTTTTAAAGTACATTTGGGGCATGAACCATTTTGCTAGGGGTGAAAACCGACGTTGCTGGTGCAGTTTCGGTCCAAAACTTATGCCGCACGGACGCGTTTTATAGATGTTTAGAACTGGCAGAATTGGCCGAAGGGGTGAGCAAACCGGCAACCCTGGTATTGGTGTGATTCTGGTTCGGTTCTTTGGTTTCCTGTCGGTGGCACTGTGAAAGAGGAGGGGAGTGGAAGGTTGTGGTGCTGCGTGTGAGAGGAATTTTGAAGAAAGAAGAAGGGGAGGGAGGGAGGGAGGGAGGGGAGGGGAGGGGGCGGGCCAAAATGATGCCGTTTCACTCATTTAAGTGAAATAGTGTTGTTTTCTATATGTATAATATAAAAAATATATATATATATATAATCAGCTGGTTCAGCTGTTTGAACCAGGTTCAAATCGGGACCGAACCGGCCGACGTCGGTTTTCTTATTTTCTTGCCGGTGGCCAATCGGTTTCCTGCCGGTTTCGGATTCTGGCAGCTGGTTCGCGTCCGTGATGGCCGGTGTGGTCGGTTTTTGTACAACTCAACATTTCACTATTATTCACAAAATCTTGAGATACTGGCTAGTTTGGGTACTAGAGTATTTTGAGAATACTCTACTAATATTCATTATTTTATCATTATTTTTCACGTACTTTTCATTACTTTTTACTACTATTCAATATTTTATCATTACTTTTTCACTACTATTCACAGAATATCTGAGATCATTTTACTATCCTTTTTGGAAGTTAAAAGGATAAATGCATTCTTAGTTTTTTAAAAAAACTGTAAAAAAAAAAAACTTTCATCTATTTTGGGACCGCTAAAAATCATCTATTGTCTTTGCAAAGTGAATAAACTATATGATTTTCCTAAAGAAATGTTTGGGATGCATCATTGTGGGTGGTTATTATTTTGTTGTGTACATGAGCTATGCCTATCTATATTATTAATAAAATTGTGTTTACTGATTAAAAAAAAATTATTTCGTCTTATTAGTTCCAAACAATGAAAAATACTTCTCTGCGGTAATTGGTCATTGTCCACATTATCATGTTACAGTTTACATTTGAGTTTATTAGTCTTTAGACAAGGATTGAACATTTTATTTAATTACAGTGCAAGTCATTGTGATGTTGACGAAAATGGGGAACGACGCATGGTTTTTTGTCGAGTGATAATGGGAAACATGGAGGCTGTTTGTCCTGGCACTAAACAATACCGTCCCAGTTGCAAGAACTATGACAGTGGAGTGGATGATCTTGAAAATCCGCAATTTTATATAATCTGGACTATGAATATGAACACACACATCTACCCAGAATTTGTTGTCCGTTTCAAGATCTCTTCCAAAGCTGAAGGTGAAATATCACTTCTTTCGGGCGCTCTTTTGTTTCATGGTTATCTCATTTTTCCATGAAATTGCATTCAAACTTGTGTTCTCACATTTTACAATTTGATATTCATGCTAGTTCATTTATCAGAAATAAACTAGTGATCAATTGCCCCGTTTCTGTTTCAAACTTGTATGGAGAATGTTTAGAAGTATTTTAAGAAACAGGATTCAGCCATGGATCATAGATATCTTCTCTTGGTTGGGTTTTGATACATTCAAGAGATGATTCATCACTGCAACTACTGTCCAGTGAGATGGCCAGCTATGTCTTCTGCGGATGCTGTATGGATTACATGGATTTTTTTTCCTAGGATTTTTTTGAAAACTTGAGCGTTTGGTTCCATATGTTGTTCCTACAGGGATTTTGGTTGGAAATGAGACTAAGCACGATGTTTCAGGGATTACTACATCTTTTCAGATGCCTCAGGGCCAACGTTTAGAGTCTTCTCCTGTTGATATAGTAAGCATCTTAAATTATTATATGGTGCTTGAATTCATGTATTCTTGATTTCCTTTTTCTTTTTATTAATGTTGTTAGATGCAATTTTCAAGAATTTGCGATACGGATGCATAAAAATTCCAAGGCCAACATTAGTTTTTCCCCATTAATTTTTAAGGTTTGATTTTTCTTTCAAATTTTTTTAAGTGTTCTTTTTAAAATTAGCTGATTTTAAAATTATATTTATTTTAATTATAGTTTTATTTTTAACAGTTATTTTCTAGTTTTGAGGATTTTTTGGACATGGCAATCATAGCATTTTTTAAAGGCTTCTTCCATAGTTTTTTTGACATGTCCTTGTGCGTTTGGTGTTCATGTGGCGAGTGCCATGTCAACATTTCCTTTCAATAGTTAGCGAGAAGTTAGGTGGGATCCCCTCCAGATATGGTACATACATACGGATTTTTTCCTTTAAAATTGTACCCTATGGACCAATGCAAATGGATGAAATTACCAAAAAAAAAAAAAAAAAAAAAAAGAGAAGAAGAATCATACTCATTAGGGGTGTAACCGGTCCGGTTTTGGACAAAATCTAAGACTGAAACGGTAGGTACTGGTTTTACTTTTTTTAAAACCGATTACGCACCGTTTACCCTCTAAACCGGTACTCCTGTTTTACCCGTTTCCGGTCTGGTTTGGTCCGGTTTTAATAAAATACATCATAAAAAATCTGTTTATTAAAAAAAAAAAAAAAAACTGCTATGTCAAAAAATTCTGTTATAAAAGAAACTGCAATATAAAAAAACTGGTATGTAGAAAAAAAATCTGCTATGCAAAAAAATTATGCTATTAGTATAACTTTATATAAATTATATGCTAATATATATAATTTATATTTATCAACTAATGTTCAGAAAAAATATAAAGAGTTTTAAGTGTATAAGACCATCAAAATTTAGTAATATTATTTGAGTGATTTTTTTTTTTTTGGTTCTTACATTTTATGAATCTATGAGATAAAATGTTATTAATAAATAATATATATTTATAATATTATATTTTTAAAGCATATGATCAATTAAATTTTTATTTTATAAATTATAATAACATTATCTTATATATAATTATAATATATATTATTATATATAAAAATTATATATAATATAAATTATATAATAAATAAATAAAAAAAATATATTAAATAGTATCGGTCCGGGCCTGTCTAAAAATGACTAGAACCAAAACCGGACCTGTTCCGGCCGGTTTTTCATTTTATGAAACCGGTCTCGGATCGGACCAGTCCAAAACCGGCACAACCTGGCCGGTTTTCCGGTTAAAATTTACACCCCTAATACTCATTTATTTGCAATGTTGGATATTTGCACATATGGCCCTAGGGCTGCTACCCTCCCCATTATAATGATCTACCCTCCCCGTACCTGAACCCCATCCCCACCTAGGCAGGGTGGCAATATGCCCCTTGCCCATAGTTTTGAATTTTGTTCTGTGGTCAGGATTTTTCGTTTCGGTGTAGTATTTGGTATACTATATATCCTCATTCCGTTCCATTCCAAATTTTGGTCCGTTCTGGATAATTCCGGACTACATTCCATTCCGAACCATTTAGCCCCATTTGAATTTGGAAAGCATCTTATCTCATCTTATCATTACAATTTTTTCAAATTCCCACATAAAATATAATTAACAATTCAATTTTTTTAAATCCCAAAACAATAATAATATTAAAAATTAATATTCTAAGAATATTTTATTCAACTTTCATCTATAATCTTATCTCATCTCTGAATCCAAACAAAAAAAATTTGTAATTTTTTTGAGTTTGGAGGTCATTTTTATAAATTTTTAATCTAGATGGTAGTCGTGTGATCTTAAAATCTTAAAACCATTTATATAATTTTTATTTTTATTAACTTTAAATATGTCCAATTAAATCTCATAACTTTTAATAATTTTTTGGCTCTTTTCTTTTTCTTCTTTGTTCTTTTTTGTCTCAATTCAAGTTTATGATTTTATAGATTACCAATTCTTCCATCTCTATATATGGACACAACACAATTACATACATGATACACACTTATATATATCTCTTTATTTTATTAATTGCCAGTTTATATGTTTATATATATATATATATAGCTAATCCCGAAACGGTACCCTGGAACAAAATGATATCAAAATATTCCGTTCTAGTGTTTGAACTAGAATGATCACTGGAACGGAATTTAAAATATTGCCCCTACCACCCAGATCCCAACCCCTGCCCGCCTGTATCTGTTGAACGGGTGGGCTGATTTTCCTTCATTACCACCCATAAATCTGCCCAACATGAAATAAGCAAGACAAAATTCAAAGAAACCTACAGATTCGCATATATCAAAAGATCTGCAACAAATTACATTTAGATTTAAAAAAAACCTCCAGTAGAAGAAAGGAGAAGGAAGTGAAGAAGGAAAAGAAGGAAAGGAAAATAGTAGGGTTTTCTTTGTTTACATAAGGGTATGCAAGGCAGGTGGGTGGGTCTGCTGCCCATTAAATTTTTAAAACCCAGCCCGCCTACCCAGCCTGGGATAACGAGTGCGTGCCGGCTCATTGTCATACGGTCCAGGCAGGATTGGCATGCTGGCCATGTAGCTGGCCTCTGCTACCCAGCCGTAATTATGGGCATGTATTTTTTTCCTTAAATATACAGGCCTGTTCATTGCTAGCTGTTCTCACTTCTTGGCTGATTATAAAGTATACGTTTCTTTAATTATTACTTTCGACTATTCTTTAATTCATTTATTTTCGGTTGAGATTTTCAGATTCCTACAGTTGTTTGATTAATAGGTGTGTTGTACTATTGGTCCCTTTGATTATAGTTCCTTCCAGAACTTATTTTGATTTCTTCATTGTGATGGCTGTCATATGTATTGGTGGCCAGATGTGTTCTCTTTTTATTCTAGTATCCTAATAATTGTAGCATGCACTTACTTTTAATATTATATATATATATGTATATTTATATTTGGAGCATGCACTTTTGATTAAATTGGAGAGTGCATGCATTCTGATTCTTTCAACCATTATTAGAGAACCCAATCATCTTTGCTTGCATTCACAAACTTCATGATGGAGTTGTTTTCTTGGTGGCTACGATTGTTTGCACAGATGTCAGGAACTGTTTTAAACATTTAAATTTGTTCTCTTTTAGGAGAGCATAAGTCAACCAATTTCAGATTCTGGGAAATCCGAGGGGAAAGCTGCTAGTCTAGGTTCAAGCAGCACTAGAGCTCCTAAATCTGCTTGGATGCCTTTTCCCATGTTATTTGATGCTATCTCAAATAAAGTTCCTCCCAAGGCTATGGAAGAAATTAATATGCATTATCACCT
Organism: Carya cathayensis; assembly: GCA_011037825.1. Taxonomy (NCBI): domain Eukaryota; kingdom Viridiplantae; phylum Streptophyta; class Magnoliopsida; order Fagales; family Juglandaceae; genus Carya; species Carya cathayensis. The sequence goes on along the minus strand of QGSO01000142.1, from coordinate 286,946 downwards.
GTTCAGGGTATGTTTCGTATTTTCTGTTTCGCTTAACAACTCCTGCCCAACCCTTTTCCTCCCAATATTTTGTTCTTGATTGAATTGTTTTTTATTCTTCCTATATAATTTTCTTTTTGGTTATTTATCAGGCAAAAAATATAGAACGCGATGAATTTATCAGAAGGTTGAGATTGACAGTTGGAGATACTTTGTTAAGGTCTACAATCACAAATCTTCAATACAAGGTATGATTCATTGTTCTGAAGATTAGTTGGTGTGAAAAGTTCTTTGTACTCATGGGCTGTCGGTGGTAACTTATTGCAAGGAGTAATTTCATTACATGCATCAAAAGTGCGTCCTGCTATGGAGTGTAGAAATGTTTACATTTACACAGTTTTCATCAGTGGAAATGTTTTAATCATTTATTCAGTGGCAAATTTATTTGTTTGATTTTTATCATTATGCTAGGTCAGCAGCTAGTACTTTTCGGTGGTGGTTGTAGGTTCATTTTGGTTTTGAGAATGGTTGTACCCATCGTTGGTGAAAGCGCTAGGTTTGAATTAAGAGTTCATCTCAACCCATCTTAACTCATCTCATTATTACAACTTTTTAAAATTTTCACACAATATAATAACAATTCAACTTTTTCAAATATTAAAACAATAATAATATTCTAACAATATTTTGTTCAACTTTCATCTTAAATTATCTCATCTTATCTCACTATCCAAACCTCACCCTAAGTGCAAACACAGTTTATAGCGTAGTCGCAGAGAACAAACGCGCTTGATTGAGTAAAGCACATAATTTTAAAATTGATGTACGATAACAAAAAATCTACGAAATATAATAAAAAGGATTAAAAATCAGGATCGTGTTATATTTAGCCAATTCACTCAATTTGTTATTATTATGCAACATTCAAATTAAATAGGAAAATGATACTTAGCCTCATAGATTTGCTCCCTCAAAGAAAATGAAAAAAAAGAAAATTGCAATTTGTACTGGTGATAATTTTGAGGGGGCAAATTTGTGGGGCTTAGTAGCAGCACCCATTTAAATAATAATATATATATATAATTAGGAGAATTTTTTTATGGGGTACTTGAGTTTAGTTCTTTTATTTTTTTTAAGAATTAAGCACGTGTTGTATTGTGATACTCAATTTTGATAAGTGATGGAGGTAGACGCTGTATGGGATCTTACATTACTTGAGAATGAGAAGTTCTTGCTATTTGTAATGCTCCAATAGAAGGCTCAAGTTACATGACCTATACTCTAAAAGGACTTGTCAATACAATTAGAACTTCATTGAAATATTATAAAGAGCAAGAAATTGGAACATTACAATTATGAGAGGCTTGGGATTGTGATACTACATTCTGATAAGCGATAAATGTATGTGGTGTATGAAATCTTACATTGCTTAAACCATGAGGGGTAGCTCAATTGGTTAGGGTAGGGGTGCTACCCGGCCCCCTCGGGGTGGGGCCACCCCCACCCCGCCCACGCCCATGCTGGGGGACGTTTTTTTCCCCCGCCCTTCGCCCCCGCATGGGGTACCCCATGCGGTAATGGGGGTAGACCTTTTCCCGTCCGCCCCCCGGTTAAAAAAAAAAAATAGAAAATACAGACTTACTGACCGCTAGGGGGGGGTGGTCTGCCGTCTAGGTCGGGAGGGGGGGTGCGTCTGGATTGGGAGGGTGGGGGCTGTGTCTAGATCGGGAGGGAGAGGGGGGGGGGGTGTCTGCCGGCGGGGGAGGGGTATTTCCGGGGCGGGGGATCACCCCCTACCGCCCCTGTGTGGCCGGACGGGGTAATTCGCCCCGCCACACGGGGGCGAGGCGAGGTAGCAACGGGGTCGGGGCCTCGCTGCCCACCCCTAGGTCAGGGCTGGGGTTTGCTCCCCAATGGTCACTAGTTTGAGGCCTCTCAGGGTCACTGGAGGTTTACCTGGCTATTAACTTCAGGGTTTCGTGGGATTAGTCGAGGTGCGCACAAGCTGGCCAGGACACCTAAGGATATAAAAAAAAAAAAATTTGACGTTGCATAGGAAGGAGAAGTTCTTGCTCTTTATAATGTTTCATTGGATCTCTAATTGTATTATTGACTAATTTTTTTAGAGTGTAGGCCATGTGGCTTGGGCCATCTATTGTGGCATAACAAGTATGAGTTATTTAGAAAGAGGACTCTGTTAGTATTTTTGGAATTTTGACCATCCATGTTAATTGAAAGAATGAGAGTTTCTTAGATTGCAACGAGTCAAATTTAATTTTGTAAAATAATTAAATTAATATTTTGTAAAATAATAATAATAAATAAAACATATTTTATCTTTAAGAATATCAAAGTTAAAAAATGGGACGGTCACCATGGGGTGGCTAAGACTATGCTTCCCATGTGGTGGCTGACTTTACTTGAAACATATTCTATAAAATTCTCTTGTACTTAGTATATACATATATGACACTTGATAGCCACTCATAAAAAGACATTGAATAGCCATAATTGAATTAAAGTACATAATCAAAACAAAATATAACAAAAAAGGCCATGACCAAAAAAGCTCAAGATTTGTAGGTATTAATTTCTATGCTAACATAAGCCATCAAATATCAATCAATCTAGAAAGCCAACCTCGACTTTTATATGAGAGTTCTAAGCTTATACATCACATATGACATGTGGTTCCATGGTACGGAAATGATCTTTAATATCAAGTAAATACTTAAGAATATTTGTGTACATCGTTTTCTAGGTCTTGAAATGTTAAATTCATAAATTGTTTTAAAAAAAATTACACAAAGCGTGTATTTTTGCGCATTAAGCTCACACAAAAAGCAGGCTTAAAGCATGCTTTTAGAATGCACTTCACTTTTGGTAAGCAAAGTCCTTGGCACTTTACGCTTAAGCTTGCTTTTACCAACACTGATTGTACCGGAATTTATATTTAATAGGGTGTTAATAAATGTAGTCTCAGTTTAGTCAAGAATATGGGGTTTGACAAAGTCTAGCCATTCTGGTCTTGAATTTATGGAGTTAATTTTTCATATATTGAAAATAGACAAAAGGTGACTTCAGGGATATGATAGCAAATGTCACTATTCTGGCTTTCAGTTGAAGTATGAGGGGAATATGTAACCCAAGGATGGGATTTATGGCAACAATGTATCCGATCAAAAATCTTTTAGCAATGACGGTAAAAGAATTACATCTTGTAAGTTGAACTCGATTTGTGTATATGGTGAAGTTGTATAGACTTATTAAAAGTGTTATAAAATGATTTTAAGTAGAATGCAAAACATAATCCTATTCTAAAGTGAGAACGTTAGAAACTGACTGGCGGTTGGAGGCCACACAATGAGTATTGCCCCTTATAAAGTCCCATTTGCCCAGGAAGTACATTGACCTTGTTTCGACTTGTCCTAGGATCATCTTTTATAGATGTGCTCCTTGTATGTTCTACATGATTGAATTGAACCTGCATCAATGTCGTTGAAAGGTTTTCTTTGTCAGTATGGTAGCAAAGCACGACTATTTACAGGATAAGTATGTTTGGTATTTAAGGTGTTGGGTCATTTCGGCACTTTCTTCGTGTGTCAAATGCTGCCTTTGAGTTACAGTTCAAGGTACATGAATCTAAATTAATCTACTGCCTGAGAGTGATTCCAATTTAATATATCTTACTGGTTGAAGCAGGTACCAGTGAAATCTAAATTTGATCCGGAAGTGCCGAAGCCTAACATATAAAAAGGTTCAAGATGCCGTTTAATCAACTGCGGCACATTTCAGCGTTTGAATATGGTGGTGTGCTTAAGGAGTTAAGATCTTGGACTTTGCATGCTGTAAATGCGTCGACTTCAAAGTTGTGAATATGATTAGAACTGCTAGTAGTTTTACTATATATTTTTTTTATTCGTGATCTAGCTTTATGAAGTGGAAGTTGGAACATGGGACTTCCTCCGTACTTCTTGGTTCTTGTTGGTTTTAATTTATCCTTGTCTGTTGACTTTGCTAGACTTTGATGCTTGTGTTTGAACAAGCAATATTACTTCTTATTTCAGTGGGTTCTTATTTTCTTTCATTTGTCGCCTGTAAGACAAAGCTCACGATATTTTATTGGTGAGAGACTCTACGGGTGTTAAATCTTAAGTTAAGGGTCTAGAAACTTGGATCCACTATTTTTAACCATTTGGAGCTGGAGTTTCCTTCATTTTACCTTGCTACATATGTGAAAAATGAAAATAATGTTGAAACTAAAGACAAGCGAACCAAAAAAAAAAGCATATCCGATTGTCATTACTTTTGGGAAATGCGATTTTCTAGGAATAGAGGCCATAGCACCTTGATTTTAATAGAACATTCCTTTGCTGTTGTATTTTGACATGTAACAATTTTATGTCTTTTTAAGTGTGGATTAAATGTGGTTTTCCATGTTTAAGAGCAACTTTCTATGGAATGTCTTTTTAAGTGTGGATTAAATGTGGTTTTCCATGTTTAAGAGCAACTTTCTATGGATGGGTTGTGCCCTCACGAGGAAAATTCGAGTGTGGAGACTCTTACTTTGCTTCCTTCTTGCTGGTCTACATGGAATCAGGAGAAATTGATTTTGATTCTCTGAAAGATATTCTTTCCTTGGACTGCTGGCCACGTCAACCGCAATGGATTGAGTTCATGTGCCTCGAAAGTCGTAAGTGCTTTGCGAACCATATATGATATACTATACTCATCTTATTTTCATTTTACCGTGTAAACGTAGCACTTAAAGTCACGATTACGACGTCAGGTGCCATGATTCGAGCCTTAGCTGAGAGAGAACTGTCTTCGATGCAATATCTCTATTTGGATTGCACGGACAGCGCCCCTCCATTTTTCTGTCTTCCTCGCCCACCACAAGGACTGCCATGGCATCCGGGTATGATTCTGTCTGATTTCATCGATTTCCTCTGGTTTAAATCTGTTTTGGCCTCTGGGGTTCCGTTCATTGTTGCAAAATTTCACGATGCCTGATTTGGTTTCCGTATTTTTTTAATGCTTCTTTCTCAAAGTTCTATCTTTTATCTTTTTTCTAACTCCACGATTACCCTGTTTCATATATAAATATATATATGTTCTACGCGACATTTACCTTTGCAACTATCGGTCCTTTTCCTTTCTTGAACAACGCTTTACATTCAAGAAAAAAAGGAGAAGATATTTCATTCTCCAAGCTTTTGTTTTGGTTAAGAACGAGGGTCATAGAAAAAGATTAAAAAAAAAAAACTAGTTTTTTTTGCTTGCTAAGTTGGTTGTGTTGGAAATTTTGACCTCCCAAATTATTCACCTTATAAGATCAACCATTTGTAGAAATATCAAGAAAAATAGAAAAATAATAGCGCAGAATTTTATATGCAGAACAAGAGAAAAACCACTAAACTAAGAGAAGAAAATTCACCATATGAAAATTGTTATAATCACATAATTTTTCTTCTCACTCATCTTTTCAAAATCTTTTACATCAAGCTTTCAATTTTTTTTCTATTTTATTAAAATAATCTTTTACTATTATTTCTTTATTATTATTTTTTAATTCATTTCCTTTTACAATTTAATTAATCATTTTTTTCCTTATGTTTGGAATTATTAATCTCTGATTCTCTAGTGAATATTTTAAACAAGAATTTTCATTATTTTTTCTCGGGTATGATAATATTTTCAAAAGTGATCCGCTTTTAAGAATAATAATTTATTTTTTCAAAACTTGTCTTAAGATCTCATTGAAAATTAATGTCATCTCGACGGGAATATTTTTGAACGATTTCAACGGTCATATTTTAAAATTTTATCATTGTCTTCTGATGGTTAGATTTTTAATGGTAATAATTGTTGTTATTAAATTCTTTTAGATGCAAACAATCTTTAGGGGCCATTGGATTTTGGGATTCTTCCGTTGAATTATTTGAGATTAGTCGGAATGTTGTTCTTGAACACTCAGTGCTAATAAACAATTGAATAATATTTTTGAACGATTTCAACATTATGATAATATTTTCAAAAGTGATCCATTTTTAAGAATAATAATTTTTGTTTTCAAAATTTGTCTTTTCCAAATTAAGAAGATTTCATCGAAAATCAAGTTCATCTCAACGAGTATATTTTTGAACAATTTCAACGGTCATATTTTAAAATTTTATCATTGTCTTCTAACAGTTAGATTTTCAACGGTAATAATTGTTGCTCTTGAATCCTCTTATATGCAAACAATTTTTAATGGTGATTGGACTTTGGGTTTTTTTCTATTGAATTATCTAGGATTAGTTGGTGCCAATAAACAGTGGGATTAAGACGTTTATTAATAGTGTCTTAATGAGTCAATACATTTTGACTTGAACTCATTTATATCAAATTCAATCAACTAATTTTTTGTCGTGTTGGTTCACAGGTTATGTAAAATATTATCATCCCTAGTGACCGAGACCTTACCACGCCTTGAATCGCACTTGCCTCTTCCAACCTGAACCGATTAGTTATTTATTAAAATCAAGAAAAATCTATTTGCTAGCTGTACAACTAAGGGTGTAATTGGTCTTGCTTGGTTTGGTTTTGGATAAAATTTGAGACTGAACCGATATGAACTGATTTTACATTTTCAAGAACTGATTCCAAACTGGTTACACCTTAAACTGGTTCAGTTCGGTCCGTTTTTTCGGTTTTAATATATTATATTATATATTATAGTATATTATAGTATATAATGCTGTAGTGATAATATATTGTAATATATAATGATATAGTATTAGTATAACTATTAATATACACTATATAATATTAGTATAATTATTAATACAATAAACTATAGTGCTATAAGATTTTAAAATTAATATTATATTAATTTATAATTTATCATATAATACAAAATTATTTTATATATAATTATATATTATATATAAAAATTATATACAATAGAAAAATTTAATATATATATATGAACCGGTCCGGTTTGGTTTTAGAAAAAGAAAAATCGGAACAGGACTGATTTTGACTGGTTTAAAAAAAAAAAAAAACCAGTATCGGGCTGAACCAAATTCAGTACCGGATCAAATCCACTAGTTTGATCCGGTTTATCGATTCACTAGTTTTTTTTTACACCCTTATGTACAACTACTCTTTTACATTGCTGACATGATTGAAAAAGTGGGAATGACTCTTATTTTCAACAGTTCTATTCATTTTTTCCAAAATAGTCACTTTGCTATGCCATTCCTTCTTCTCTAAAGAAGGGGCTTCTCACCCCCTCTTTTCTCCTATTTCTTCCTAAATAAAGGTGTAAGGAGAGAGCATTCACATTGGGATGACCAAATATTTTGCCCAAGTTTTGCTTAAAAAATTATCTTTCCATATTTTAAATATCCATATTTCCTAACCTCTTACATTCATCTCTTTTCTTTCTCTATTATATTGAAACATTCTTTAACTATTGGTTCTTTTTATTTTTTAATTCATTTCCTTTTACAATTTAACTACTCAATTTTTTTCCCTTTTGTTTTGAATTATTGATATCTAGCTAATATTTTAAACAAAAACTTTAATTATTTTTTCTTGGGTACGTTAATATTGTCAAAAGTGATGTTTTTAAGAATAATATTTTTTTTTCAAAATTTGTATTTTCCAAATTGATAAGATCTCATTGAAAATCAATAATCGCAACGGAGATATTTTGAACGATTTCGACGGTCATATTTCAAGATTTTGTCCTTGTATTCTAACGGTTAGATTTGCAATGGTAATAATTGTTGTCCTCGAATTCTCTTGGATGCAAAATCTCTAGGGGCTATAAGGTTTTGAGATTTTTCCCTTGAAATAACAGGATTAGTTGAGACGTTATTTTTGGACATTCAGTGCCATTAAAAAAAAATATTCATTTTCCTAATGCTTACATTTTTAAATGGTAATATTTTAATGTATAAATAAGAGCACTTGCTCTTTATTGACATTTACAACAACCTAAGTTTCATTTGAGATTAGGTGAATCTTCATTCTGAGCTCATCCTTCACTTTATTCTTTCTATGGCACATTTTTTCTTTCGTAAATTGCTTCTTCACACATATGCTTAAGATGCGTTGGAGATAGTTCTAAATGAAGATGGAGATCAACATCTTCTCGTGGTGGTACTCACTAACATCATAAGTTTATTAGGTGTAATCATATGCAGGGTGTTAAAAATATAATATAAATAATTAAATCTATCACTTTCTATTAGATTAAACTTTTAGGATAAGTGGTGATTTCACACAAGGGTACGAACGGTTTTTTCATGATTATTTGGTAGAATCACTAGTATATCCCTATAGTATATTTTGAAGAAGACTCCCCCCCCCCCCATATATTTAGTATGAAGTTGAGGTTTACGCCTTGCTTCATTTAAATAAGAGATAATGGTAGAAAACTCGGTTTATCTTTACTGCAAAAAATATCCGCTCTCCTTTATATGCTAGTGTATGGAGTAACTGTTGATTTGATATATGAATACCTACGGATTGGAGAAATCACCACAATGGAGAGCTTGAGAAAATTTGTGAAAGCGGTCATTCATATTTTTTCTAATGAATATATGAAATCTCCAAATGCCAATAATATTGCTTGATGGCTTTTTGTTGGTGAACAACGTGGATTTTCAAGGATGCTAACGAGCATAGATTGCATGCATTGAAAATGAAAAAATTGTTTGTCTGCATGGAAAGTTATGTACTCTGGTCACAGTCGTGTACCAACTATTATCTTTGAATCGATGGCATCCTATGACGTATATTTTTTGAATTACCCGGTTCTCATAATGATCTCAATTGTTATTAAAAATCATATCAAATGGTGTTTCAGGCATTGTTGGCTGAATGGTGATTAAATTCACATCTTGTTCAGGCGACCCACTTCCCTTTGTATACTCCCAGACCTAGAGTGTCCGAATGCCGTCATTTGAAAGCCCCCCCTCTACTCATGACGGCTAGATAAATTTCAAAGAGAAAAACCATTCCCACCAAGCACAAATGTAACAATTTTTTTTTCCTTCCCTTTAATGCTTAAATAAAAACCTTCTCATCATGATTTTCTCTGGTTATTCTTTATAAATTTGGGCTTTATTCAAACCCTAGACGCTTTATGCTAAGTCATATGGAAACGCTTTCTATTCAAACCCACGCCATCTTTTTTTTGTCACTAGGATGCCTAAGAGTAGTAGAATTGTCCACTTGATTCTTTGAATGCCAAGTCATATGAGATTCTGTCTGGGATATTATAAATAGCCTTTGGAGCCTCGGTGTTGGTGGGAAGTAGCACAATTCCTTATGAGGAATTTTCTTCTTCTTGCTTGCGTCAGGGTTCCACCTTGATACACCACATGCCACATGTCGGGCAGGTTTACTGATCAGCATGCTCTTTCCAATATAATATACAATCATTTGGACAAGTTTGTATTTTTGTAAAACTAAATCCAAGACGGTGTTCAAGTTTCTTTCAACAATTGAAGAATCATATCAAATGACTTCACATTCTAACCACTAATGATATAGAGCATCTTAAGAGTAAATGATAACTTGAAAAATTTGCACAACCTAGATATAGTGGATGTCTTGCATCTTTAAGCAATTGCTCAAGAGTATTTGCTCAGATGGAGTACTTGTGGGTCATTGGTATCCATCGGTATTAGCTTCTCTCGTGTTCACAAATTTCCCAAAAAGGACGCCATCTAACATGTCTTCCATGTGATCAATGTGATCTCTATGCTGATTAACGTGATCTCTATGCTGATCACGTTGATGACATGATCAATGTGATCATGTTCATGCATGTCATAAATATAATAAACATAAGGTTTCTATAAAACAGCTTATGCTAGAGAAAATTTAAATCATGACATTTTACAATTATGCTTATGACATGCAACACACTTAACATGTATCAATGTGATCTCTAACTATAAATGCATGATATACGTTCATGCATGTCATAAACATAATAAACATAAGGTTTCTATAAAAACAGTTTATGCTAGAAAAAATTTAAATCATGACATTTCACAATTATGCTTATGACATGCATGACTTGTTTTGAATTATCCGATATATTTGACTGGCCAACGCATTTAACCATGTGTGCAAGATTGTGCACCGACCCCATATCCTGTGGCCACAAGGGGAACCGCTGATAGTATTCTAGCATACTATGGTGGATCACGCTTAGTTTTGTGGCTTGCACATCTACCCATAAATCACATTAGTACTATGAATCTAAATGACAATCTCATTAGACTGATCATATTTTACACGGAATCATAAGAAGCTTTTGTGTCTTATGCCATGTGAGATGCATAACATATACATAATAACATAAATAACTATGAAATGTGAAATTTGAACATGATGTGGAATTAACATAATCGTATGATGAATGACATTCTTGCATATATCATGACATGGGTGATACATAAAAATTGGCTATCAAAGAACTGACTTTAACAATAATCTATCTAAACTAACTAATGAGTACTAGTTCTAATTTATGATTAAGCTACATACCTCGTAGTGCTAATTTTAAAATCTTGCCTTGTAGTTCGTTACCTATACAAAGTGCCATATGCCACTAATTTTCTAGAAAAACATGTCATAACAATATTCTACTTAACTAATTACATACTACGGAGAATTATTTGATAATCATTTTGTTTTATACAAAACTAATAAATACTAATAACATTTCACACTTTCAAATGATGACTTAGTAGGAAATTATATTAAAATCTATCAAAGTAAACAACGGAAATTCATTTAATAAAATAATTTGATTTAAAGTGTTCAAATAAAATTAAACTCTTATTATTTACTATTAAAATTTAGTTATAAAAATTAATACTTAATAACATAATTTAAATCCCTAATATTTTTTGTAGGGAAAAATAAACTATGAACTAATATTTTTATTCAAGTAAAACTGAGCTCAACTTAAAAATAACATAATGCTTTTTGTAATAAAATTAAGCCCAAATCAAACCCAAGTAAAAATACCTGTCCAAAAATCATTCTGCCATCTCTTATATACTAAGGGGAATATATGTAATAATACAAAAAAGAAATATTCAATATGCTATACACGAAGAGCTACGTCAAGGGTTTTAAAAGCGTTTATGTTAAAAATATAAATCTATACGCGCACTTGGGAAGGCCAAAAGTCAATTAGACAAGAGTCGGCCCTAGTTTTAGAGAGAGAGAGTCCTCTCTAGAAACCATCATAAAATCAAAATCTGCGCAGAGGGGGGAAAAGCTTTGGCTCCTCCCTCCCTCATCATTCCTCCCTCTCCTCTCTAGTTTTCTTCTTTTCTTTTCTTTTTTTGGTTGTTTTTTCAGGACTAAGTATGGTGGAATGCCAATCTGCTGCTCTCCAATGTCCGACGACCACCATGCACCCTACCATAGTTTTCTTACGGTGCCGATCCTTCAGACGGGCGAAGAGTTTCACCGAAGGGTGCTGCACGTGAGCCACACGAGCGGTCGAAAGTGGGTCCATGAAATCCATGCACCACTACTAAGGGTGCTCTTCTGCCACCGCACGCGGCCTTTCTGAGTTTAGGGCTACCGGTTACTTCAAACCTGATTGATCGCCATACTCCCAGAGTGGCGCGTGGCTCTCACGCACCATCACAATCACTTTGTTTGTAATTTTTTTTCATCTAAGGTTGAAAATAAGGATCTATGTCTCTCCAAGATGTGATTCATTTTTTTCCATGTATCTTTATTTTTGTTTTAGAAATTAAAAAAAAAAAACACAATCTATTTGACTTTTGTCCATAGAGTGTATCCTCTAGATAGAGTATAGGGTTTGTTAACTGTCTTGGACAAAGTTGTGTTGTCTCTTAGGCGGTGGTATGTAGAGGTTTGCAACATGGACTAGACCATGTCAGTCACAGTTGGGTGTTGTGGAGCTATTAATATTGTAGTAGGCTTGTAATGTATATTTCAAGTCAAAATTATAATGTTTGTTATTAATGAATGCAGTATGTTTGATAAAAAAAGAAAAAGAAAAAGAAGCCAATTAGACAATTGCTTATGAAACAACAATGTGTTCATGTAAGAGGAAAGTCATGCGGTAAGAAAGAATTTATGAAAGTGTTTTGGTTTGGTTTAACTGACCAAAACAGTTTGATTGTATATGATTCATATAAAAATTCAGTTACAAATATGAGCTGTACATATATTTAAATTATAGAGGACCACATCTGATATATATTTGAATTTAAACCAAACTATCCTATAGACTCGGTCTTTAGTTGTGAGGGATCTCCTGATGTAGTTGAAGTGGAGACTTCACTAACAGCCCCTTGCATGCTGAGTGGGGGTGTAACAATATGAAGCTTGGAACGAAGAGAGAAAAACTGAGAGGCTGTAAGACCTTTAGTAAAAACATCAGCTAACTTATCAGTATTGGAGATATATTTGATGACAATATCTTTAGAGAGAACCTTTTCACATATGAAATGGTAATCAATTTCAACGTGCTTTGTTCATGCATGATAAACTAGATTAGAAGCTAATAAAAGAGCACATATATTATTACACCAAAGCATAGGAGGAGCATATAGAGGAATGTGTAGGTCTTGAAGAAGCATTCTCAGCCAATAGACCTCAGCAGTAGCAATAGATAAAGCTCTATATTAAGCTTTAGTGCTGGATCGAGTTACAACGGATTGCTTCTTATCACTTCAGGTAATAAGATACTGACCAAGAAAAACACAAAAGCGTGTAGTTGAGTGCCTATTATCGGGATCACTGGCCCAGTTGGAGTCACAATACACTTCTAGTTGTACAGAGCCCTTACGGTAAAACAAAGCATGATCTACACTGCCCTTTAGGTAACGTAAAACTTGTTTAAGAGCAGTCCAGTGAAAGGACATGGGTGGATGAATAAACTGGCATAACTAGTTCACATAAAAGGCCAAGTCAGGGTAGGTAACTGTATAGTACTGAAGAGCAGCCACCAACTGGAGATAGGTGTTGGTTTCTGTCTTAGAGAGTAGAGTGCTGTCGAAAGTTAAGAGTTTAGAGCCACTAACACATGGAGCTACATAAGGTCTGCAGCCAATCATTTTAGCATGATGCAACAAGTTGAGGACATACTTGGACTGTTGAAGATAAAGACAAGTTGAACCTCGATAAGCTTGTATGCTAAGAAAATAACCAAGATTACCAAGGTTCTTCATAGCAAATGTAGACCTGGCTGAGTAGTGAATGAAAAAATAGTGGTTGATTGACTCCCCATAATCAAAATGTCGTCAATGGAGACCAAAATATATATAGAACTAAACCTCAAATATTGATGAAAAGAGATGTATCCACGTCTAATATTCAGAAGCCAAGATCAGTGAGAGCATGAGACAATCATTGTTACCAAGCCCTTGGGGCTTGTTTAAGGTCATAAAAAGCTTTATGGAGAAGACACATGGTCAAGATGAGTGGTGTCAACAAAACCACTAGTTGTTACATATAAACATTTTCATCCAAGTAGCCATTGAGAAATGTGTTAGAAACATCCAACTGTCTAATGCACTAATCAAAGTTAACAGCTAAACCAAGTATAGGTCTGTTAGTAGATGATTTAATTACGGAACTAAAAGTTAGCAAAATCAACACCACTCTTTTGATCAAAACCCTTGGCAACTAAGTGAGCTTTAAATCACTCTATAGAACCATTAGGTTTTCTTTTCAATTTATATACCCCTTTGTTGCGAACAATGTTCTGATGCAGTGGGTGAGGACACAAAGCCCAAGTGCCATTGAAAATTAACGCATCAAACTCTACCCCATAGCAGCATGCCAATCAGGTGAGGCCAAAGTTTGTGAATAACAGGTCAGTTCAGAGGGAGTAACCACACTATTAAGTGCTTTAAGAGGGTGTTTGGTTGAGTAAAAAAGAGAGTAATCAGGAAAGGCACAAGGGCATAAAGAACCAGTTTGACTACGGGTGACAATCAAGCGTGGAGAAGTTGATGGAAGAGGACAAACAGAAGGATCATTTTGCGAAGAAGACAAAGAAGAGGTAGACACATCTGCAGTAGAGGTAGGAGAATTGGATGGTGGAAGAGAGTCTAAAGTTGGAGTGGAGACTATAGGTAACAAAGGAAATAGAGCAGATTGGGAAGGACTAGAAGAGGAAGTTGAAGATTTGCCTGGAAAGTTATGTTCATCAAATCCTACGCGAAGAGTGATATACACCTTGTTAATTAGAGGGTCAAAGTATCGGTATTCTTTTTGTTGGATTATTTTAAATATTCCATCCAATGTGATTTTTTGTTAGTCCTATATTGAAAAGACAAGCAAACTTTTAGTGGTTTATAAGTGAATGAGTTTCAAAATATATAAAATAGAATATAAGTGTAGACACACAATAGTAGTGTCACTCAGTGTGAAGCACTGACCATATGCACGCATGCACGCGCGTAGCGTAGAGACACTTTAGACAGATTTATTTTAATTCAAACAAAGCGATGTGTTTCTTCAATTGAAACGTTGCATCTACTACTATTACATCTGTTCGTTCTAAGATTAGTGTTTAGAATTTACAATTTGTACACTATATAAACATTGTTGTATCTTGAGAACATAATTTTCAGATTCTCTTTTACTGAACTCAATTCGAGTGGGAGGCAATATTTGTCTAAGAGATAGATTAACACTCACCTCATTGTTTGCAGTTTACAATCTTTGTTTGCTATTCTTTTTCTAACAATTCGTAGACAAATATTATGGCTTCTTCTTCTTCAAATCCTGCAATCGCTTCTTTGAGTGTTCCATGAGATCTTTCAAAGTTGGATCGGTTTGATGGAAACAACTACAGATGTTGGAAGAAGAGAGTTGAATTCTTACTCACTACTTTGAAAGTTCGGTATGTGTTGGATACTCCTGGTCCAGCTCTTCCAACAACTCAAGATTTGCAGAAACATGAAATTGCAACGAAGAAAAATGGGATGATGACAACTACACATGCCATGGGAATATTCTCAACACTCTCATTGATACATTGTTCGATATGTACGCACCAAAGAAAAATGCAAAGGACATATGGGAGGCTCTAGAAAATAAGTACAAAACTGAGGATTCCCGTAACAAAAGCTATCTCATTAGTAATTCTTTTGATTTTAAAATGGTAGATAATAAGCCTACTTGATAAAGTGCATGATTTAGAACTTATTGTCCAACAAATTATTTCTCATGGTATTCCTATTGGTGAGAAACTCCGAGTATGTGCTATTATTGCCAAAGTACCTCCAACTTGAAAGGATTACCGTAAGTCTTTGAAGAGAAAGGGAGATGATTTTACCTTGAAGGTCTTCAAAGACAACCTTGAATTGAAGAGAAGTCAAGGTTCCGGGATAAAATTGAAGAGAGTGCTGAATGAGCAAGTTTGTTCATGTTGTTGAAACAGACAACAAGAAAGGGAAGAAGCCTGAAAGTGATACTCATCTTTTTAACAAACAGAGTAAGAGTAACTTCAAAAATAAAGGGACTTGTCATATCTAGAAAGGGCACTACATCAAAGAATGTAGACTTCGAAAGAAGCAAGAGCAAGCAAATAATATTGAAGAGAATCTCATTGATGTAGTGTCTGAAGTCAATATGGTATTCAATAGTACTTCTGGTTGGTGGGTCGATGCCTGTGCAACTTGTCATATTTGTGGAGACAAAACTCTCTTCAAGAAATATGAGAAAACTGGTGACGTGATAGAACTGTACATGAGAAATTCTTCTACCACCAAAGTGGCTGGAAAAGGCTCTGTCAAGTTGAAAGTTTACTTCTGGCAAAATAGTTACTTTACTTGATGCATTTCATGCACTAGAAATTCGTAAGAATCTGCTTTCTGGTGGTCTTTTGTCCAAACATGTCTATAAACTTGTATTTGAGTCTAACAAATTTGTATTGACAAAGAATGGCATGTTTGTGGGTAAAGGATACGTTGTTGATGGAAAGTTTAGACTTAATTTAATAAAGGAGAATGCTTCTGTTTATTTTATTGACTCTTTTTCATTATGGCATTCTAGATTAGGTCATTTAAATTATAATTCTCTACTTCGTAAGACTAAATTAGGTTTATTGCCTTCAAACTTACTTAATGATAGAAATAAATGTGAGACTTGTGTTAAGACTAAATTAACAAGGAAGCCTTTCCAAAATGTTAATAGATCGACTTCAACTTTGCTTGAATTGATACATACAGCTGTGATTTTCATGGTAAGTTAACAAGAGGCAGAAAAATATATTTTATTACTTACATAGATGATTTTTCAAAATATGCTTACATTTATTTACTTAGAACTAAAGATGAAGCCTTAGATAAATTTAAAATCTTTAAGGCTGAAGTATAAAATATTCTTAACGACAAGATTAAGACTTTGAGAAGTGATAGAGTAGGTGAACATTTTAATAATGACTTTGATAGTTGCTATTGGTATAATACACCAAAGCACAACACCTTATACACCACAACAGAATGGTATAGTTGAGCGAAAAAATAGAACTCTTATGGATATGGTCAATGCTATGCTTGAACAATCCAGTTTGCCTGACAATCTTTGAGGAGAGGCTATATTTTCTGCAATTCATATCTAGAATAGAGTGCCTAATAAAAAGAATAATATGTCACCATATGAGTTATGGTTTAAACGCAAACCTAACTTAAATTATCTTAAAGTGTGGGGGTGTTTAGCTTATGTAAGATTACTTGACCTAAAAAGATCTAAATTAGGACCAAGAACTTCAAAATGTATCTTTGTTGGATATGCATCCCTTAGTAAAGCTTATCGTTTTTTGGATCAAGATTCTAATGTAATTATGGAATTGAGAGATGCTTAATTTTTTTAAAATAGTTACTTTATACATAAAAAATCTCTTGAAGGTAGCACTTTCTATAAAGATAGCACTCTTGAAAAAGTTCTTCCAAAAAATGAAAAGAATTTTGAAATTAGAAAATCCAAAAGAACAAGAAAAGAAGAAGGTTTTGGTCCTTATTTTATAACATATCTTGTAGAAGGAAATTCTAAAATTATATTGGATGAGTTTGGTTTGTGTTACAACTTGGAAAATGACCCTTCTACTTTACAAGAAGCGTTGAAATCTAGAGATGCTACTTTCTGGAAGAAGGCAATTGATGATGAAATGGAGTCTATAATGTCTAATAAGATATGGATCCTTGTAGTTTTCCTTCCGGTTCTAAACTCATAGGATGTAAGTGGATTTTTAAAAGAAAATTAAAAATTGATGGATCCATTGATAAGTATAAGGTTAGACTAGTAGCCAAAGGGTTTAGATAGTCCAAGGGCATTGATTATTTTGATACATATGCACCTGTAGCTAGGATTTCTTCAATTAGAACATTGATATCTTTGGCCTCTATATTTGACCTTGAAACCCATCAAATGGATGTGAAAATAACATTCCTAAATGGTTATTTGGATGAAGAAGTATATATGGAGCAACCAGAGGGTTTCATTGTTCTAGGTCATGAAAACAAGGTTTGTAAATTAGTCCCAAAGCTTTTCTCTCTGAACAATAAAGTTATAAATAGTTCAAACATGTTTTGTCTTTTAGAGAGAGAGGCTCCACCTTCTCTCTAAAAACTCACCAAAAAAAACCCTGCTCAGAAAAAAGGGGGGGGGGGGAGCTTCGGCCCCTCCCTCCCACATCCCACATCCCTCCTCCCTCTTCTTTCTTGTTTTTCTCTTTTATTTTCCTTTTTTTTGTTTTTTTTAGTGCAAAGTATGGCAAAAGGTTGATTTGTTGCTCTCTGGGGTGCTCTTCTGCTGCCACCTGTGGTTTGTCTGGGACCTAGGCCATCAGCTTCTTCAGATCCGACTGTCTACCATACTCCAATGGTGGTGCGTGTCCCTCACGCGCCACTACAGTCACTTTGTTGCTATTTTTGTTTTCCTCCAATGTTGAAAATGTGAATCTACAGATTTTCAAACTGAAATTCATTATTTTCTCCTTTTTAATGCTTTCTGTTATTTATTTCCATTTTTGTAAAAAAAACAACAAAAAATGTCAAAGAAAAATGATGTAACAAAGGGATTGAAATTTGGATTAACGCCATTGATAACATAGGAGATGAGATCATCATCAATAGATTTGCCTACAACAAGAAGTTAACATGAGGGAGCCTTGATGAAGAGACCGCAATTGACACTTCGATTGGGTAATCCGAGAGCGTGATTGAGAAGAAAATTTAGAGGAAAGGGAGACTCATACCTCACGGGATGTATGAAGGCCATACACAGTGGACAACATAGATTTAGTTAAGAGTGGCATTAAGCCAGTTGAGAATAAACTGATCTTTCTTATTCCATAAACAATAAGTAGGATTCAACATTGGTTCCCCATCAAGAGTATCGTGAAGAAACTTGGAGGGGCATGGACCGTATTTATCAACAATGCCCATCAGGTCATTTTCTACGAAGAATAGTACCATCAAGTTTAATGGAACAAAGCCGAGAAATGTTGGGAAAAGTAAACGAGCGTGTAGAAGCCATTATGATCAAGAAAGTGTTAGCATAAAGTCTTTGATACCATGAAAGAATTTATGAAAGTGTTTTGGTTTAACTCACCAAAATAGTCGAATTGTATATGGTTTATATAAACAATTCAATTACAAGTATGAGTTGTACATAAATTCAAACTACAAAGGACTATATCTGATATATACATATATTTTAATCTAAACCAAACTATCCTATAGACTCAGTCTTCAGTTGTGAGGGATCTTCAGATGTAGTTGAAGTGGAGATTTCGCTAACATGAAAGAGGTGTTCAAGGCTCACTGTGTGAGCTGGTGGTTGGCCGAGATTGACAATGGCGAAAGCTCCTGAGAGAAAGAGGAGGCTAATCATAAGTTTATGGCGAGTGTTTTTCCTCTATGGCGGTTGACAGTGGATCTTGAAAGGAGAATGTGTGATAGATCTGGTGGCAGAAGGGAGGTGGTCCACGTGTGATGTTGGGCTTCTCGTTTCACTGTCAGTAGGTGGTAGCGTCTATCAGTGTTTTGTTTTGATGCATTTGCGGTGGGTTGCTTTAGCAAGGCAATGGAGCTTTCGTTTTCAGTAGTGTAAGTGCAGAAGAGAGACAACTGGTGCTTATAAGAGCATTCCTCTACTGCTGAGAAGACGTTTGTGGAGCTGTGAACATCTTCATAGCTTGGGTGATATCTGATCTTTTTCCCTTTTACCTGTTTATTTTTTTTTTTATTGTCTTTGATTTTCTGCTCTTGTTTGTATGACTGGTTGATTTAGAGACCAAATATCTTGGCTGGTTAGGACAAAATCATTAACATCTTTTAACTCTGCATCACCTTCTCTTGAATCATCATCTGCCACTCCTAGCACCTTGGCTAAAAATGAGCATCATGATAGGGAAATGGTAAATCAAAATAGGACACTTAGAAAGTATCTTTAGCCTGTTAGGACTAGCACACATTCTTGCATCATTTTGCCTATTAACGCAAATGTTTTTAATTTTAAACCTGTGATGATTCCATTGCTACCTCACTTTCATGGTATGGAATCTGATAACCCCTACTTACATATAAAAGAGTTTGAAGAAGTGTGTTCCACATTTATGAATAGAACATGTACTGAAAAGGTCATTAGACCAAAACTGTTTTCATTTTCCTTAAAAGACAAGGTTAAGACATGGTTGAATTCCTTAAGACCAAGATCCATTGGGGCTTGGTAAGAAATGCAAACATAATTTTTAAAGAAATTTTTTCCCATGCATAGAACCAATTCATTGAAATGAAAAATCATGAATTTTTGTTAAAAGGATGTAGAAACATTTTATCATTGTTGGAAACGATTCAAAAACCTTTTAAATGCATGTTCTCACCATGGATATGAGAATTGAAGGATCATTAGTTTTTTCTATGAGGGGTTGCAACAAAAAATGAGACAATTTGTGGAGACCATGTGTAATGGAGAATTTTTTAACAAAGAACCCGATGAAGCTTTTGAGTATTTTGATTATATAACTGAAATGCACAATCATGGGATACATTTGATGTTCATGATAAGTGGGAAAATTCAAGGACAGTTTCAGGGGGTGGGAAATATAATCTAAGGGAAGTAGATAATTTGAATGCTAGGTTGGTTATGATTTGTAAGAAATTAGAAACCATAGAACTGAAGAAAGTGAATGAGGTACAAGCTGTACCTCAGATTACCTTGAGCTGTAATATTTGTGAGGGCCAAGAGCATTCAACTAATGATTGCCCAACCATTCCAGCGTTTAAAGAAGTTCTTTTGGATCAATCTAATGTTGTTAATATGGTTGCTAAATATTTTTCAGGTCCTTATTTCAACACCTACAATTCGGGATGGAGAAATCACTCTAATTTCAGTTGGAGGGGTGAACAAGCTACTGTACCTATGCCCAACACAATTGGTTCTTCTCAATTTGCACCCTACACAACCTTAAGAGGTTCAGGACCATCTCAATGCGCCAACCACACGGTCCCAGCTTAGAAAAAGAACCTTAAAAACAATTTCCACCAGCTGTCCATCACCAATTTTCAGCAATTCATGCAAAGCCAAGCTGTCATCAATAGTCAAAATTCACAAGCCATCGCTAATATTCGAGGTTCAGTCACAAGGTTGACCACAACCTTGAGTACTCAAGAGAAAGGGAAGTTCCCTACACAATCTTAGCCTAACCCACAAGGCCAAAACCAGCAATTTCAAAGTGTGGTTGGATACTCCAATGTTAAGCAAGTCAAGGCTATTACAACCTTGAGAAGTGGTAAGGTGATTGTCATTCCAAGTCAAGGGGTAGAAAAGAATGGTAATACTTCTAAATCTCCTTCTAAAAATGAGGCACAAGACCCTTTAGAATTTGAAAATGTTCTAAGCGCTACACTTACACCTTTTCTCCAAAGGCTAGTCTCGTTGCACAAAGACAAGCATCAATATGAAATTCTTGAGATCTTTAAGCAAGTTAGGATTAATATACCTTTATTAGATGCTATTCAACAGGTTCCTACATATGCTAAATTCTTGAAAGATTTATGCACCGTAAAAAGAAAATTGAATGTGCAAAAGAAAGCTTTTCTTACTAAGCAAGTTAGTGCCATTATCCAGACCAACACCCCTCCCAAATACAAAAACCCAGAATCCCCTACCATAGCTTGCATGATAGGGAGCTAAAAAATAGGCCAAACATTTTTAGACTTAGGTTCAAGTGTGAACTTATTGCCTTATAATGTTTATGTTCAGCTTGGGTTGGGTGAGTTAAAATCTACTTCTATCACATTGCAGCTGGCCGATAGGTCTATTAAGATTCCTAGAGGTGTTGTGGAAGATGTTTAGTTCAAATGGACAAATTCTACTATTCGGTAGACTTTGTGGTACTTGACATGCAATTAACTACTCATTCTACCTTCCAAGCACCTGTTATCTTAGGAAAACCCTTCTTGGCTACATTTAATGCTCTCATAAATTGTAAAAGTTGAGTTTTAAAGTTGAGTTTTGGAAATATGACTTTGGAGCTAAATGTTTTCAATCTTTGCAGGCAACCGCAAGAAGTTGAGGAAGTTTATGAAGTGAATTTGCTGGAAAATTTCATTGATGAAAATTCTGCACCTTACATTCAATTTTTTGATTCTTTAGAGGAAGTTAAAGAAAACTTCAAAATATTTGAAAATGTTAATGACTCATCTCTTCTCAATAAGTCAGCAAGTTACACTACCATGGAGGTCAAAATTTGAGCAACTTCCACCCTTGACATCAACTCTTAAGCCTTCGGAGAGGCAATCCCCAACTTTGGACCTCAAACATCTTCCATTGGAGCTGAAGTATGCTTTCTTACGACCACAAAGCACATTCCCTGTGGTAATTTCTTCTCACTTAACTAGTGAACAAGAAGATAAATTGTTAGATGTCCTTAGGAAGCATAAAAAGTCCATTGGGTGGACAATGGCTAATATAAAAGGTATAAGTCCCTTTGAGTGTACCCATAGGATTTATTTAGAAGATGATACAAAGCCTTCGAGGGAAATGCAAAAAAGGTTGAATCTCACAATAAAGGAAGTGGTTAAAAATGAGGTGCTGAAATTGCTTGATGTGGGTATTATTTACCTCATCTCGGATAGCAAGTGGGTAAGTCTCATTCATGTAGTTCCAAAAAAATCTGAGCTTGCCATTGTTAAAAATGAGCAAAATGAATCGATTCCTACTAGTTAGCGCATGTGTATAGATTATAAGAAGTTAAATGTCGCCACTAGGAAAGATCACCTTCCTTTACCCTTTATTGATCAAGTGTTAGAAAAAGTTACTAGACATGCTTTTTATTGTTTCTTAGATGGGTTCTTTGGTTACTATCAATTAGAAATAGCATTAGATGATAAAAAAAAGACCACATTTACTTGTCCTTTTGCTACCTTTGCCTTTAGGAGAATGCGTTTTGGTTTATGCAATGCATTAGCAACTTTTTAAATATGCATGCTTAGCATTTTTAGTGACATGATTGAAAACATCGTAGAAGTGTTTATGGATGATTTTTCTGTATTTGGTGATTCATTTGAGAGTTGTTTAACCAATTTACAAGCTGTTTTGGCCAGGTGTGAAGAGAAGCAATTGTTGCGTAATTGGAAGAAGTGCCATTTCATGGTACAACAAAGCATTGTTCTTGGACATATTGTTTCATATAGAGGAATTGAAGTAGATAGAGCAAAAATTAACTTGATTTCTAACTTTCTACACCTAAGTCAATAAAAGACATTAGATCTTTTCTTGGACATGCGGGTTTTTATAGGAGATTTATTAAGGACTTTAGCTCTACTTCTAAACCTCTATGTAAATTATTGATGAATGATGTAAATTTTGATTGGACACCTGAGTGTCAAAAAGCTTTTTGTTGGCATAAAACTTTGCTAACTATTGATCATCTTCTTCAACCTCCTGATTGGTCATTTTCTTTTGAAATCATGTGTGATGTAAGTGATTTTGCAATAGGAGCTATTCTTGGACAATGTAGGGACAAATTTCCTTATGTCATTTACTATGCAAGTTAAACTTTAAATTCCGCTCAAAAAAATTATTCTACTACTTAAAAGAATTACTTGCTGTGGTATTTGCTTTAGAGAAGTTTCATGCATTTATTATTGGTTCTTCTATAGTCATATTTACTGACTATGCAACTTTAAAGTATTTATTGACAAAGAAAGATGCAAAACCAAGGTTGATTAGATGGATACTTTTACTCCAAGAGTTCAACATTATCAGCAAGGACAAGAAAGGAGTGGAGAATGTGGTAGTTGACCATTTGTTTAGGCTCACAATTGTTGAAACTGAACAACCGACACATGTTCTTGATTCTTTTCCTGATGAACAGCTTATGTTAGTAGAGAATTTGCCTTAGTTTGCTGATATAGTTAATTTCTTGGTGACAAGACAAACCCCACCTCATTGGAGTGCTCAAGATATATAGAACTTCATGCATGAGGTGAGATCGTTCTTTTATGATGATTCTTATTTGTTTAAATATTGTTCTGATCAAATCATTAGAAAATGTGTGCCTGACCATGAAATACAAGTTATCCTTTCTTTTTGCCATAGTGAGGCGTGTGAGGGTCATTTTTCTGTACATAAAACAATTGCAAAAATTTTACCAAGTGGTTTTTATTGGCCTTATATGTTTAAAACTGCATATAGTTTCTGCAAAACTTATGAGTCATGTCAGAAATTAGGTGCTGTTACTAAAAGGAACATGAAGCCTTTACAACCCATTTTAATCATTGATATTTTTAAACTAGAACTCAAAATAAATCAAGTCTCATTCCACAACCCAAGTTTCAGAAATTAGCTATATATGGTATTTCTAGCAACAAAAATTAGTCTAAATAAAGTCATATTAAAATATGAGAAAATACCCAAATGGACCCTAGAGTGCAGAACAAATGGTCTCTGAAAATGCCTTTCGGAAAATGAAACAAGACAAGAAATGTGGCAAACGGCGAAAGAACTCAATGGAAATAAAACCACCGAAAGAAGAATGAAACCAACGCCGCTAAAGGAAAACCGAAAACAAAAGCTAAAGAAAGAAAAATGAAATTGGAGAACGAAGTAACGCCGCCCCGAACTCCAAACGAAAACTAAAACTGAAAGAAAAAAAAAGACAAAGGGAAAAGAACGAAATGGAACTGAACAAAGCTCCCAGGCGAACCGAAAAATGAAAAATAAAAATTCAAGCTAACACCCAGCAGAGAATAATGACGAAGCCACCCAGCCAAACAAAAAGTAGAACTAAGGAGAATATGAAGAAACCCAAACAAATGAAATACCCAGGAAAAGGAAAAAAGGTAAGGTTATCGGAAAAAAAAAGAAAAGAAAAAGAACTCAACTGAATGCCTCTGTCCAGAAATAAAACTAAAACAGAAAGGTAAAATCCTAGAAAAGGAAATGAATGCAAGAAGAACACGTAAGAATGAAGTCGCCGCCCAAAAAGTGAAATAAGGAAAAAATAAAATGAAGAACGACCACCGTAAATGAAAACTGAAAGGAAAAAAAATGGAGAAGAAGCTTCCCAGTACAAACAAAAACTAAACGAAAAAAAAATGCTGCCAAGAACCAAAAATATAAAACCAAAGAAAGAACTGAAGAAAAAAGAAGAGAAGAGCTCTGATTTCTTTTATATTCAGTCTGAGATTCGCAACCCATAGCCAATCCCCTGCTTTTCAACTTGCAAGTCTTTAGCCCCTGCATCTGCAAGGCCACGATAGTGCCCCTGCATTTTGTACATCCTCAAATTCCCTTACACTTCAGTCCAAGAGGCAAGCCACAATTCCTCACATGCCCTTGTTATTTTTCCAGATGTGCTCCTCCTCTTTTACTTAGCTCACTTATGGGCCTCCCCCCTTGTTGTTTCTTCACAGCTTTTGCAACTAATGTAGGCCTTGGTTACAAGTTCTAATAGGCTTCACTCCTAGGTGTAGGCTTGAGTTATTGAGTTTTGAACTGCTTATCACATTGGCTTCACTCCTGTAATGGGCAAGATTAAATTATAAATTTACTTGAATGCTCTTCCACCCACAACATAATGCATCTATATTTAATTAGATGTAAAATATTATTTCACATGCCGAACAAAGTTAATTTAGATTATCTAATTAATACTCTTATTTTAACACATAAAACTCATTTAACCCAAGATATTAAGAGTATTAATAAAACATAATTGACCATTTATCAGGTTCGACAACATGAAGTGGTGGTTCACGATGTTTGTGTTTACGGGCCGTGATATTCTCATTGTTGGTTTCATGTGGTTGGCTTTCGGGGGGTGATATGCATGATTAACAGGGGCTTGAAACAGTGCAAGGTGGAGAGAGGGAGAGTCAGGTTGTTACAATGCTTAAGCAAATTATATCCCATCAAAGCTAATTAACATAGAAATAGAACATGGGCATGATAAAATGTAAATTTTCGAGCACTAGGGGCTGCCAAACCACTCCAAGAATAAGTTAATGTTATAGCTCAAGAACATATTGGTCATGAAGAGAAAAACATAACAATAGAGGGAAAAGAATCAATAATCATTTTGAGGAGCAACCAACTCATCCCGATGGGGAAAACAAGATAAAAGTGTAATAAACTTATAACATGGATGTTCATAATGGTCAAAGACTAGGCAGAGAAAAGGAGCACAAGCTCGAATAACTGCAAATCCTGATCGCCTTTGTGAAATCTTTTACAATGAAAATGACTACTCGGGTTATCCTGCCATAGAGATCGAGCCCCTTTCACAATACTTGCTGATTTTACACTCCCAACATTCAATTCAACCATCATTACATTAGAAATATAGCCCCAATGACAGACTGTGCATATCAACACTACAAGCTACAAAATATTTGTTTCAATAACAAATTCAAGACCAATGCAATAGAGTGATCAAATCACACTCTCAAGAGCTGCAACAATAATCAAATGAAACAAGAGATATGCAACTCAAGAACATATAACTCAATCAATAAACCACAAGAACATATAACTCGCAGTTAATGGAAGTAGAGAGAAAATATATAACTCAAGAGCATATAACTCATAATAGAGGGAAAAGAACCAAGTAATGGAAGTTCTGGTAGTAGGGAAAGATATACTAATCAATTAACGATCATAACCAAGTTGTGGAAACCGAACTATCACAAATTACACATATATCACAAAGGTATATAAAATTTTAAATTGAGCACAAATGGCATAAAATTGAACCTACAAAATCAAAAATCACAGATATATCACAAATGTACCACAAATCAAGCAAAGATGACATAAAACTGAACCTCTAAAATCATAAATCACACACATATCACAAATGTATCACAAATTGAGCACATATGGCATGAAATTGAACCTATCTATCACAAATCACACAAATTGCAAAGAAAATATCATACCTAGACAAGTACGAACAGAGACCCAAAATTATAACAAGAGATTTCGTCACCAAAGAAGTAAAATGGTTGATTATAAATTTAGTAAAGCCATTCTAGGAACTTGTTTTGTGTGTGTGTGTGTGTGTGAG
Organism: Carya cathayensis; assembly: GCA_011037825.1. Taxonomy (NCBI): domain Eukaryota; kingdom Viridiplantae; phylum Streptophyta; class Magnoliopsida; order Fagales; family Juglandaceae; genus Carya; species Carya cathayensis. The sequence continues at coordinate 260,380 of QGSO01000142.1, read as the reverse complement.
AGAGAGAGAGAGAGAGTGTGTGTGTGTGTGTCAGTGCGTGTGTGTCTTGGACAAGCAAAAAAACTTATCGGAGAAGACAATTGGAAGGGCTACTGTCAATGGACGCGAAAGAGACTCGAGAGCAAATATGGCGCATGAGAGAGGGAAGGCAGGGAAGGCAAGAGGTTGAACAACACAACAGAGGAAAAGAATATTAAGCTCGAAAGGGGATCTACAGTGGAGCCTTAAATATGAATATCTATTGTATCATTCCCAAAATCAAACCCTAAAATGCTCAACTAGATGTGGGGGTCAAAGGTGCGACTTCCCCAAATTGTTGACCATATTTTGGCCAAAAAGAGGAAATGCTCAGCCAGATAGAAATGCTCCTAGTTCCTTCTTTTCTCTTCATCTTGAATGTAGGTAGGATCACCACCTCATGGAGATGTTCAAAAAAAATTTCTAGACAATTAATACATTGACATTGGACGTGAGTATTCTAAACGGCAAAAAGTTCGATTCTACGGATGCATAGAAAATGGAATGAGTATTTATTCAATGGATTCCTTATATCTCAAATAATGTCTATTAACAAAAGTACTAAAAACTTGATTATAATTTTATTCAGAAAATTTTGATCAATACTCTTCTATGCTTTGTCCTCATTGAAATTAGCTCATTGTATTTTTTTTTTTTTTAAGAAATAGCCTTATGTGCTATGAAAAATCTTGAATAAAACCCTTCTGTTAAAGATTTTGTCCAACATATTTAATGGAAAATAGTTGATGCCATGTAAAAAAATTGCTTTTTTTTTATATTTAAAAATCGAATACAATTATAATAATTTATTTTTTTAAAAGAACTAAAATACTAAACATGAAAGAAAACCAATTGGGTCACCAACGTGGGTGGCCAGGGCTTGGCCACCACCTGAAGTGGTTGGATTCAACCGCCCGTGGCGGCATATTTTCATGCAAGATGTAGTTTCATTTGTTAAGGGCGGGCCACCATTTGGTGTTGGCGGAGCCACCCTTTTTTTTTATTAAAAAAAATTATTTCTTTAAAAAGGGTAGTAGTTTTGTCCACTTGGCAATGTTTTCACTTTATGCATATACATATGTATATTTTCACTTTATCCCCCTTTAAAAAAAAGAAAAACAAAAAAAACCTCTTTCTTATTTATAGAGAGAGAGCTTCATCAAAATTGTATTAAAATAACTCTATAGTTAAGTCTAACCCTCTCTCTCTCTTCCTGGCGATTTTTCTTTCTTTATTGTATCGGTATAACCCTCCCATCTCCGGCAAGAAAGGAGGTGGAGCCGAAGCTCCACCCACCCTCCCCCTGTCTGGCCGACATCGGACATGTCCATTGATTTTTAAATTTTTCTTTTTTTTTAAGTTTTCCGTCTATAGCACCAAGATGTGCCGATCAATCTCCTACAACTGCCACGTGCCCCACCACCAGATTCTTCATTTGTCGATATGTGGGACGATAGGAAAAAATTGACTAAAAGAGCTACGCGTACGTCTCACGCACAGCTCACACTGCACGTGAACCTCACGCACAACCATGTCATGGGGAGTCAGCCGCCACCACACGTTGCACCATCGGGGTTAACGGCTTCAGATTTCTTAGATATGACTTTTACCTTCTTTCCAAGAGTGGCGGGTGAACTACACACGCCTCCAATACCATTGAAGGTCATTTGCCGGCAAATCATGGTTGCTACTTCCCTAAGTTCCTGTATTCCTTTAGATAAAGTGGTTGTAAAAGTCTCATTTAGCCAGTTTAGGCCAGCAAAATGCAGCACACAACAATCCACTACAACTGGATTGGACCGAACTGGTGGAATCGGTTTGGTTTTGGACCGGTCCGGTTCGGAACTGGTTTCTAAAATTCCAAAATCGGTCAGAACTAGTTCGGTTTCAGTATCATGATTTTTAAGACCGGATTGGACCAGACCGGTTCACTATAATATATATTTAAATTAATTTTTTGAATATTATATTTAATATTTTTTATATTATATATAATTTTTATATATAATAATATAAATTATAATTACATATAAGATAATGTTATTGTTATTATAATTTATAACATAAAACTTTAATTTTAAACATAAAAATTTATTTAATCGTATGCAGTTATTTTATAGCAGAATTTTTTTTATATAGCAGAACTTTTTTATAAAGCAAGTTTTTTATAGCAGAATTTTTTTACATAATAGATTTTTTTTGATAAAGCAGATTTTTGTAGATAGTAACAGATTTTTAATAAAACAGATATTTTTAAAGCCTTTTTTTTTATAAACATATTTTTTATGAGAAATTTACATTTTATTAAAACTGAAAAACCGGACCGAACCGGACCGGAAACCGGAGGTACCGGTTTATAAGGGTAACCGGTGCGTAATCGGTTTTGCAAAATACAAAACTGGTACATACTGGTTCAGTTCTAAATTTTGTTCAAAACTATACCGGACCGGACCAGTTACACCCCTAGTGAGAGTCAAATCTTTGGTTTATTTCTCTTATGTTATTTTTGTTTGTTTTAGGATGATTGTTGGGGCTCCTACCTCATTAAATCTTGTATCTTGTAATTGCTTAGTTTATCTAAGAAATGCTTGCTTTCTTGAATTTAAAAAAAAAAAAAAATTGTATCAAAATCATTGGCTCCAAATCTCTCTGTTTTATTTATTTTGTGTTGTATTTGTTTGTTTTGAGATGATTATTGGGGACTTCCACCCTCTTAAATCTTGTATCTTGTGCCAGCTTAGTTTATCTATTAAATGCTTGCTTTCTTGGAAAAAAAAATTTGCATCAAAATTTCTTACAGTTTTACTCAACACTTTGTACAATTCTCCACTTAACTGCCACTCCATTGTCATTTTCTTTCTTTCTTTACTTACCATCCCCAACCTTCTTTGAAGCTCGGTGTCTCTTCGGTACATTCGATGTAAATGATATTTCTGTTGTATAGGAATGAGGTTTTGATAATAGTTTTTTGTTCCTTTGATTTTGGGAGTTTCGTGACATAACCTTCAAGGTGAATGATTAAAATGATGATATTCTTCCACCACAAATAAAGTTCATTAATAAAATTGTGGGATGCATCCCTTTAGAAAAGAAAAGAAAAAGTGTGTCTACCCCCTCTTGATACCTTTTAAATAATGGGGAGTCTAGATCTTGTCTTGACCAATACAGAGTCGGAGTAGAGATCTTCAGTGGCTCCAGTTCAATCAAGCTTAGCATACTTTTTTATGCTAGGGTATCTATAAGACAGAAATGAAGCCAAGAGCATTTTTTTTCCTACTGTGTTAGTATTTTAGTTGCAATATTGATGTCTATTTAAGGATCTTAAATGTAAAGTTTGGAAGCACTTTTGATGATTTAATGAAATTACATATTGGATCCTGAGATGTGAGCAATCTGGTGAGACACTAGACGTGTGCAAGTTCTATTTTATTTATATTGTGTGGAGGTCTTGCGTCAAGTTGTCCTATATTTGTACGATGTGGCTAATTCTGGAGTAATTTGAATGCATTTTCACTTCAACGCCATGATTGTTCTTCATTGCTTCAAATTATATTAATCATCAACTTGGAAAGAATTAAAAATAAAAAAATATATAGAGAATATTAACAACAATGTTCTCGTTACTTGTGGAAAATCAGCATAAGGTTATAATATTACAGTGCTTGATAACAGAAAAAAATTGGAGAAACAAAATTTCAACCGTCAATCATACCTGCAATGTGGACTTTTAACATTATAGTGCACGTTGAGGGAGATCATCCCCAGCTGATGGATCCCAACCGGGAGGCTTGATGTTTGGCCAATCACCACGACATCCCAGCCTTATATAGAGGCTCTTCTTCCCTTCAAACCAAAAACAGCCGTCAATTAGGGACTGCTAACTTTCACCAGTCCACCTCAATGGCTATGTGGGCTGGGTTATCCATTCATAATATCAGAGTTCCACAATGATCAGTAATTGGAATTGAGTATTTCGATAGTCTGTTTATTCTATATATACACACAATAAACGTACAAGTTAGTTTATTATTCTTATGTTTTCTTTGACTACTTGTGGATTAAACATGTTAGACTGCACTCTGCATCCAAGGCATCAAAATTGAGTAACAGTAATAAATAGGTGATTATCAGTTACTGCCAACATTGCCATCTTTTGAGTTCTCATCATATTCTGCTCCAACAGGAGAAAAAAAAAAGAGTTCTCATAGCATGTACGCAGGTAATGGGAAGGCGAGGCTATCTTTGTTGTGGTGACACATGCAGAGCAAAGATGCAATATAAACGAGTACCTGGAAGTTTTTTGTCAGAGAGAACCAACTCTTTAAGCGCACTCAAGGATGCCTGGGCCACACTTTTGGTAAGGTCAGCGTCCCAACCCTGAAGTTTGACAACCACTTCCGCCTTTGAGTAAGCTAGTGCATCTAGAAATTGTCTCCTTGCCTCCTCCTTTGCTGAATCTTCATCTGCATTGAATAATTTCAACCAATGCGATTGACGAGTGCAAAATATGATATAAAAATGTTAACTACCATGAGTGAGGGTTGTTAACATATGGGCCTCCAATGTGAAATTTAGGCTGACCATCACAGCTGTATGGCAGACAAATTCATAGTGGGCCACTATCAATCAAAAGAAGGGGCCAATTAATATAGATTTGAAGGCAAAAATCAGTGGAGGGTAAGATTTGCCAATCTTTGAGGTGGCCATCCTTATCACTAGATATGGTTTCTTAATAACAATGGGAATGGCTCTCCAGGGGCTCATGGTACAATAAGCTGTCATGAAAAGCATCTTGTTTAGCATGGAGGGATAACACACTCACAGTTTTCTCTCTTTTGGGTAGGGACAAGAGAGAATGGGCACCATCTAAGAACATTACGATTCTGACTTGTACACTAACCCAGCCCGTCCTCCCATTTGCACTTGAACCAAGACCAATGATATAGTACCAACTCAACAGTAATGTTCTCTACAAAGTACATACTATTTGTTTATGATAAATCCCAACATCCAACAAAACCCTCGGACAGAAAAGGAAAAGGAAAACAAAGAAAACAACTTTAACGTAAAGAATCCTTATCAGAAGTTCTGTTGCCATTTATTACAAATAGAACTTCAAGAGGACTTTTTCTAAGAAAGATAAGCTTTATTAAATGAGAAAAAACACCATCCAAGTGCACATAGTGTATACATCAGGTTAATCCAAATTGATGAAGTAAAAAGATTAAGAAAAACCTGAACCAAGAGAAAAATAAGTGGGCAGCAATCCAATAATAAAGAGCATTAAAGAAGAAAATAGTTGAAATCATTGTCCTTGTGCTGTCTTCAAAGCTCCGATCATTTTTTTATTCCACATGCACCACATTAAACAGAATGAAATCATTTTCCAACAGATTTTGCTGTGATAACTCTCAAAACATCCTTTCCAGCATGCTAATAGATCTACCACCCGACTAGGCATAACATAGTCTAGTCTGAAGTGATAAAAAACATCTTGCTACAAAGGAGTAAGAGATGATGCACAATTTACCCATCCCTTCATCACTCTTACATATGCAGGAACTTGTCAGAAATCTTCCCTGGTACAGATGCCCAAATTAAGAATGGATCTCAAGGGGCCTTACTCATCCAGATACACGTCCATTGAAAGGTGATGCTATCATGAGGGACCAATGCATTATAGAACAATTTATCTTCAAATACCCATTTTGGATATGGCCCAAAACATTTTGTTTTCTCCACCTTGTCTCAAACAAGCAGACAACAACCAAACATGGAATGAGTTAAAAGTGGTCCATCTCCCAGTCTTGTGCTTCTTTGATAACATCCACTTCCTATTGAGAGAGACCACTTGAAAGTTGTAAACTGTTCACTACCGATGCATCCTTAACCCAAGAAATCCAGAATAGATCCGGAAAAGCCCCTCTAAGAGACCACACCACACATCATCCCAAAACTTTAATGTGGGTCTACCTCTCACTTCGCTAACTATGAGTCACAATGCATAAACATATGGGACTTCAATTATCAACTAAACAAATACAAGTAGCATAAACTTAGGATTCAGCATCATTTTTTTTATAGGTAAAGAATCATGAAAACATCATGCATTGAGGAAGTCATGTCCGCAGCCTGCAAACTTAGAGAATTGCACATTGTTTGGTGAACAGAACATACTTCTCAAAAGCTGAAAGAACTGAGTATGTTTTTCTTTAGCAAGTATATCTGCCCCCATTTAAAGCCGATTGTTTCTTAAACGATTTCCGAGTTCAGTCTATACAAAATAATGTTGAGATCATGTAAATTCAGCCAACTGAAGTTTTCCACTCAACTAAAACTTTTACTTTGCATCATAGTCACATGACTGAATAATAGGAGTTGTTTCTCCAACAAAAGGCAACAAATAAAGAGCAAACATGATTACCAGTTGCTTCCGTGGTGGATAGCCACACAGTAAATCCAGCATAAAGATGCTGCCATTTATCAGCCCTTCTAGCAGCTCCCTGCTGCCCTCCTAACGTTGCAACTACAGCTCGAACATGACTGCAAGACCAACCAAGTACAGAAAAGAATGCTCTCTTTCTAACCAAAATTGGAAATGAAAAAAAGAAGAAGAAGAGAGGATTCTAGCCATAGACTGTACCTACTTAAACTCTCCAATATAGAACTTTCTGCTTCTGCTACAGAGTCAGAGCCCTCAGTGAACACCCCTGGAATTGAGTAGACTTGTTAATACACTGCGAGATTGGATAAACAAGTCATTTCAAGCAATAAGTAGGATGTCACCTGGTGAGTCTTATTAGATCCTATCAAACAGCATAGTTACACATAGCAGGTAGATCCTTTTGCTTTATGATGTAGAATATTGGGCTAAAAGAAATAATAAAAAAGAAAATATTGAAAAATAGATTGTACAGAGGAGATGTTAAAATTACAAAAGAAAAGGATGGAAGGTGTGACTTTGGATTAGAGGCAAAAGAAGGCATTTAAGGAGGGAAGCTGGCAACAGCATGGATAAAATTAAGAATATGTACGACAGCTGATGTTTCCAAGTGAAGACATGCTCATTAACAGGAGGAAAACAATTACTTTTCTGTAAATATTAATATTATTTTAACCTGTCAAGTCATGATGTCAGAATGATGTTCCAGTACCTTTAAAAGAAATCAACCGCATACTAGAAATCAAAGTCTACAGAGCCATTCAATACGCAACCTAGGAATTAACCAACATCTATGATTTATTAGGTATAATTGAGACTTGCAACCTCTAGGGGTTGGTTCAAGTGGTAAGAGCCTTGGTCATGGTGGTATGCTCCCTCCAAGTCTAAGATTCAAACCCTTGGGTGCAAACAACTTCTACGGGCCCTTCCCATCGATGAAAAGATGATGATTCATATTATTTGTGAGATGGGGATACATTACACAGGTCAAGGGTTTAACCAGGTAAAAGACATATTGTTGCACAATCTCTAGGATTCCTCGTCATCACAAAAGAATTGAGACTTGTGGTGTAATTTGTTGACACAACTGGATTAAAGTATTCTGCCTTTCATTAGCTTCATTGATCACCACTACCACTACCATCCTCATAACCCTTATTATCATACTCGGATAAATTTCAGTCAAGAGCGGTCTTATGCAGTCAATTTCTAATGGAAAACAAACTAGCAATATCTTTCACAAAGAAAATATAAATAAACATATTACGGGTTCATTTGTTGCACATCCAAGAAATCATCCACAAGTATTATGTGTGTAGGTGATGAGCTCCTAGACAAAGACAAAAAAAGGCAAAGAGCTAGCTTTAATGGCCAATAGCCGGTGTTCGCAATATACTCACATGAATCAATGCTTTGCTTGGCATATGTTTCCAGCAACTCTTTTGTACTAAGTGGTGTGTACCTGAAAACCATATGAACAAAATGGAACTATTAGGATAGAGGACATACATAAAAACCAAAGAGATGTGCACATCAACTGATCAGTGCCTTGAGAGTCATGCTACGGCACTGATCAAATCAGTAAATGGGTCTGGTCTGGATTTGGTCTCCAACAGACTGTGATGCAAGAGCATGAAGCCAACATGAATATGGGTGAAGGTGTTCAGGGGCTTTAATGGTATGGTGGGCAAAAGGTTTACATTGAAAACAAATCAGAACTTCCAGGATCAAATTGATCAGCAACCAAATTGACAACGAATTCAAAAACTTCAGGGGCATCAAAACATATTTTTGCCACAACCAATTATTGCGGTGATAAGTGGTTTCAATTAAAAACTAATAGACTATCACTAACTATAAGAAAATAAAGACATAAAAAAAAAAAAAAGTGTACTGGATCTGTTGTTAGTGGCAGCCATCTATTATTGACCAAAATAAAGATAAATCAGTACCCAAGACCAACTGCGAGTTCTCGAGCCACTTTCTGGTTAATTTCAGTTGAATCCCCGATGATGTAGATTGATGTTCCTTGCAGAAGTTGCATTGAACCCACAGTCAAGGACTCCCAGGACTCCACAATGTCAGGCCACTTCAAATCCGGATCTTGCTTCTTCAAGTTTATAACCAGTTGATCTTCATCAATGTACCTGTTTAAAGCATGAATCCTATGCTTAAATATGTGAAGACATATATAATGGTTATAGAAGTTTTTTTCAAAAAAAAAAAATCACTCCACAAACCATATTGTTTCTGCAGGCTTTATATTTTCAAATAGTTGATTAGTTTCTATAAGTGTGACAGGAGAGCCATGGTGCTGTACTCTAATCGTCAAAGAGGTGCCATTTGCATCCACAAATATATCTCTGGGACTTTGAATGTCATAGGCCCCAAGTTGTAATCTCAGTTCGACCTCAGAAGAAGCATCAGAAAACTGTATTGTGTTTCACAAAATTAAATAGGTTAACATTGAACTGAAGCGGAAAAAGAATCAAAAGATTTTGTACTTATTCATAAGTGAGTTTAAATAATATACATGCATTGCTTTATGTTCCCTTACTATGAAATTTGGGCCAAGTATTTTTATGCACTACAATTAAGGAAACTTGAATCTTAGACAGTTCTTTGGAATTCGATCTGTTTGTGGAGTAGAAAATGCATTGTCATGCTTTACAAAGAAAGTGTTGCTGTCTATGCTTGTGATTATTATATAAATGCACCAATCATGTTGCAATATAACATTCCTCATCACACGCTGCAGTAATTGTTATATAAATGACTGATGCAGTTAAGATGGCATTAGAAGGGAAACTTAAAGAAGATGATGGATCAAATTTTCAATAAAAATAAAATCAGTTCCTGCATCAAAAACTTTTTTCCTTCATAAAGGTTGCCAGATGACATCCAACTTATTTCCAATAAGATTCTGTCCTGACCACCAGCTCTGCATCAACAACCTGAAAAATGCTTGCTTCAGAGGAATACAACTAGGGGTGGGCGGTGGGGGCCCTGCCACCCGTCGGCCCACCCCGGCTGCACCTGGAAACAAATACAGGGTCAGGGCCCAAGCCTGCCTGTTTTGGACCCCGTTCTTCCACATATATATAAATATATATAAAGGTATATTAAACCAAAAAAAAAAACTATTTCTTTAATACAACGACTTCGTTTTAATATAGGGTTTCGAATCAAATTCGAAATCTCCAGCCGCCCAGCCATTCTCTCTCTCTCCCCCCCCCCCCCCTTCCCTCTCTCAGTGCCTTTGTTTTACTGTTTTATGGTGTCACCGTCAACCCCAGCCGATCGCTGTCATGATATCTCTCTCCCTCTCGCTGTCACCCCCAGCTGGTATATCTCTCTCTCTCTCTCTCTCTCTCTCTCTATGGTTGGTGGTTCACTGGTTGGTATTTGGTAACTTGGAACGGTGGTTCACTGGTGGTTTTGGTTTTTTCGGCCATGGGTGGGCGGTGGGCTGAGGGCTCTCTGTATTTTAACCAGTGCGGGTGGATGGACCAGGGGGTCAATCTGCCCCTGGCAGCCAGACAGGGGGTGGGGCCAGAGGCCGGAGGCCCAAACCTACCTGGAGGAGGGGGGAGGGGGGGGGGGGGGGGACAGGGGCACCCCCCGTTCGGGTGCAGGTAGCACGCCTAAATACAACTGAATGATTAATTATTCGCCACTTTCAGGTGAGTTTTCTTCAATTTTTATATTATTATGATTAAAAAGTTTCTGGCAGCAACATGAACAGCGAGATTGAAATATAATCCATTATGTATAACAACGTCCAAATTTCCATCACCGATAAGATTTAAGTTTCTAAATAGAAATATGCAAATGGCTCAACCAAAAAGAAGATTGCTAATCATGAGGAGAACATCATGCTCAGTTTGGTTGTCGAGAAAATGCTCAAACAGAAAAATTAAAAAAGAAAGAAGTAAAAATCAATTATGAATCTTACATTATCTGAATATGGAAGAACAAAGAAGAATCAATCAATAGCACATAATTGTACTCAGCCATGCCCAATAAGAAACAAAGACAAAACAAAAGAAATTCTTTATCTCTTCCTAGGTCTTCTAGGCAACCAAACAGACGATAAATTGGGTGATTTGAAGCAAGCACCTCGTAGTTCTTGGTGCTGACGGGAAAAGTAGAGGCGCTGTTGCAGGAGATGTGATTAGAACTGTGGCGAGGGACCACCTTGCTCGATAGGAAGCGAGGAAATGAGGGAGAGAAATTCGTGATGGAAGGGACACTGGGTTTGGGAATGGTGAGAGGGAGCTTTGGGAGTGAAAAATGCAGGGTTTTGGCGGGGTTTTGAGAGCGAAAGCAGAGAGTCGTGAAACCAGCAGCAGCCATTTGTGAGATTAGGTGTCAAAGTGAATACCTGGATAAGATCCAAGCTAAAATTTTAGGCAAATTTCCAATAAAATGTTGTCTTTTGCTTTCGTATATTCATAATAATTTTATATTCCACGTTGAATTAGCGATATCACCGACTATAATATAAAAAATAAAAATAAAAAAAAAATCTTATTTTTTAAATTTTTTATCATATATAATTTTTATATTTTTCATTTTTAATAATACATATATTACTACGTAATGGTACCACGTTAAGAGAGTCATCTAAATGATAAGTATGAGATAACTAAATATCAATACTCTTTTTCTTAAATTAATTTAGTAGTATATATAAATAAATTCTTACAAGAAATATGTGCACTCTCAAATTAATTAATCCAAACTTTATTCCCGAACGTATATTATTAACGTGGTATACTATTTTTCCTCGCAAAAATCATTAACTAAACCGCGAATCTTATGGTTGAAAATAAAAATAAAAAGTTTCAACGATTCATATATTAATGTTCACTTTGTACAATTTCATTTACATTCTTTCAGAGTTTTTAATAAGTTCTTTTATTTAATTTGAGACAAATTAAGCAGTTGAAATATCAGGGTTTAAGAGTAGACAATTTTTCTCTGATAAGGTGCCTATGCTGTGTACTTATATTATGTGTTAGTGAACAAAAACAATCATTTATTAAATATTTTAAGAGTTGCCATAAAAAGATTCTATAAAAGTAAATCTATAAACTAACATAATTTTATATGATATATTAGATCTATTTTATAAAAGTAGTTTTACAATCTAACATATCATGTCAAGTTACGTTAACTTATGGGTTCACTTTTAATAAAAAAAAATTTGTAATTGAAACATTTCTTTTTTAGAGTACACAAATTTCATTTCATTCTAATTATTTTCTATGAGAAATTATGGAGAAATTATGTTCTGTATCTTAAAACTTGTCATTCTCAATTACATTTTAATTCGCTATTCATTTAAATAGTTGAGTTATAAAATTATTTAAAATACGGCACATCAATTGTTGTAAATAAGAATGACAAAATTAAAGATGAAAGTTGCATTAATCTCACTAATATATGTGTCTATAGACAAACATCTACAAAATGTGAAGAAACAATTTGAAAGAAAACTTAATTAAATAATGTAATTTAAAAGTTATTATTATTGCTGATGTCGTATTTCTTACGCCTACGGGCCGAGCTCTCAGTAGTTTGGGTCTTTTGTTTGGAGGGCTTGCTAAGACAAAGAAGAGATGGCAGGAGGTGGCCCTTGGGTGGCTCGGGAAGCCTTCGATATTTAAATCAGTAATGTCCTTAGAGATGATGTGGGAAAGTATGAATCAAGCTTAAAAAGTTTTGTGAGTACGTAGTCCATCCCTCTCTTCAGTACCTAGGGGTTCCTTTTATACCTTACCTCAAAGGACACGCAACCATGCCCTGTGGCTGGAGGATGGGTGTCCTCCTGGAGTCCCTTTTGTCACGCATCATTTAATGCGGCATGACCCTCTAAGTTATGCATTTAATGCGGCATGATCCTCTTGTGAGCATATTTAATGTGGCATGATTGTTAATGTATACAATTTAGGAATTTATATAGTTTAGGACTTTTCTATTAATATTAGCAGTATAGATATATTACCATGTATATATGCTAAATAATAGGAATCAGTTAGATGCTCCCCATGTATAGAATTTGACCTACTTTCCTTGTATAGAGACTTTTTACATTGATAACGAAAGTGGCTGAATACATAGAGCTAGTTTTTCCAAAAACGTTCTCTTGGTATTCTTGGTTTTTGAATGTTTAACATGGTATTAAGAGCAAGGTTCATAGTTTTGAGTTTTTTTTTTTTTTTTACCTTTCTTGCACTATCAGCGTTGTCTGAGTTTTCCTCTAGGGTTTCTTGTGATTTTCGGTGCTATCTAAGTGGATTTGGAGATTGTCAGTGCCACTTGAGTGATTCTTGGAGATTATCGATGCCTTCTACAGTGGATTTCGTGAGAGTATTGGATCTGTTTTGTGCGAGTTCTTGGATTTGTGGGATTCTTAGCATTTCTGGGGTTTCTTGGCTCTGTTTTGTGCAAGTTCTTGGCTTTGTTCTGTGCGACTTCTTGGTTGTGTCTTCTTTTCTTGAGTTTCTGTTGGATATTTCGGAGCCAACTACAGTTTTCCTGGTTTGCCTTTTTTTTTTGGCACTTTCTGTTCTTGTTGGTTTTCGATACTTCCGGTTGGATATTTTATTTTTGGTTTCATCATTTCATTAGATAAGTTAGACTCGTTCCCTATTCATTTCACCAGTAAAAACTACTTTGCCAAGGAATTTCAATTTTGTTTATTTGTTATGGGAAAAGAGTTATGGGGTCATATAAATGGGAGTGATCCCGCACCTTGAGATGCCGAGGTTTTGTCAAAGTGGAAAATCAAAGATGCTAGGGTCATGACCTAGATCCATAGCTCTATTGAGCCTTACTTTGTTCTCAATCTGAGGCCTTATAAAACTGTCGTTGACATGTAGAATTACCTCAACAAGGTTTACAATCAAGACAACACGGCTTGGCATTTTCAATTGGAGTATGAGATGGCTAATTTCACAAAGGAAAGTCTCTCCATTGAGGAATATTTTTCTGGTTTTCAAAATCTTTGGGCTGACTATTCAAACATTGTTTATGCTAATGTTCCCGTTGCAGCTCTCTATGCTGTTCAAGCAGTGCATGAAACAAGTAAGAGAGGTCAATTCTTGATGAAACTTCGTTCCGACTTTGAAATTACATGCTCTAATTTGATGAATCGTCATCCTATACCATCTCTAGATGATTGTTTTAGTGAACTTCTTCGTGAGGAGCAGCGTATAGTAACTTAGGCTGGTATGGAACATCGAGCTAATGTTAGTGTACCTGTTACTATGGCTTATGTAGCACAGGGGAGGAATAAGGGTAGAGACATGCATATTGTCCAGTACTTTAGTTGTAAAGCTTTTAGTCATATTGCTCCGGATTGCCCTAAGAAGTTCTGTAACTACTGCAAGAAACAGGGTCATATCATCTCTGCTTGTCCCATTCGACCTGAAAGGAAGCAAGGTACTGCTTATCATGCCTCCGCTGGTGCCTCTAGTTCTGCTGCATTGCCTGCTGCCTCGCTGGTTATTCCTATTCCTACCCCTACAGCCTTAGCAAACCCGAACACACTCACTCCTGAAATGGTACAACAGATGCTCATTTCTGCTTTTTCTACTTTTGGGCTCTCAGGTAATCATAAAGTTTCTTCTAAGCTATGGTATTTTGACTTCGAAGCCTCAAACCATATGACAAATATTGTTGTTCCTCTTTCCAATGTCAGAAATTATGATGGAAATCTGAAAATTAATACCGCTGATGGCAATTCTCTGTCTATCAGTGTTGTTGGTGATCTTTCATCTTCCTTAACTGATGTTTTTGTGTCTCCTAACCTCTCCACAAATCTTATTTATGTTGGTCAATTGGTTGATAATAATTGTAATGTCTATTTCTCTCGTTTTGGTTATGTCGTGCAGGATCAAGTGTCAAGGAAGATGATCGCAAATGGGCCTAAAGTGGGACGACTATTTCCTCTTCACGTTTTTCCTTTCACCATTATTCCTAGTTTACCTTTACTTTCATTTGCATGTAATGTTGTTGGTTCTGGAAATAAGATGTGGCATAGGCGTCTAGGCCACCCAAACTCTGATGTATTTCATACTTTGTTTAATTCTGATTTATTGGAAAATAAAGCATGTTCTTCCTTTGATCTTTGTTTTGATTGTACATCATGCTAACTTGGCAAAAGTAAAGTTTTACCTTTTTCTCATCATGCATCTCAGGCCTTAAAATGTTTCGATATTATTCATAGTGATGTTTAGGGGATTGCACCTATTGTTTCTCATGCGCATTATAAATACTTTGTTACTTTCATTGATGACTTTAGTTGCGCTTTACTTGGGTTTACTTCCTACAGGTCAAGGCCGAAGTTTTTTTAGTATTTAAGCGCTTTCTTACACTTCATGAGACTCAATTCTCTGCCAACATCAAGGTCTTGCGCTCTGATTTTGGCAGTGAATACAAGTCTAATGAGTTTCAAGACTTTCTTCAAAGCAAAGGGATCATCTCTCAGCATTCTTGTCCTTTGACACCACAACAAAATGGTGTTGCTGAGAGGAAAAATCGTCACATTCTTGATGTGGTAAGAGCCATTTTACTTGAATCATCTATTCCTCCTTGTTTTTGGTGTGAAGCGCTTTCTACTTCGGTTCATTTGATCAATCGCTTACCCTCTCCTACGTTACACCATGTTTCTCCCTTCTTTAAGTTGTTTGGCCATTCTCCTTCATATTTTGATCTTCGGGCATTTGGTTGTGTTTGTTTTGTGTATCTCCCTGCTCATGAACGACATAAACTTACTGCTTAATCTGTTAAGTGTGCTTTTCTTGGTTATGCTATATCTCAAAAGGGTTATATTTGTTATGATCCCCATGCTTGTCGTATACGTGTTTCTAGGAATATGGTTTTTTTTTTAAATCAATATTTCTTTCCATCTCATGTTGAGCTGCCATCTGCATCTTTATCTCTTTTATCTAACTTTTATGATTCCTCGACAATTGTGAAAATGTTCAAACCTGGTTTTGTGTATAGAAGACGTAGTCGACATGAGTCTAGTTCCACTTCCTTTATGCCCCCTCATGATCTTGACCTGGCGCCTGATCCTGCTCCTACTCTTGCTCTTGCTTCCACCACTATTTGCCGGTTTACTCGCTCTTCTCGACCCCCTGATTGGTATTGTTTCTCCTCCACTGTCTCTCTTGTGGCTACTTTATCCTCTATTTTCACTCCCTCTTGCTACAAACAGGCCAAGGAACATGAGTGTTGGCAAAATGCAATGCAAACAAAACTTCAAGCACTTGAAGAGAATTGCACTTGGGATATTATTCCTTGCCCCCTATAGTTAAGCCTATTAGGAGTATATTGGTTTTCTCTGTAAAGCTTTGTTTTGATGGCTCTTTGGATCGGTACAAAACTAGCCTAGTAGCTTTGGGAAACAAACATGAATATGGGATTGAGTATGATAAGACATTTGCTCTTGTTGCCAAAATGACCACGGTTCCAACCATCTTAGCTATTGCCACTTCACAGTAGTGGCAACTACATCAGATGGATGAGAAGAACGCATTTCTTCTTGGTGATATTCAAGAAGAGATCTACATGAAGCTTCCCTCTGGTATGACTACTCCTCCTCATGATGTCTGTAAGCTAAGACGTTCTCTATATAGGCTTAAGCAAGCTCCTCGAGCTTGGTTTGAGAAGTTTCGCAGTACACTTCTTACCTTCAATTTTATCCAAAGTTAGTATGATTCTTCTCTCTTCTTCCACAAGTCTGCATCGGGTATAGTCCTTCTTAGGATTGGAAGTACATCAACAGGCCAATGGTATTTTCTTAAACCAGCATAAGTCTATTCAAGATCTTATTACCTTGGCTGTTTTGGAGGACACTTCTTCTATGATACTCTTATGGAGGTAAATGTCAAATGCAGGAAAGATGCAGGAGACCTTCTGGATGATCCTACTCTCTATCGGCACCTGGTTGGGAGTCTCTTCTACTTGACCACTACTCGCCTCGATATCTTGCATGTCGTTCATCAGGTCAGTCAGTTTATGTCCTCTCCTCACATCTCCATCTAGCTATATTTCGACGCATCATCCGCTATCTTTAAGGTTCTCCTACTTATGGGTTATTCTTTCCTACAGGCTCATCTCTTCAACTTGTTGCCTATAGTGATACTGATTGGGCTGGGTGTCAGGATACACGTCGATCTACTACGTGTTGGTGTATGTTTTTAGATGATGCCTTAATTTGTTGGAGATGTAAGAAACAAGATTGTGTTTCTAAATCCTCTAATGAGGCCGAGTATCGTGCCATGTCTACTGCTTGTTCTGAGATTGTATGGCTACGCGGTCTTCTTGAGGAGCTTGAGTTTCCTCAGACTACTTCTACCCTTCTTCATGCTGATAACACAAGTGCTATTCAGATTGCCACCAATCCCGTTTTCCATGAATGCACCAAGCACATTGAGATTGATTGTCATTCTATTCGAGATACCTTAGAGAGTCAGGTGATATCTATTCTTTACATTTCTTCGGATCTCCAAGTGGCTGATGTCTTCACCAAAGTAATGACTCGACAGCGACATTAATTTTTTGTTGGCAAATTGTTGCTGGTTGACTTAATAGCATCAATTTGATGGGGGATGTTAACATATACAATTTAGGAATTTATATAATTTAGGACTTCTCTATTAATATTAGCTGTATAGATATATTACCATGTATATAGGCTAAATAATAGGGATCCGTTAGATGCTCCTCATGTATAGCATTTGACCTACTTTCCTTGTATAGAGACTTTTTACATTGATAACGAAAGTGGCTGAATACACAGAGCCAATTTTTCCAAAAACGTTCTCTTGGTATTCTTGGTTTTTGAATGTTTAACAGTGATCCCCTGTAGTGCTTTAGGGTTTAGTCTCATCAAGATGATGTGTTCTTCTCCCTCTTTCAACGGAGTAGCGTCTCGTGCTTCCAGAATAGCGACCCGACCCAAAACCCTCAACCCCGCTTAAGTGGGCCGAGAGCCCCCGACTGGGCCATTGAGGGGCTTGGTGGATACAGATCTTTAGGTACTGGGCCCTTTTGGCCTGGGAGAAAAAATCCTCAAACAATTACCCCTTCAATTCTCATCGGGCTAGGCCAACAAGAATTTCCCATGTTCTCGTTCAATGTCGTTATTTGTCATTTTATGCTCAGTTGGTTGGAATGAGATGAGGTCGTCACCCCTTGATCCTTCCACGCATTGGGCCTTTGTCCTCTCTTTCGTTCCTTTCGACGCAGTTCCCGAGGATTTGATCCCAGTACCCAATGATGGTCGTTCAATCTCTTCTGCAATGATGGCTAGTAGATGACTTCCTCCTTTTCTTACTGTGTTGTGCGTATGCGGGATTCAAAACATTTTTATCTTCCATATTCGCTGGAAAAAATGGGAGAGCCAATTGTCGCTTCTTTTATATAAATCCTATCATGCTCTAGCCGCTCCCTTTTTATCTCACTTGCTTTTCACTCGTCTTTTCTCTCCTTCTTTGTCTTTTTTATCGTATCTATTCCCAAGCCGCATTTCACACTTGAAACTGAACTTGAATATAATCAATTACCCAGATCCATACCCAGATGAACAATCTTAGTGAAAATCAATGAGAATACACAATGATTTAGGAGTAATGCTAAATATAGTCATGATTGTTGAATGAAGAATAAATCTCTAAATATCTTTCATTGATTTGTGAATGGATGTGTACATGTGTTTAAATAAAAGGTAGAGGCTACGATTGTGCCCTATGATTTGCACTATACATGGAAAGTAAATCTTTACACTGACTAAGAAAATCAGGAAAAGAAAAGAATGAAGGAGATATGTGATTTATACGAATATAGTTGTTGTAATACAACCCTTCAAGTTGGCACATGAAGAATCGTAATGCCCAACTTGCGAACATAATGATTAAATAAGTCACGACCAAGTACTTTAGTGAAAATGTTAGCTAGTTGACTGGTGGATGGAACATGAGTCAGAGAAATGAGACATTCACGAAACTTCTCCCGGACCAAGTGACAATCAATCTCAATATGTTTGATACGTTCATAGAAAACATGATTGTGAGTGATATGAAGAGCAACTTGATTATCACAGTGGAGAAGTGTAGTTTGAGGATGAGGAACAGCCAAATCATGAAGTAAGAGCTTTAACCAGACTAACTCACATGTGGTATTGGCCATGGCACAGTATTTAGCCTCAGCAGAAGAGCAAGTGACAATAGATTGTTTCTTTGTACGCTAAGAGGTTGGACTTTTACCAAGCATGATAAAGAAGCTCGTGGTGGAGTGGCGAGTGGTGAGACAACTAGTCCAATCAGAATCTGAATAGGCTGATATATGAAAACAACATGTGGAAGGGAAAAATAGACCATAACTTGGAGAAACCTTAAGATAGCGAAGAACCCGAAGAGCAGCTTGATAATGAGGTTGTCAAGATTGTTACATGAATTGACTGAGAGTATTGATTGAAAAAACAATGTCAAGCTAGGTGATGGTTAAGTATATAAGGCAACCAACAAGGTGGTGGTAGATACTTGGATCCAAGAGAAGTTCACCATCCTTAGGAGCTAATTTCAAATTTTGCTCCATAGGAAAAAGAGTAGATTGTGATCCCAAAGCGCCAGTGTTCGAGAGGATGTCCAAAGTGTACTTTCATTGATTTAGAAAAATGCCAGATGGGGACCGGGCCAGTTCTAAGCCAATAAAATATCTAAGATTACCAATGTCTTTGATCTTGGCTAAGAAAGTTTTGGCATCAGTGAGGGTACTAAGATCATTGCTTGCCAACAAAGTGTCATCGACGTATACAAGTAGTGAAAGATTTGTCGTGAGAGTGAGTAAACAAAGAGTGATTAGGCTATGATTGGGTGAAACCAACATAGCTAAGAACATAAGAAAGCTTAGGATATCAATTGCGAGAAGCTTGTTTCAACGCATAGATAGACGTATGAAGATGACGAACTTGAGTCTCACCTTTACGACCATATGCAGGTGGAAGAGTTATGTAAACCTTCTTATCAAGATCGCCATGGAGAAATGCATCATGCACATCTAACTGATAGATATGCCAATGGCGAGTAGCAGCAATTGGTAAAACACAACGAACAGTCACAAGTTTGGCAACCGGGGCAAAGGTATCATGATAGTCGAGGCCTTCAACTTGAGTGTAATCCTTGACCAATAGAAGAGCCATATACCTTTTAATGGATCCATCTGCAAGAAATTTGATTTTAAAAATTCATTTACAGCCAATGGGTTTCTTACCAAAAGGAATGGGTTGAAGGCTCCACCTGTGGTTGGCTTCTAAAGCATAAATTTTAGAAGCCATGGAATCACACCAATGAGAGTGCTGAATAGCTTTAGAATAGCTAACAAGATCAGAATGTTCACTCAAAGAAGAAAGGAAAGCAAAATGCTCATAAGCGAATTTATGATAAGAAATAAAATTAACAATGGGATGGGTCGTACCTGACGAATGATGAGGCATGCAGGAAGGCATAGCGGACTCTGAGGGTAACGTGGGACAAACATAGTCTTGAAGATAAATGGGATGAGTGATGTGGTGTCGTGGTCTAGTGGAAAGGATTGGGGCAGGGATAGAAGATGAGACATTAGGAGAATCTACAGGTAGAGGAGGTGAAGAGGAGACATCATTGAATAAAAAAAGGTTGAACCAGTATCTCTAAAAGGGGTTATGGAATAATAGTTTGAGTGGGTGATTGAGGGAAAACATTGTGGGTAAGAAATACATGTTCGACAAAAGTTACATCGCGAAAAATGAAGATATGCTTTGTCTCTAAATTGAACATGCGATATGCTTTATGACCAATAGGATAACCTAGAAAGATATACGGAGTAGCTCAAGCTTGAAATTTATCCCTATGAGATTGCAAGGTTTGAGCATAACATAGACACCTAAAAACATGTAAATGATCAGATTTGGGGGCCTTGTCAAAGAGACATTCATAGGGAGTGGTGATAACAAGAATAAGCAAAGGGGTGTGATTAATTAAATAGGTCGCAGTGAGAATGCACTCACCCCAGAAAGTGAGGGGAAGATTGGCTTGAAAAAGTAAGCATCGAGTAACGTTAAGAAGATGTCGATGTTTACGCTTAGCCACTTCATTTTGTTAGGGTGTCTCAATGCATGTCCTTTTATGTAGGATAGCTTGGTCATTGGAAAATAGTAGGGAATTGTTGGATAAAACTTCTTGGCCATTACTTGGATGGATATGATGAATTTTGCACTGAAATAGGGTTCGGACCATGGCAAAGAAATTTTTTAGACATTGTAAGGCTTCAGATTAAAGCACAATAAGTAAACCCAAGTGACTCTAGAAAAATCATCAACAATGGTGAAAAAATAATGAGAACCCATGGCAGATGGTGTTTCATAACCACCCCTAATATCACAAGAAATACTTTGGTGTTTGTAACCAAAGTGAAAAGAAGTCGGGTATGTTTACCTTTAGCATAAACATCACAATGTAGCAAGCTTCTAGATTTAGATAAAAATGTAGGACTGTAGGTAAACAAGAAGAAGATGGGTGACCAAGTTGTTGGTAAAAATCAGATGGAATGGGTCGATTCACATGAAGGACTATAGGAGAGACTGACTTTTAGTAATAAAGTCCATTATGCTCCTCACTTGCTCCAATCAAAATCCCCGTGGTTAGGTCCTGAGAAATGCAAAAGTTATAAAAAAATGGTAATACAATTCAAAGATTTGGTGAGCTTGCTTATGGAAAAGAGATTAAATTTAAATTGAGGAACAAATTGTTTATTATGAAGAGAAAGATATGAAGATTAGTGAAAGGTGCCAATATGAGATACGAGAACAATATCACTTGTGGGTAAACAAACTAGATTTTGTGGACTAAGGACATTTGGTTGATGAGTGAGAGATGGTGGGTGGTTAGGCATATGATCAGATGCACCACTATCTATGACCCATTCAAAATTAGAAATAGAACTTGAATTACAAATGGGAGAAAAATAAGTACAACGAAATTGGCGGAAAGAGGTGTGAGTAGATCCATTAATTGGCCACACTACTCACTAGTTAAACCAAAAATTGCATGCTTAGTTGAAGTGACAGGCAGACTAGCATATACCTAGTGTGCCAAGGGCTTCTGAACTAGGTCATTGCATGAGGTGTTGGAGTTTTGACTCCAGTGCGCAATAAAGCCGATAAGTCGATAACAAGAGGATTTAGAGTGGCTGACTTTGCCGCAATGCTCACAGGTGACAATGGTTTTTCCCTTGCCTTTAACATCACATGGAGAAGAAGATTGAGCTCGATTAACATGCATAGCAGCGATATCTGGTGTGGGCATAGGAAGATGAATAAGACGTTAAGTTTCTTCTTTGTGTATGATAGAATATACTCAGCTAACTGCAGATAAGGGATCCATCGCCAAAATTTGTCTTCGAATTTGAGTGTATGAATCATTCAATCCCATGAGAAATTGATAGACACGTTCGGTTGCCTGCAAATTGGCAAACTCCTTCAACGCTCCACAAGTACAGTGTGGTGTTGTCTGAAGCACGTTGAGCTCCTCCCCAGCGTTGTTTAATGATGTTGTAATATTAGGTAAGAGAGGTGGTATCCTGGTGGAGGGTGAAGATGTTGCGCTTCAATTGAAATATAATAGGATTGTTGCTTTGAGAGAACCAAGCCTCAAAATTAAGCCAAATTTCATGAGGCGTATTGCAATATATAAGACTACTCGTGAGAGCTTTATCAATGTTGTTAAGAAGCCCAGACAAGACCATATCGCTACATCTCTCCTATAAGTGAGTTGCTGCAATATCGTCGGTTGGTTTCTTGAGAGTGCCATTAACAAAGTAAAGTTTGTTCTTAGCATTAAGGGCCATCTACATAGTTCTACGCCATGTAGAATAATTGTCACTATTGAGAATAGTTGAGACCAAAACAGTACTCAGATGGTTAGCTAAGTGAATAAAATAATGAGAGGAAATTAATGGTGATGTGAAGGCCTGAAGACCAGAGAAACTAGAGGTAGTCACCATGGAAGAAATTCATGAAGAAGAAAAAAAATTAGATACCCAAGATTGATGGCTTTGATGCAATGTTGAATGAAGAATAAATCTCTTTCATTGATTTGTGAATGGACGTGTACATGTGTTTAAATAAAATGTAGAGGCTACAATTGTGCCCTATGATCTGCACTGTACATGGAAAGTAAATATGTACATTGACTAAGAAATGAAGGAAAAGAAAAGAATGAAAGAGATGTGATTTATATGAATATAGCTGTTGTAATAATGATTGTATAAGTATCGTACGCTCTTTTGGAAAAAAAAAATGAGGTCTATTATTAAAAATTAATTTTTTTATATACATCTCATATTTATTATTATTTTTAAATAAATGCACTGCATTTGCATATTCTATAATTTAGTTATTAATTACAAGTTAAATAGCTATATAAATGCTATAATTAGGATGAGAAAATTCAAGCACACATCGAAATATCGGCTAGCCCGAAAAGCAGCCCAAAATCAGTTATAATTTAGTGGGCCAAGTAGGGCCTACAATCTTGTGTACCTTCGAGTTGCAATCAGGAAATTAATGGGCCAACCTATATCTAGTTCTTGTAGCCCAAAGGAGCAAACGATAGAGGCTGCATCCCGCTCGTGAAAGTTAAGAGGATGGATTTTTGTTTTTGTTTATTTTTTGGTAGGGTCCATTGAGAGAGAGAGAAATTCCAATTAGCAGATTACTTGAAAAACACTTGGTGGATCTGAATGTAAAATCCATATATAATCATCCATTGATGAATCCATGCACAAGGATGAGATCCCTCTTCATTGTTTATAAACCCTATATTTGATTTCCCATTTTTGTCTTGAGAAGTTGAAAAAGTAGCATCCATAAGGTATTCATGCACAAATTAACATATTTAGTCCTCGTTTGTTTTTACAAATGAAATTAAAAGAGTTGAGATAAAAATTAAAAATTAAATAAAATATTATTAAAATATATATTTTTTAAATTATTATTATTTTAAAATTTAAAAAAATTAAATTATTTATTTTATTTTATGTAAAATTTTAAAAAATTATAATAATTAAATAATAAGAGATTATTTAATTTTATATAACCAAACCAACCTTACAATTACAGAGTTAATGATCCAATAGACCATAAAATGGTCCCTTAAAATTCATATCTAATGAATCGTGTGTCTCACATCCAACTTGGAATTGCATTGGATGATGATTATGATTTGTGAATGGTCAATGGTGGTCCACAGACAAATAAAATAAAAAGATAAAATATTTGGGTGGTGGGTTGTGTGATGAACAACACTGTTGTCTCATTCCACAGTGGTATATAATGTTTCGGACATGTCACATCATGCCATCACCCGTGCATTAAAAGCATGTCATTATGAATGAATGATTCATTTCAGACTTTGTGATAAAATGATAAAAGAAATTAAAAAACCAACTCTGAGTGATAATCAGTACGCTCAGATAAGGTTTCTGACAACTTGATTAACCCCCCCTGGAGTTTTAAGAATATCACTAGGACCACAAGGTTGTGCTGTCAATGTCCTTGCCTATCAAATCTCCGATTGTCAAAATATTATTCCATATTTCTCTTAAATTTTCATAACAATAGAGAATATGTTAAATAAATACATAAATAGAGAAGAAGATGATTTGGTCATTTTCTGAATATATACAATGATCAAATGCTATCATATTTTTAAAAAGAGAAATGATAATTATAGTCGCAAGTACGTAAATATTGTATAATCATTTTAAAAAAAGTGGATAAATATAAGATTTGTATGAAAAAAAAATTAAAATTTAGATAATAAACCACATTCTTTTTCAAAACGACTGTATGACGCTTGTGCACTCCATAACTTTATATAGCATTATTTAAAATAAAAATGCCATACTTACTAGCCAGTGTGACATATATTATTTAAATGCTTGTTAATATCATATATAACTATAGATGATAAAGTCTATTTAAAAAAAAAAAAAAAACTATAGATGATAAAAATATATGCACTACAAGAAAATGGTTTATTTGTGACTAATTACTTCTAGCAAAATTACTATTTTAAGCTAAAATTAGTTGTAAATAATTTTTTGGTTGCAATAAATTGATAATAAAAATCCGATTTTCTTCTAGTGAGATGATGAGAAATAGTCTTAATTTTTCACATAAAATCTATTTTTTTTAAGAGAAAATATTATTAGTCATTCTTTTCCCGTTCTCTCTTTTCTTAACCATTTTATTAAGAGAAGAAATTTAATTCCCAAAAAAAAAAAAAAACAAAGGAAAATGGAGGATCTTGACAAAGAATTACGTCCGTTACAAAATTGGACCACAAAGTCGTTCTTAATTAATTATAAAGTATGTATATATGTGGCTACGGAGCATGAAAAATACAAGACGATCTATGTATTGTCACCATGGATATATGAATTTTTCTTCTTTTTTAATTTCTTGATCTTTCAGATCGGATGATCATATGGTCACATCATTTCTGGAGAAAATTCTTCAGCATTCTTAATTATTATTCTTTAAAAGGCGCCCAATTAATATAAGGCATGCAGTCAGTATAAAAGACGCCATATATATATAGAATTTTATTAATCATCCCAACACATTACACACTACATTATTTTTTAATTTTTTTCTCTTATCAAATATGTGATATATAGATAATGAGTAGAAAAAATCGATTAGTTTAAGAAGAATAAAATAAAAATAAAAAATAAATAAAGTGTTTGTTGCATAATGGGAATAATGAGTAGAAAACTCTTTTATATATATATATATATATATATATATTGTAGAGTACTAATCTGCATGCAGCTTGTGTTTACAGGGGCAGGGTTGTCGATCTGACCTACATGCAGCGAGCAGGATTGGGACCATGCATGCATGCATAATGACAAGATATTGGTCCATGCATGCATGCATGTTAGGTAGGATCTTTTGAAACCCTTTTATCATGTTAATTAATTTGATCCATACAGACCGAAGTATACTCCCAATTAGTAGTTTATGAACTGGGTACGTACGTACAATTAAAGACATAATTAGTTTAATTAATTACTGTAATCAATCAACATTTAAGTATCAGGTTTATCGATCCAATACTACTTTATTATTTACAAAACAAAAATAGGATACTAAGCCATGTACGTGATTAATTTGTAGCATTATATATATATATATATTCTGTATATATATTTATAATTAATCCAAAAAATATTCGATACTGTTTAATATATAGTAAGGTTAGTTTTGTTTTAGGTGGGAGAAAAATCAAAATGATTGATAGTAGCCCGTCTTGATTGCCGGGCAGCCAAAGACAGGACTTGTCTCAAGCTTGGGGCAGCATTACAGGACGTATGGTCGCCATCCATACTTAAGCCACTGAACTAACTTTTGAGGTCGAAAAAAGTCATGACCACCCAACAGCTTAATCTATAAAGATTAAACTATACACATAATTAAATAATTGAATTTCATGAAGAACTGCGCGCGAAATCGTCGCGATCGAGTGATGTCCATGAGAGTGTATTATCTCCATGTTGGTAGGAGGTTAATGAGAAAGATTTCGTTTTTAAACAACCTCCCTTGCTTGAACAATATCCAACCTTGATTTTCATTCAATATCACAACTAAAACATCGATTACGTTTTAATTACGAGGGTAATTCTCTTTTCCTCACAAAATGGTTTATAATTTTTTATGCCAAAAAAAACAAAAAACAAAAACAATGCAAGCTAAAGCTGCTTCTCCAATTTGCACCACAATCCACCCAATCCCAGTACTCTGCTACTACGACAGTCCGGTCAGGGTGGCGTCAATCCTAGATTGCAATGGATTGCTAAATGATTTTGGCCTGTGTCCTCTCTGAGGCCCCAACCAAGCTAGCTTTTTCTTTATAATTTTTTACTTTCCTATTGGCTCTGACACCTACAGTATATGTCTTTGACCGTATCCCTTACATGCCACAAACACACTCGACATGTCACTTCCATTGACACGTGGGAGGAGCCGTGAAAGCATAATTTTATCGCTTATATGCTCTTTGTCCTCGACCACCAGGCCTTCCCTCTCTTTCCCTTTCTCTCTCAGAAAAATAAAAATTCAAAAAACAAAAAAAAGTAAAAGGGGAAAAGAACGACACCGATGGCTCCCGCGAGAATCTCGGCTTATATTGCGTTGTGTTATAGGGATGGTCTTTCCTTCCACGGTAGACGTGAATGAGCTTTTGCTTTTGTTCTTGTTTTTGTTAGCTTCTCTCCCATTCTCACCTTTTTATTTTCTTGGTGTCTTTCACGTGCATCATCTGTGTGGTCTATATTCATGTCAGAAAATTTTCTTTTACCTTTGCCTGTGGCTTCCAATAATCAAACTTGTACTTATGTATATATGCACTGTTGCTTAATTTGTGTCGTAATATATTTACATTATAAAAAAACTGTTTATTTATAATCAGTTATTTCTTATAAAAATGATTATTTTTTATTAAAATGAATCTATTTTCATCGTAAATAGCCATTCTCTTCGTATATAATCTATCACAAATGTCTATTTTTCTTGTAGTGAATTATTCTTTATAGACTCACTTGAATAGGGGAAAAAAGTAGAGAGCTCGACGTTGTTCACTTGAAATTGACACATACTAATTAAGTCTTAAGTTCATTCATTATTAATATAGTTTAGGTTTCATTTTCTTGAAGGCAGAACCTTTAGTGACCAAAAAAAAAAGAGAACAAACAGAGAAGAAGAGAGAGATACGTAAGTGGAAGATTTTCTTTTTTGGGGAAATTTCGATTACGTACAGGCCGTTTGATATTTTTAAGGACCATTTATGTGATCTTTCAACATCAACTTTCCAAATAGAAAGACCAAAACCTCTACCAGCACGGCATATATTTCAATCGTACGCCAATATCCGATCAGGCTTTGTACAATTGAAAAATCTCGACAAGCCCTTTTATATATATATATATATATATGGTTTCCCTCAATCTAAATTTCTACAATATTGATTGATTGTAAGCGTAGATCATAGCTAATTATTAATTATTAAATTAAAAATATTGGGCCTCGTTCGTATTTCCCTCCAGGACAAAGTGATCTTCAAAATCCAATTATGGAGTTTGAGTTGGGTTAAGCCCAAATGGTTATATATATATAATCACTCCAGTGGCCGTCCAATGGGCTCTCTAGACTCCAAACGGTTTTTTACTACATGGAATAATTGTACCCAATAATTATTTAGAGAAGTTTACTTATGTTAATAAAGAGGTCTTATAAAAAGGTAATTGACATGACTTAATGTAATCTACTTTACAACACAAGTGCTTGACAATATAAAGTGTCATATCAATTTGTAAATTTTTTTTATACGATCATTTTGCAGACCAAGAATTTCTCAAGTATTTACTCTACTCTACTGTTATTGTTATTATATATATATATATATATATATATATATATATATGGATAGAAAAAAATGCTACAACCATAAAAAGATTTCATAAAAGTAAATTCACAAATCGGTATTACTTCATATTATACAAAAATTTATTTTACAATAAAAATAGTTTTACAATCTAGCTGCATGTTAATTAGTTTGTGAGTTTATTTTTGTGGGATCTCTTTGTGGCTAAAATTACCTTTCTCATACACACACACACACACAATAATATTATTGACAGAAATAAAAACTCTATTTGAAAGCTTTATTTTAAGACGAGTTTTGCTATGTACAAGTAAAGTCGCGTACTAAATTTTTACCAATACTGATTTTTTCATATTCAAAATTTAAATTGACACTGTTTTCAATAAAATATATTTTTTGATCAATCACATTAGATTGATGTATATATTAGTGTCCAGTTGTGCTTACAACTAAATTGTAGCAAAATGAGTCTCATAATATATAGTATACTGACACATCAAACTTTACAATTGTAGCAAAACTCGAAGTAAACTCTAAGTACCCTCCACTTCAAATCTCACTTTGTCTAGTGTTGATCATGATGAACTCATAGGCAAGATAGTCAAAACAATAATATTAGATTGGGACCTCTTGCTACTTTTGTGGTTATTTGTCAATAGTTCTCGTTCTAGGCCCCCACTCAATTACCAAGAACAGGAGACCTATGAAAAAAGCCAGCTTTGCAAGATCTATCATGCAAACCTTGGAAGGAAAAAAAAAACAACATAAACCTAAAAAGGCTCGTGATCAATGCGGAATATGTCCATAAAAGGTGCTAGTTTCACTCTTTTCCCGCAGCATTTTATTGACCATTCATGGAGGAGTCATTTAAGACATGAAGATTGTATTGTCCTCCATCCTATGGCTATATCTCATCTGTTTAATTAATTAATTTGATCGAAGCTAGCTAGATGTCCCAACTAATTTAAATTAAAGCCTTTTGAAGAAAATGTACACATACCATGCGCACCATGTTTGATGAAAATGGATAGATCTAGTATCCATATAAATAATAATAATTTTTTTAAATAGTAGACTCTATTATTTTTAAATGAGAGTGTACAAAATTTCCACATACTAAAACTGTATATAATATTATTTTATTTTAAACATACAATATTGATGTTCAATAAATACAATAAAATTCAAATGTGTACATTAATTCCCCTCTCATTTAAAACTCTCAATTTAGAATATGAGGAAAGCTTTAAGGTATTTCATTCTAACATTTTTATCCGTCCCTAATAGTCAATAAACTTTTATTTATTTATTTTTTATTGAGTAACGATATCTACGTAATGGTGAATATGAATAGTTGTTTAAAGTGTTAAAAAAAGTAAGATGCGTACAAGGAGAGATTGGTTTCCGAGCCTCACAAGGAAGGCTCACAGGCTATCACTTATAGGCTAAGGCTTTTACTATGTGCATGTATCTTATTAATAATATCTGCAGAAATGCCACAAATACAAGCTACATTACATAAAAATCGGAAAGCAAGAAACTGATGCATGGGGGGCAGAAGCAAAAGAGAGAGATGTAATAAATTTCTCTGTCAAAAGTCTGCAACAATCCATCCAAATTTATTGCATAAAACTTCCATGCATCCTGCTGTCACCTAATGGCTGATCTAGGTGGAAGGGACCCACACAGAAACTTTCCCATGCAAAACTTCTCGAGCTACTCAAACCTCTCTGTCTGCAAAATTCATGAGACGACTCGGTTTGGTTGAAAACAAGGTCGTCAAAATAGCGTCACCCTCACAGGTCAATTTCACTGCAACAGTGCCCGTGGAGACCGGCAGATCCGACGGTATGCAGGGGGTGAGGGCGTGGAAATCAATGCCATGAGATGCGAGCACGTGTAAAGATGTTGAAAGAGAATGAATGATGGGGTAATGATGAATAAATAATTTGACATTCTACGTTTGTGTGCGTCTGTGTGTTGACAGTTCACCTATTAACTCTGTCTACGACCTCTGTTCCCCATATGGGGTTGAGTAGCTCAAGGCTTTTTGGTGCAGTCGTTGTCTATTGTCCATAATACCACTTCTCTTTACTTCTCTGTTTCCATGAATTTGTTTCCATCTCTCTGTCCTTTCTTGTAAAAAAATAATAATAGTAATAAAAAATAGAATTAAAAAGAAAATATCTTTTTTTATTTTTACTTTTTTGAAAAGGAAAAATCAGCTATAAAGAAATAAAGAAGTGTTTAGAATTAACTGTAGAGTTTTTGGGTAAATGTTGGAGATGATTTTATATATGATACGTAAATATAGGACAAACAGTATGCATGGGATGATGGGGTCCATGCTTTTGGAAGGTAGAGCCATTCCTACTTTTATTATTTCTTTAAAGTAATACCATTCTTACTGTGCCTGTCAGGGTCTACGATTAATGACACGGATTTCAAAGGTGAAAAGTTGCTGAAAACAGGAAAAAGTCAAAAGAATGAGAATAATAGTATACAATGATACTTTTGCTTTTTTGAATTTTAAGGCTTTTGAATTCTCAAGTTGTAAACCAGAATGGTAGCACAGTTTCAATGCTTTAGAGAGTCATTGCCTTAGCAGATGATCCTCCCTCCGCACTTTGGGAACAAACGTACGCAATAGGAGAAAGAAAAAAAATAAAAAAGTAATCATATATATTGACATGTGAACTGTTAGATTTATTTAAAATAAAATTAATTTTATTATTTAACAAACAATATCAAACTCAATTAATTTGTAAAATTATTTTTATATAATATATTTATAGCCAAAATATTTTCCAAATTAAGGTTGCTCAAAAACACAAATTAAGGTTATCAAAATATCATAATGGTATACATGATTAAGAACACTATCCTATGAGAAGATTGCTTTCCTTTTTGTTTTTTTAGTGAAATTCATAATATTTATTGAGTATTTGATATTGATAAAAAAAAATCTACGTGACAAAAAATAATTATTTAATTAAAATTTAGAATCTATTTTATATATTTATTTTTTTAAAAAACTTGAAACTCTTAAATAATAATTTAAAAATAAAAACGAAGTGATTTTTTTCCAACTTAAAAGTACCATCAAGTCATTGCATATAATTGCAAGTGAGAGATTAGTAGGTATTGGATAGGTAAGTCATAATAAATGCAAATTAAGGTTGATGAAGAAGTTGTTGTAGAGAATGATGGAAAATGTCGACACAAACTGCAATTTAACTTTTCTACCCAATAAGAAATGAAAGAAAGTTACTTTGACATAAAGTTGACAAGAATAATTTGCATATCATTGCATTGGGCGTGAAAGCGTTTCAGCTCATGAAAGGGTCTATTAATTTGGAACCACATGGCCCTTTTTTCTTGCATGAGGATATTTGAATCAAATAAACTAGTGAGAGAAAAAGGAGTTTCAAAGAGCAGTGAACTTTACTAAAATTATATCTCAAGTCTTGTCTTTGATGTAGACATTTAAAGCCTGTCAAGAAAAAGAAAGCCAACAACTATAAGCGTTTTCCAATTCCAAACATATCTAAAAATGAAGTGATTGAATTAAGGGATTTTTACTGTGTGGGTAGAAATAATATAATTATTCCCAAATATGTTCAGACCATTTTACTATTATTTATAAGTAATTCGTTATTCTTAATAAATTATTTATAAATTATTTCATTATAATTTACAGATAATCATTCCTTTCTAGCTAGCTGATTATCACCTAATCTGTTTGGAGATCAAAATGTTTAGGTTTAGCCAATCTTGAGGTTGTCTCACAAGATGTATGACTCGTACCTAGACCATGTCGTTGTAGATATCGCACCTCAATTTTGTGTGTATTTTTTAATCCAAACGTATGTAAAAATGAAAGTGATTGAATTACTTGCTACAATTAAGGGATTTTTACGTTTTGTTTAATAATAATATAATTGTTCTCAAATTTGTTCAGACTATTTATAAACAGTTCATTATTATTAACAAATTATTTATTATTATTCATAAATTATTTTATTATTATATACAGATGATCATCTTGATCCAGCTAGCTGATCATCACCTAATCCTTTTGGAGATCAAAATGTTTAGGTTTAACCAATCTTGAGTTTGTATTGCAAGATGTATGACGCTCATGTAGATATCGCACCTCAATTTTGCATTTGTTTTTAATCCAAATTATTTTGGAGTACCATTGAGAAAAATTCTTGGGCAAAAATCAATTAGGAGTTAGGACCACGTTAGGGATATTGCTTGATTTGCGCCTTTGGTAAATTCATAAATGGATAAGAAAGCAACGGCATGCATCGTTAGGTATAAATCACGTTAAATTGTTTTTGTTTTTCCTTTCTAAAGAAAAGCAAAAACTTTCTAAATTTATTATTAGCCTAAACCTAATCCTTCTCTTTTGTCCCAATCTCTAAAAAAAATTTACCTTTTTTTTTTCATTTAAAACTATTTTACTTGAAAGGGGTAACTATATATCTCTATAATTCTTTTTGTCGAATTCTTTTATTTAATTACTAAAATTCGAAAGTGATATTGCTCTCTGAAGACTCCTCCACACTTTTTTCTTTTTTTCTTTTTTCCATCTTTCTTAATTTCTTTTTGAGAAATGATAGAGTTACTACTCAATAACCACTAATTATGTAAAAAAATAATATTATTTTAAATTTTATTTTGACTTTTACTTTTGATTTGATGGGTTTAAATATAAGAAAATATATTATTATATTTAAAATTGTATATAAATTGTGAATAGATTGTAAGACTATCAGTACTCAAGGGTAATGATACCCTTATACCTCATTTACTGTTATTTTATTATCCAGTTATTGTTTTTTCTTTTTGCTTTTTGAATTTGGACTAAAAATTTCAGAACATGACATTCTTGTATAATCTAACAAAAATTCAATTAATTAATGTAATCATGTAATTTGATTAAAAATAAATTTAGTTTTATAAAAGCTGGCATTCTTTAATTTGCACTTTGAGTTAATTTTTATAAAATTAAATTAATTTTTAATTAAATTATATGATTATGTTGATTAAATTTATTTTTTTCTAAATTCTGAAAAAGGTCATGTTATGAAATTTCTAATTTAGATTTAAACAACAACAAAAAAAAAAAGAACAGTAAATGAATAATAAAGAAAGTGTAAAGATCGATATTATTACTCAAAATTAAAAACAATGTCGACACGAGAGGCGCCATACGTACGTGATGAGTCAAACCCATGCTCTCTCTCTCTCTCTCTCTGAAGTTTCACTATTTATTTATCTTATTTTATAAAAATAACGAAGAAAAGGGATCAGAAGGGTAGGGGGCAGCAATAATTGCTAAAAAGCTACCATGCAGATCGAGAAGAGTCCAACTTGTTTAACGTGGCACAATCAAGATCAACTTCGTCATCTTCATCCTAATTGTTAAAGAAGCCGATCGAAGCACTGATCTGCAGGCTTCGTCCTTTGTTTCATGCATTCTGTCCAAAATTAATCCCATCACTTTCTGGCATTATTTTTCCCAGCTTCACGCGCCCTAATTTATAGCAGCTACGTACGTGCATGAATGGAGTATACTTTCCGACACGTACCCACCTAGATTCGAATTGGGTGCAGGGAGGATTTTATGATCATTAATTAATTGTCCCCAAATGACTTTCGATCAAAAAGGTTACTGACAATTTCTTAAAAGGATTTTCCATGAAAAAATATATATAATATATGTCAAGTGGTCATGACACCCATGATCGCCAGGCGCCCAAGCTGCAAGGCCTGACCTCATTTCATCTTCCGTCTCTTTCATTGATTTCTTTAGCCTTCACTTCCAAGCTAATTTCCAGGGTTTGCTGCATGTACTTTCGAATCCAAAGATTTTGAAACTTATTACGAGTGTGTTTGGTTGCCGGGAAAACGTACGGTCCAGCTTTATATATACTTGTAAATGTTTTGACTCCTGGTTTTGTAGGTAATCCGTTTCGGTATGCAATTAATCACGGTAATTGGCGTAAAAAAGATTGGCCTCGTTTCATCATTCATATGAATGAAATGAAAAATATGTAAATAATAAAAAAATAATTTATAAATAATAATTTTTATATTCAAATGCAGGGATACGACGTTGTACTATATATAGTAAAATGAAGCAGTACTGCTAAGCCCACTGGTGCATGCAACTAGCAAAGCTGGTTAAAGTTTCAAAAAAGAAAAGATGGGTATTTCTTTTCTTTTAGAAAGTATATATATATATATATATATATATATATATATATATATATATATATATATATAAACTTTGTGGGTTGACAATTTAATTTTTACATAAAAGAAGTAATATGATAGATTAAAATAAAAATAGCTTTATAATTTAACGTATCACATCAAGTTATATTAGTTTGTGAATTTTCTTTTATAAAATTTTTTTTTTGTGGTTAAAATAATATTTTTATTTTATAATTAATTTGATACCTTTGAACATTTTTTAATTAAAAAATAAATGAAGTTACGTTATACGTCCGGCCTCGAGACAGAAAGTAAAGACAACAAAAATGACAATGTTTTTTTTTACCATCCAAGCTTTATGTGACGACACAGCTTTGTGCAAAGTTATTATGATTATAATTTTTGTTGTTATTATAATTTTGATGGAACGCTTTGTCCAAAGTTGTTGTGTATACGTGAAGCTGTCGCTTTTTAATTTGTTATTACCATGATTCTGGTACCAAATTAATTGATCGAGCAGACGTTTCAAGATAAATATTAATTATACATGATGACCCACGATCGATTACAATTTATACATTAATCATGTTTTAAATTATGGATAATATTTCTGTAGAACAATATTATTTTTATAAGTTATTTGATAAAAAAGCCAGCTTAGTACCTCATTTAAAAAATAAACTTGCGTCTTAAAATATTATAAAAATATTTATATATATATATTTTCCCTTGATGAAGATATTATATATATAATATCCTTTTTCTCTCTCTCTCTACATATATAATTAATATCTTGATTTTTTCTCAGACTTCAAAATATGAGAAATGATTGTTACAGTAATAAGTACGTAAGTATTGTGTAATCATTTTGAAAAAAATAAATAAATACATAATTCACGTGAAAAAAAATTTAATTTTTGAACAGTAGACCAAACTCTTTTTCAAAATAATTGTATGGCGCTTGTGTATTCTACGACTATAACAACTTTACTTTAAAAAGATAGGACGAAAAATCGTTTGTTCACATGATTAAGAGGTACATATTACTAAAGAACAAAGCTAATATGGCATGAAGGAATAATCTCACTGTACTAGAATTAATACTTCCGGTCATCATGATCTTGACTCTCCCCCTTTTTCTTTTTCCGGATTCTCCTTATCTAACTCCTTTCATATATTCTTTAGTTTGCGAAATAATATTTGATAAAAAAAAAATCCCTTGACAAACTATTGTAATGAAACCATGACTATGATTGGCCAGGGATAGGAAAATGCATGCATTGAAAGTCTGTCTTTCTTTTGCCATTCTTTTTAAAGTCTTTGTTTCCAATCTTTTCATATGGCTCTTACTCTCAATCCTTTCTTAATTTTCCTTTGTTGATAAAGTGTAGAGCATGTGAAAATGCCTAGGAATAATTTATAAATAGAGATCTAGCACCAACTCCTTTGGTAAAAATCCTAAAATATATCATAAAAATGTAAAGGGGCTCCATTACAACTACCAAGGATCATTTTCATACTTTAAGATAGTTAAAGGTCTCTGCAGATCAGAGAGAAAGACTCTCTCTCTCTCTCTCTGAGTGCAGAAACATACAAAATCAATTGATCTCATATATTTACGTAGTAATATAATATGTTAAATTTGATCTCAGAGCCTGAAAGGAAGGATATGCTTTTTTTTTTCTTCCCTCACCCCCTTCTCCTTTTGTTGCTTTCTGTCTTTCTTGTCTCCTTGTCTTTCTTTAGCTCTCCTTTTGCTTTTCCTTTTCTTTTGTTTTCTTTTTCATTTCTTTTACTCTGATTTTCTCAGCGGGTACCTGATTCTCATCTCCAAGCCCCCCGGCCCCTTCACTGTTATAATTATATTTCAAAATGAGGAATACTCAGAAGAGATTTCAAAGTGATCTACCCAAGGTGAACTCCAAATTAGGCTTCTTGGGGCTTGTCCTTGAATGGGTTGTTGATGAGCTCACATCTGAAATTCTCTCATAGCTTAAGCATTTTGGATCCATGTCCTGTAGAAGCCCCCGCCATATAATAATAACAAAAATAATAAAGTAAGAGGGTGATAAAACACGTACAAAGGGACATTGGGTAGAGAAAAATTTAAAGCTGAAGATGGGAATCAAAAGCCAACATTTAAAGGTACCCTAGGCTCACTACGAACCTTGTGCGATGGTGCTCCCCCGCCCTCGCCAATATATATATGTATGTGTGTGTGTAATGCGAGTATTTTCAGACACACATACACACGAAGGGCATAATATTATGAGTTTGATTGCTACTGCGTGCTACTAGTTTATAGATATTCTAGCTAGCTAGGTCATCTCTGAATTAGGTCAACGACTCAACATGAAGACTCTTGATGAGTGAAATGGATTGGGTTCTGGGGGTACTTATAGGCTCGTAGATCATTAATGGTGGGAGTTTGAAGAAAAAATAGCTAGGGGACTTGGGGAAGACGGGATTTTAAAATCATAAAAGCCTTTTTTCGTAAACTAATGCAATGACAAAGTTGCCCCTAATACTTGTGAAGGTATGATAAAAGCAGCTTTTGCAAGGCTTTTTCCCCTTTCTTCGCTCTTTCTAATATGCATGACTTCATGAAGAAAGATGAAAACATTCTTTCATCTTAACTTTCTTTTATTCTTTCATTCCCAGAGCCCAGGCATGTGCATATATGCCTTGTAGAAAAATTTTCCAAGTAAAGATCATTTTGAGAATGAAGGGCTTGAAAATGGTACCTCAAGGGATGGCATGTTTCCACCAGAATCCTTAGGTTTGCCATGCAACCAATTAGCTTCCCTACTGCAAACCAACATATACATATACAAGAGAATATTTCCTGTCAGTGGTAGCCATGCATGCAGAGGAAAAAGCAAACTGAGAGAAAAAATGCTATCTTTACCGTCTTGTTTATAGTCTGTCACTTAACATTTTGTGCTGATTGAAATAAAGGTAATCCTATCCCATGTGATTGCTCAATACTCTTAACAGATTATACATGGAAGTCTCAGAGTGCAGAAAACTTTAGGTCCAAGATTTCCACCAATGGGTCCATCCAAGGGCTTAACTTTGACAACAAGTTTTCCAATTGTAGGTCCCATTTAATAGGCCTATATCTGAGCCCCACAAAATCCAAGGGAAAGAGATATCTCCGTTTTTTACGTGTATCTTGTCAAGTGGGATTTCCATGGTCTTGAAATGGTAGAGCAGTGGGTTTTTTTTTTTTTTTTAACAACTAGCTAGAAGGGAATATAATGAACGAGTTTCAGACTCCATGACTGTGGACAGAGAAAAAAGCATAGTGAAATAATGTACTTGTTTTTGGGATTTATAGAAGGACAAGAGATTATATAAAGTAAACTGACGAGACTTAATGAAATTCTTTCGATTTATTTTATAATAAAAATAACTTTACAATTTGATATATTATATCAATTTACGTAAATTTATAGATTTATTTTATATAATTTTTTGTGCTAAATATTTTCCTTTATAGAATGCAAGTCTTTTTTTATGTGTATGAGAGAGAGAATTAATTTTATACGATTGTTTTTGGAAGCCAGCCACCACAACATCTAGATCTGCACATTTAGGAGCAAAGACTAAGGAATACATTATTGCAAGTACATATAAATGGAGTGTCAAAACACCACGCATGCTCCGATATCCCGTGGCCAGGAAGATCAGGGTATGTTAAAATAAACTGGATTTGTAGTATAACTTGCTAATCAAGTACTGGCATTGGCTACCAATTTTGTTTTACACCTATGATATTAACTAATTAAGAACATTGATAGACGATCGAGCAGAATAAGATTAATTAATTACCTAGAAGAGTTGCTCCATAAACCATGATAATCCTTATCTTGAGGGGTTAACGGTCTTCCCTGTTGATTAATGGATCTCTCAGGCCTTCTTGGGTTCTGAACGTCAAACATTATATCTTCAGAAGTATCTCCAGACGACCCATTTTCAAATACATCCGATTGTCCTGTTGTAAGCAACAACATCATCAGCCAAGATTTCAGGAAAATAAGCAGAGAAAGAGGGAAGATATATATGAACAATAATATTATATTTCACATTTGTTGACGTAATCGTAATTGATATATGTGTGTGTATATATATATATATATATATAAGTAGATAGGCATTAACCTGAAGAAGCTGCTGCTCGATCGGTGGTCTTCACTGTTCGATACATCTGTAGTAAAATTCATATGAATTAGTCGAGACTAAGAAAAAATAATTTCGAGATCCAGAACGCACACATATATTCATATACACTAAGAAAATATGAACTCTTTTCATAAATGATATAGTTCAGTATACTAGGAAAACGTTTTTTTTTTTTACTAAAACACGATGTCGAAAACTGAACTGGAAAACAAATAAAATCAGGTTCACGATACTCAAGACATCATCAGGCATATAGTGCAAGTGCATGCTAAAATACAGAAGCATTTATGGATTAGTAAAATATTTGCATCGATGTGCAGCATGCAGGGATGTATGAGATAATTACCATGGTTGAAAAAGTGTGGTTAGAAAACCCATCAGAGGAAGACATCATTGAGAAATGATGGTGTTCTGTACTTGTCTCTTTTCTTCTTTATTTCTCTCTCCTTGTAAGGTGAAGATGTTATTTTTTTTTTAGTTTTTATAATGGAATATGTTCGAGCTTGTCTCGGCTTGTGTATGACTCATTTGCATTCTTTGTCGCACTTCTTTACTGAAATCAATAATACTCTCTCTCTCTCTCTCTCTCTCTCTCTCTCTCTCTCTCTCTCCCCTCTGTTAGTTTTGATTTTTTCTTTTACTTTGGGTGGTTCATTCTTCCAAGCAAAAAGCTGTTTATTAGCTTGCAGAAGCAGAGCCATCAGATCTAGTAGAAAAAGAAGCGCTAAGGATACGAGAGACTCTCTCAAGAGAAATTATTGGAATTTGAAATATATGCAGTTAACACCTTCCTGTAATGCACGCTGTGCAAATGCAAAGTACTTCATCTCTCAAGCAAGAAGTTTAAGAGAGAGAGAGATATGAAAGTCTATAAACCTTTATAAAGCGATTAGAAAAAGAGAGAAAAGGAAGTTCTCCATAAACCTCGTAACAGCCACAAAGAAATTTAAAAGAGAGATATGAAACAAAGAAGTTTCAGCATATAATTGAAATTTCTCTAATGTGCACTTAGGAAACTACATCAAATTAAGAAGGAAAACCCATTGCGATTGTTTCCGAATGATAGGTCTTAATTTCTTACCTGCAAATGAGATTTAACATGTGCCAACGTGAGATCTTTCACATCCATAAGCTCAAGAACTGACTTTGGTGTAGCCCCTAAACCCCAGCAAGAAAATAGAAAGATAAGGACAAGAGAAAAGCTAATGAGTCAAATTTCTTTTCTGGTTTTTAATTTTCCGTTCTGCAATGGTGTAAGAGACGAAAAAGAAGAGCCAAAAAGAAGCAAAAGCAAGAAGAAAGCTGAGAGAATGAAAGAAAAGATATATAGGAGTTAAATGAAGGTATCTTACTTTCATGGCCACCCAATAGCTCAACAGCATGAACAAAGCGAGCATGAAGCGTAGTAGTCCATCGCATCCGAGGTGCTCTCATGCTTCGTTTAGCTGGAAACCGTGACAGAAATCTTGATCGCATTAACCCTTGAGACTGAAAAGGACTTGAACTTGTGGTAGTATTAGCTATAGAAGGTTGAGAAGCATCTAGTAGCTGTTGAGAAAATGGGAAAGCAGGAAGATTTTGGTACACTGGAATTCCTCTTATGGGTCTCAGAAAATCAAGCTCGTGGCTTAGTCCTTGTGGTGGTTGCTGAAACATTGGCTGGTGGTGGAGCTGGTGTTGGTGGCCGTGATGGTACTGGTTTCTCTGAAAGGTGTGGAAAAGATTTCCATTTCCATGTTGATGATTATGATTATGGTTGGTGAGGGACTCGGAAGCCCTCGGATTCGACAAGGAGAGCTCGAAACAGGTGTCGGGTTTTGCCATTGAGGACATGGAGTTTCTGGAGTCCAGAGCTCTCTTCCAGAAACCCAAATCCACCTCTTCTTCTGTCCTTCTCTTCCAACTTGTTGTGGGTTTGCTGTTTGGAGGGCTGATTTGCAAGGACAAATCTGGTTGTGCTGGGAATAGCTCCATCTTCTTCAATCAAACCAGTCCCCTAAACTATTCCTTTGCGTATTTGTCCTGATCCTGTAGCAGTTATTCTTATAGCTCCTTTTTCCTTCGGTCTTTGAATGATGGCAGAATGGATATCAAAGATTAGAAAGATGATCTTGTGGGGGATTTTTGGTGATCTTGGGGGGTGATTGTTTTCAATTTTCAGGTGAGGTCCCTGGGTTTTCTTTCAAGATGGGTTTGATCACTTTGAGCTGGGAGTAGTTGCAGAGATTTGAGATGATGAGAAAGAGAGAGAGAGAGAGGAAATGACAAGGTATGAAGTGAATGGTTGTTTCTTTTGTGTGAAGTATGTGGGAGAAAATGACACTTGAGAGACTGTAGGGAAGAGAGGGAGAGAGTTTCTTTTTGTGGACGTGGGGGGTAAGGTACTAGGGTGAGGAAAGGGAGAAAAAGATGAGAAAGGAAAAAGTGAATAAGTTGGGACTTGATTCCTTTTTACTTCTCTTTTTTCCTTTTGTTTCTTTTATTTTTTATTTTTTTATTTTGTACAAATTTCCTTTGTTCTCTATACAAAGAAAAAAAAAAAAAAAAAGGAAAAGAAGATTTTTTAGTGTAAACTTTAACTTGTGCATTTGTCCCTCTTCAAATCATGCTTACTTTTCTAACAAACCCCACCCCACAGAAACCTAAGGTCCGGTAGTGCTCTTTCTCACAAATCCTAAATTTCACAATCCTCTACAAATATGCAAGTATTATTATTATTTTTAAATATTAATTATCATTCTTGCTCACATTTAATCAGGTAATACTAGCTAGATTTTAAATAATTTTATTATTTATTATTTAAATGAGAGTAATTTAAAATTTGACATATTAATAAGTGTAATTAATTAAGAAGATGAAATATATATAAATAATAATAAAAAAAACAACTTTTTTCTGATATTTAAATTCCCATGCACATCGATCCTAGGTTCGTACCGTAGTCGATTTCCCCATTACAACCAGTCATTGAGATCATGATGACACCCTAATTCCCAAGCGCAGCTTTCGTCTTTGTTTTTAACTTTTAGACCCATCATTCATTTTCT
The DNA here is from genome assembly GCA_011037825.1 of Carya cathayensis. Taxonomy (NCBI): domain Eukaryota; kingdom Viridiplantae; phylum Streptophyta; class Magnoliopsida; order Fagales; family Juglandaceae; genus Carya; species Carya cathayensis. Next base: position 218,960 of record QGSO01000142.1, on the reverse strand, counting down.
TGCCTTTTTCTGCTTTACCTTCCTATCCGCAAAGCAGAGAAATCCTTTGAAAAGGGTGTATTTGTCTTTTCACGTATGCTGATCTAGACATCAGAAGGACACCCCCAATGCACGGGCTGCTGTAAATTATACTGTTTTAATAATCAAAGAGAAATAAATAAATTAGGCAAACTATACTCTTCAAGATATATATATGTCCCTTTCCATTATCTGAGGTTTGGGAATTTGGCATTTTGAGGACCCCAAAAAACAATTCATGTAATATATTCAATTAGAACCATATATATATATATATATATAAAAAGTGGCTTTATAATTTATCAATTCATAGACTTTCATGCAATGGTCCAAGCTGCTAGCTATCAGCATGCCATTTGATGATCACTAGCTTAATGGATAGCTAGCTCCTTAATTAGAGTAGATATCATGCCATGCATATATGTGTGTTTATATATATATATATATATATATTAATGTTCTTCCTGCTTGGGAAAAAAATGTCAGGCATATATGCATCGGATCGAATAAGCTGGTAGTCCATGCATGCATGTATGCAGGATGTATCGATATATCGAAAGGCAAATTAATCATTCAGAAATAATATTGCCAAGAGTCCTATGTATATATATATATGTATGTATATGTATTTATGAGGCTATGATGAGTACTACGTATACGTACGTACGTACGTACTGTAATATTAGAAGAAAGTAGATCTAAACGAAGTATAATATATTATTGGTGGATCGGGACATCATCTTGAGTACGTACCTGTGGAATATATATATATATACATATATATAGTCGGCTGCAGGCAGGCAGGCTAGCTTATGAAATTTCTCAAAATCGTGGTAAATTTTGCTTTTGCAGTTCAAATTGTTAAAGCGTTACGTTGTTGGTGGACCCGTTTTATTGATTTTTCTTGAGGATAAAATATGGCGTTTAGCTATTTGATCTCGGGCGTTTCAAAATAATTATATATATATATATACCATTTTAATTAATATTCCATTAATGCATTAACATGAGTACTCCAAGCTAGCGTGTCAATTACAATGATCAGGATGAATTCTAAAGCCCTTCCAAGTTAATTTATGGTAATGATTGATGAACTACGTACGTAAATTTCAAATATTAAAATTAATTTTGAAAACTGCGTTAAATTTCTAATTTCCTAGCTATTTTTATTTGCATGCATGGATGCATGGTACTCATGATGGATCTTTGGGATCGATATTGCATGATTAGCTACCCGTCTTTTCAATGGCTTCAACTTGATAACAATATTTAGCAATGAAATTAATTTTTAAAAAAATATTAATTGAGTGGTTGATTCGAGCTTCAAGTACCTTAATTCGGTATTATTTGTTTGTCTTTGTCGGAGGGAATATTGTTATATATAGGAAAAATATAATCAACTTGATTTCATTAAAAGTTATTTGAATTCTTAAGTAAAGGCACCTTTATTTTCCCTCTTATCATAACTTTGCTTTTCGAAGAAAAAATGGGATCAAGCAAAGACTACTCAAGTGGAGAGTTTCTTCAAATTAATAATAACAAGGTGGGCAAAATAGTTAATCGAATATCTCATTTACTAGATCATGTGTTATAAGTTCTTTAATTTCTTTATACATGTTATTTCTCAGCCGAAAGTGAAGGCTATTAATAAAAGTGAGGGCGGCCGCCTACCGTCCCTCTTCCTTAAAAAGAAAACAAGATCACAAGTTAGCTAGTTCATATATATAGAGACATAAATACTTAACCTGAAATATCGTCTGTTTGATTAATATATATATAGATTAAAAATTTTGAAATTATAGCTACTAGTTTTAAGCTGTGGAAAGCTCTCATGTGCTGCTATACGTTTTAGTGTACGTAGTTCGACCTTGCAAGTACATATGTCCATTGACATATATGGTTGGGGATCGAATTAATAATGTGTTTTTGCTTGTAAATTGATGTGTTTTATTTTTAAAATCCTGGGCCTCATGTTGGTCTCATGTCTTTTTGCTTGTAAATCACTTCTTCTGTGGGATCATGATTTTAGGTGCTTCTCAAACGAAGCAAAGTTTTTATATATATTTTTACCTATTAGAAAAACTTGATGTAAGATCTTTAATTTATAAGGTTAAGAAGTCCGATTCATGACATTTATCGAGGTAATGTTTCTTGAAATATATTATATATTGCCATCAGTCTTCCCTTTTATAGATATTAATTAAATCAGGATACGTGTTTTGTAAAAATAGGCTGGTTTTAGACATAAGCTTAGCTTTCGTAAGGTCTAATTGATCAATTTCAAACTGACTCTAATTAATTATATACTTGCGCCTAAAAATAACATGAAAAGTCCAATTATTTTAATTAGGAACACTATATTCAGGAAATCTTACATACTAGCTAGTAATAATTATATATATATATATATATATATATATCATGACCTAGCTAGCTATATAATTAATTAAGGATGCATTAGCTGATCATCATGACCTCATAATATCACTTTGCAATGAAGAAACTAATTATCAAACTGGAAAAAAGAATTAATAAAATTAGCAATATTTATTGGTATACAAGGTTGGGTGGAAGTTATCATGGAAGTTTGTCGTAAATTGAAATATCCGAACAAAATTAGATCATGTGATAATAATTCAAAGATATATCTATTCGGCAATAAAACAAATTACAAAGCCTGATGAAAATTAGGTTATGAGTGTTTATTGGATTTTGCCAATAACGGTTTAAGCTGCTAGCTAGGGTTAGATGTCATGGTCAGAGTCCGGCCGGAAGGACAAGAAAATTTGAAGGAAAATGAAAGAAAAGAGGAGCAATCAAATCGTTGAAGGTTTTACGCGTAACTCTATAGCTAAGTGATTCATGTCCATGCATTCTGTATCAAAAGATCAGAGCAATTTTTGGCGGAGAAAAAGGTAGAAACAGTAGTCAATTAAGGTTGGTTCGATCCATATATAGCGCAATCGCATGAGAAACAAAGTTTATAATTTCTTATTCTGTTTTTTTTTTTTCTTTTTTTCCCCAACTTTTTCATGAAAAAAGTAGAATCATTTATCTTGGGCATATAGAAAGATGATTCAAAGCTTTTAATAACTTTAAACCCTGCCTGTAAGCTAGCATCGGTAAGCGTTACCTTTGCCGTGTAACTTTGCTTTTGGTGCCCCCCTCTTGCGTCTTTGAGTCACCCATCCATGCATGACTCGTTCCCTTTCTGGAGAAACTTGAGGTCCCCACTCCACATGAGCTCTTCTATCTTTCAACAGACAGTCAAACCTCTCAACTACCATCTTTCATGAGCCATGGGAAAGCCCAGTAATTAGCTAGCTGGTCCGGGTCGACGTTGATCTTAAATATTACGTCCTAGAGCGCTGGCAAGGACTTAATTTCTTGAACATGATTTTAATAATAATGATAACAGGTCTCTAAGGAAGATACACTTAAATCTTTACTGCAATATTCGATAGATATTAATACAGCTAGTACTCGATCAGCAGGTTTGTTTTTAGAGCATTTGCATGGATCGTACCGAAATTGGTACAGACTTGGTCCGGAACATACATATGATGCCAAATTGCCAATGCAAAATCATATATATCACATGTGCATGGGAGCATGGGATCACTGGCCTTGCATTAATGCTAAATGTAATAAGGGTACGTACTGGATTAGCTAGCTAGACTGGTCAAAGACGATTATTGTTTGGGGTTGGGCCTTTTTTTTTTTTTTTGGGGGGGGGGGGGGGGNGGGGGGGGGGGGTGGTGGGGGGGAGCCCCATCTATGCTTGAATAGAGTTAATTAAGTAACCTAGAAATTTGACCATATCCCACATGACACACACACACATATATGCATGCATATTCACATGTCACTCAAAATTAATGTATGTAACATGGGGATCTCCGTGGAAAAAAGCTAGGACATCTAATATTCTTAAACAACCCGCTCGGTTGGTCCCCTCTTCTTCCAAGATTAATAAAATTAAAACATTATATATATATATATATATGATTATAGAACTAAAGCTGCTCTTGGAAGAATTAATACTATGGAGCTAGCTAGGCCTCATGGATCTACGTACAGGAAGGTGGCACCCCGGCCTAGCTAGCAGCGCCTCTATATTCAATAGATGGCGAAACTTTCCATTCCCTTGACTTTAAAGTCAAAAAAAGCTTTTAATGCGTTAGTAATATAATGGAAATGACAGAGCAATTAATTAGTAGAATTGTTTGCATGGTTACATGCAGCAGTAAATAATATAAGTACGTACTACAATGACTAACTTAATTATTAATTTAATTATAAGGTGTTTTTTCCTAGGGTTCCCGACAACATTGGAAGCAATATATATGCATGTCAATATGTGCAGTGATCAGCTCATATTCATAAAATATATATGTATATATATCATGTTTCTGACATATATAGAAAAATTATAGAAAGTTTTGTCGTGGCGACCAATACGGAACAGAAATAGAAGACTGACATTTTTGTTTTCTGTAGCAATCAACTTATTCATCATCACATCTTTAATTGGATGATTAATTATTTATTAATTATAATAAACTAGATAATTATCGGATGAATGTCAACAAGTACTCCTCGATCGCTAACAAATATTAATTAGGGTTTACCGACACGATGTTTGAGGATTTTTTAAATAAGGTTTTATGAGGCCGGAAAGCATCTAAATTTGTCAGGCGAATTGCTATTTAATAATCAGTCCTTATATTTGCTAGCTAGTGCATGTGTCGGTACTGTCCATGATCAACGATCCGTTTTTATTTTTATTTTAAAAATTATATATATATATATATATATATATATATATAAAGCTCATGTGGCTTTAATGAGGGAGGTGATCAAGGAAAGAATATATATCTTGTTAATTACAATAAGATATATTTATCTTAATTAGTTAATTATATATTTTATATACCAAGTTCATGTCCTGATTACAATATATATTTGGCGCCTCAATATTCCTTTTTCTAATATATATATATATAGTATATAGTATTAATTCTAATTTTCTACTTATATATATTAAGAGTGCCTAGCTAATTATTTGACATGTTAAAGTGTTTAGTTGAACTATGATATATTGTCATGATCCCTATGGTTAAAGACTTTACTAAATTAATATCAAACAATCCTTAAGAATTTTGGATATGATACCAATTATAGTTAAAATTGAACTCAACTATTGATCGATTCGAAAGTTTTACAACTGTTGAATACTAATTTGGTTAAGGTTTTAATTAACCTGAAATTAGCATCATAACATATATGTGCAATTCCTTTTCCTTCCCTTGAATAGACGTTCCTATAGAATGAAAAGTTCATTCTCAATCCTTGGATCTATAACTTTAACCAAAGCCTCAATTCCATTTGTTTTCTTCTACATATATAATAAATTAATTTTTTCTTCAAATTCTGGCGTAATTGTCTCTTCAATTTATAACCCTCCCATTAAAAAAGAAAGAGCGTACCAGTCAAGATCTTTTGGAACTATTGGCAACACCTTGGTTTCTCATTAAGAGAACTAATGATCATCGAGTCCCCCTCCCCCATCATGATGATATTCTGATCATTGATATGACAATAATTAACATCTGGCCAGGCCTGATATATATGTGTGTACCTACGTAGCCTACACGGCGACATGGATGAATATTTAAGGTATGAGCACAAACATAATTTCCAGCTTTAATTCTCTCAATGATCATGATGATCTGCAGAAGGGTAAATTTATAAGTAATGACAAATTGGCTAATTAATATTGAGTTAACAATAATATAAAATCATGGGAGTACGGACGTAATTAGTTATGAACAAAATTAATGTACGTGGATTGATTGTGCTATTGCTGACTTTAGCATCCAATTATATTAATAATTATAGGGAAAATTAAGCAGTACTTGTGCCGACAAAATTAATTAATAATTGTCACTATTTTGCATATGGACATTGTTTGTCAGCTTTAGACGTTGCATTTAATGGGTGAACATGTTTTCTATTTACTTGCATCTTTCTCGACCACACAACTATCATGTGTTAGAAATTTCAACCAATATGAGATTCAGTATTCATGCATGATATATATTGTCACATCTTGTCAAAATAATTTGCTATGTGATATGTTGCTGCATGCAGCTTGCTGTACTTGATCTTAATAATTAAGCCTTGTAGCTACTGTGAACCACAATAAAGAAAGTCATTGATGAGAGTTAAACTTTGCCAATTCGTTGCCCATTTTTACAAGCAAAATGATTTCCCAGAAAAGAGTTTCATCTTCTTTCTCGTAGTGTCCCTCGCGCTGGCCTTCTGGATGTCGAACAAGAAACTCAGACTCGGCCTCTGTTAGTTCCATCCTCTTCTTTTGTCGTAAGATTTTTTCTTACCCTTTAAAGAAAAGGTAGAAGTTCAAATCTTCCACCTTTTGATCATGGTCACTGTTGCCAACACAATACACCAAGGTACTCTCTAGTTCAGGCTTCGCTATATCCGGCCTCATAAGCCGTATCTCATTCATTGACACATGGATGACACACACCCTTTTTTATTATTCAGGAACGGCTTTTAAGCAATTATACCTTTCGAACAAAAGATGTAAGAATGGAGATCCTCTTTAGGCATGCAAGTTAGATCTAATGCCCCATTGTCATACCAAACTTTCAATGCAAATAGTGGCTCTAAGGGGTAGGTAACCAAGACTACCGCGTAAGGCCTCCCTTTACCTTTAGAGCAGGCCCCCAGAGAGAAAGTAAGGGTAAGATCCCAATTGTATTTTTCATGGACATGTAAGGCCCCATTAGAGAAAACAAGAAAGCCCCCAAGCAAGTTGGCAAAAGTGTGGGGGAGCCATGCATGTCTTGACTAAATGGATCAAGTGTTAGAAACAAATCATGATAAATTACTAACTTTGACTAATGGTAAAAGTTTTTACCCAAAATAAAACTTAATTAATTAATTAATTTCTTTTCATTTAACTCTATAAATTAATTAATTTTATACTCACAAATTAACTATATATCATCTTATTATAATATATTATCACTGATTGGCCCTTAATTTGCGTAGGGTTAAGTGACATCCATCGAGGTGGTGGTATTGCGGGTGCCTTAAGTTGTATAAAGCTAAGGTTAATTAAGGGGATAATTTGTGAAAAATGGCAGTAGTTTAATTTGTGAGGGAAAATGAATAAAAAATAATCTAAAAAATACATACATAAATGAGAAATGTTAAGACATTAAAGCTACGTTTGGGTAATGAGGTGATCTCAAACGATCTATAACTAGTAATAAAAAAATAATAAAAATATATTGAATAGTAGTAAAAAGTATTGAATAAAAATAATAAAATATTGAATCAAAGTGGAGTATCTCTAATCCCTCCACTTCCTAAACACAGCTAAGACACTTTTTAACTTAAGAAAAAATTAACTATGTACAAATCTTCGACTTGCAACACTTAAAAATTACCGACGTATGGATGACTCAACTCTCCCGGCCGGCCAATTCTTTCTTCTCCGATATGCCAAGAATTTGAGTTGAGTCCAACATGATCATGAAATATCCATGTATGTCACCCGATGAATTTATTTTTGTTTCTCAATTTCTTGTACTGTTTGCATATTTTTATTTTTTGGCAGCATGCAACATATTTTGGAATATTTTAGACTTCTTCCCAAAATTATAAAGGGCACCATTTAATTTAGAGAAAAGATATTTGTAACCATGAATTGTACAATTGTTGCATAATCGTTTTGAAAAAAGTGAATAAAAGGAACTCACATGAAAAAAAATTAATTTTTTAATAATGAATTCCATTTTTTTTCAAAACAATTACGCGATTAATACACATTTCACGGTAGTATATATAATTACTCCTTAATTTATGCAGTCTCGATCAGAACTTAACCACAGAATTTAGGCAATTTAAATTCATTCTTTTGACAGTGATATTGTCTATTAATAAATAATTGAGTTGAAACTATTTCTCGTTTTTTTGGACTATCTTATTGGATAAACCTAAAGCATAATATAGTGGAAATGCTAATAATATTCCATAGTGTCGTGTGTAGCTAATTAAAGGAGAAATCATGGAAGGTGCATGGCTTTTCCCTTTAATATGAAACAAAATACCTTATGATTGAAAAATGTTATAAGAAAGCTTTACACTGCACACCTCAACTTAACCAATATGTAATTTGTTATTTTTGTCCTTCTATTAAAACATAAACATATTTAAGCATTAAGATATATAGAATGACAAAAATGATTAATTACATGTTGATTAGGCGGAGATGTGTGGTATAAGGCTTTCATATAGAATTAATTCTCCAGCATGATCAGTAACCAAGACATGATTAACTTCAATCAAACCCACATAAGTAGATTAATTTCTATTTGAGTCGTAGCTAGGTGGCTATAGGCAGTATAGGATCATGTTCGGAGCCCTACTACAAAAGAACAAAAAGATGAAACATTTTGAATCTTTTCCAACGACTTATAGTAAAGCGGAGATTGGAGAAGTGCCCTACAAATCTAAAGGAACTAGTGACTGAAAGATATATGCAAGATTTTGACAAGAACCCATTAACAATATATAATTTTGCTTTTGTTCCTTTCTCATTCCTCATTTTTCTTTCTTCACTTTCCACCATTCCACACAAATATTCCCTTCAAATAAAGGTGGAAATGATTGTGGGAAGAGCTGGTCCCACTATATATAAATCAATCAAATTGGAAATTTATGTCGTTGTTAAGCTAAGCATGAGCTAGCTAAGTCAAGGTACGTACAGAACGATGAAGGTTTCCCAACCTTGGATCAGATCGATGTTGAAACCAACATGACCGTCCACAGCCCATCATCATATATGCAAGGAGTACTACTACTACGACCATTACTACAACTCATGAGTACTAATCCATGGCTAATGGAGGAAACTGTATCCTCATTAACCATTTAGGAAACAAAAAGCTAGCTGAAAGCTGCAACTACCATGACCGCATGATCATATGACCACATAATATAACATTTAATAAATATTTATTTTCTGAAAACTAAAATAACAGCAGTTTAGCAACGGTTAAAGTCGATCCCTTTTAACAAAAAATAATATAATTTTCCTACACTCAAAAGACTTAAAACAATTAAAGGAATATTAGTAAGCCATGCATGGGTGGGAGGACGTTCCTATCTAAGGGACATTCGATTCAGAAAGTAATTGTCAGGATCAGTCATATATATAATTTGGGGATATGCTTGCGATCAGTGAGGCATTAATGTGTTTGGATTTATTTCTCTATTTGGGGATAACCTTGATCCAATCCCCTTCTATCCAGATGGAAACAAATGCTCCTTTGACAACATTTTGTTTTTTAATGGCTCCCTCAAAAGTTCAAAGACCCTCCTCCCTCTAACGACTAATTAAAAACTAAAAAAGTTACCCAATTTTCCGTTGTTCATAGCTTCTTCCTTCAGTAGTATCATCGTCGCCTCTCATGGCTATTTTGCAGCAGCACCATCGCCAGTACTCTCTATTTCTCGATCTTGCTGAAAGGTTTGATTGATGGTTTGGGCCTTTGGACCATATTTGTTTTAAAAGAAGCTTCTAGGAGAAAGTCAAGATAAAAGTAAATGGAGCAGCATAGGAGCTTCATATTCAAGCACTAGCAGCCTAAATCCCGTGGAGGTGAGGCCCAAGTTAATGATTAGAAGATCATGTATAAAAAATTTCAAGCTCAATTCAAGTGCTCAGCATTACTGAGTCCACAAGTTTCGTGGTAGCTCTTCATGAAACTTGGTTTTGCTCAAAATAAAATTAGAGAGCATAATCATCACCTAGCTTCAGAGGAGTCATTCCTATCAAATGTAAAAACCCAAATTTTTTCTATTAGACACAGATCGGGAAGGAATGAGAAATTGATAAGAGCTGCTGCTATATAGCGTATCAAAAACTCCTCTAAATAATTCCCGAAAAAAAAAAAAAAAAAAAAACCTACCTCTCTAACAGAATTCAAGACTCGGGCAAGAAAATATTGGCATTCAGAATGCATGGGAATCGAACAGAAGAAATAAAATATTGAGAAATAAAGAAGGCATTTCTCTTCATTTTATTCAAGTAGTCCAAGGTACATTGACTGACCAATTGCTACGAAATGAATAAAGAACCTAAAAAGGGGGGAAGCAGCAGGGACTGAGCTCACATTAGAAATCAACGGGTATACCCACTTTCTTCACAAGAATTAGCTAAGTGGTAAAAACAAATTTACATCATTCACTATCAGATCTCTAATTTTAGCAAAGCAGGAAGGTTCTCCTGCCAAAGACTGGAAAAATACCTCGGCCCGAGAACCCCAAGAATCACCACCCGTGCAAATTGCCCCAATTTAGGGCCTGCACAAAGAATATAAATCTTAATCCTAATCTTGGTTAATCTTCTGCCACTGCTCCCAAAATCAATCTTTAGATTATCCGTGTTGTTAGAAACCCCATTAAAGAAAATGAAGTTAGCAACGTCAGGCTCAAGGTGCTGCTCCAAAGGCAGGCCAACCATGATTCTAGAAATTGTCACTCTACTGATCTAAACTTAACTCCAACCTCCTCTGTCCCTAGGTATGACGGGCCTCTGACTTTAAGGCGCTTCGACCCAATCTCTATTGGGGGTGGTTCCCTCATGGTCTTACCCAATTCAAGCTGGAGCCTATCCTTTCTTTGTTGTTCTCGCTGTCTGCTTATTGCTTCCTCATTGACCAAAGTTTTATACTTGATGGAAATGGGACTGTTGCTTCCTCTGGCAAACCTTTCCCTCGAAGAACAATCTGGCGCGTCTTTATAACGAGTAGAAGGGATAAATTTATAATTTGATTCATTAGTTCTGCACCAATCAGATGACAGCAGTGCCCCACATCTCCCTTCAAGTTGGACTTTTTTCAGTCGTTTAAGCCCCTGTTTGTATTGAGATACAACAGAAGTGAGGCAAACTAGAAAATAATTAGAACTAAATAAAAAACTGATACAAAAAGTACCATACAAGAGCATGGACTTGTTAAAAAGCAATGGCATCCCAGAGGAGTAATAACATTCCAATGCCCAGACCAAATGGTTACGAGCCTACTATTCAACTAATTAATCAAAAAATCAAGAGGCAAAAGTAATTTCACAAACGTTTGCTACCTGCGCTTAGATTTGAGAAAATCAATAACTAGTAACATCTGCAAACAGGCATTAAAAGAGTCCTATAGAAAGCTTATGAAGAGGTTTTTTCAGCTATATCTTTGCGGTCACATTGTGCAGCCCTAATACTTGAAAATAATACAACCCAATGCATGCATCCGAAGTTAAGAGTACCTGGTGATCAGAATGCTTTGAACCCATGGCATCATTAATCTCTCTTTTCTCAACCTTCTGTGAAGTACGACGCTTAACTCTAAAACTTTCGGAATCAGAATCGTCACTGTCTTGATCCACAATGGGCTTCAACCCGGATTGATGAAGATTGCTTGGAAGTGTACTCAAGGATTCTTCACAAGACTGGGAGGATTTAGAAGATTCATATGCACGGTGTGAAGCTTCAGAATACTTTTTAGAGTCAGGATTCCCAGAATTACAGTTGGCATTCCCCTTAAACTGCTTGACAAAATAGAAATACCACAACAACTTCAATTAGTTCAATATTAGATTTAGAGTTAGTTTACTCCTTGCACAGAAGTGGAAGTAACCACAAATTCTATATCCCGAAGGACAGCCACATTTGGCAATCAGAGAGCTAGATCTTACATTGTTTGGAACTGTTCTCTCAAGAGGAAGAGTTGATGCAGCACAAGAAAGGGGAGCTTCAGATACTTCAAATTTTGTATTCTCTTTGCCATAACTCCACGTGGGCTGCCTATCAGCAACATGCTCTGCTTCTTGTGATTCATCCCCAGTTGTAACATAGAGATCAGGCTTCATCTCAAATTGTATCTCACAATAAGGGGAATATCCATCTTCTCCAGCTCTCTCAAACATACATGAAAAGGGGTGTGAATACAAATTATCACTACCTCTAGCTTGCTGATGAATCTCCTCTAATATTCCCCCTTCCTGCTCAAACTTCTTGGCTGCAGCTTCCATTTCTGTAATATCCACCCTCAGAAAGAGAGTATGATTGCTCCCACACGAGAAGTCAAGGGAAGCAACATCTGGGTTGGGCAATCAGGATCATCATAAGTAATCAAGAAGATGCAAGCAAAAAGAAGGGTCTATCTGGATGTCTAACAAAAACTTGAATTCATTCACTGTGTTTAAAGTATAATTTTTTGAGGTGAAAAAATCCATCATCATAAATGGGAAATTCAAGATTAAGTAACTATAGCATCCTAAACAAAGATTATGTCATGAATCCCAACTTCACCAAATAATAGCAATGCTCCAATTTCTGTCACCACCCCATTTAAGATGATGGCTTGATGAATCTGTTTTAAATACCATAAAAACAATGAAAGGACTGTTCAGACTCCATGAGACAACCATCCCGTCTCTAAAAGATCATATCACTTCAGTTATTACGTTAGTCCCATGAAACAGCAAGTCAGAGCAAAGCATACCATGGCAAAGGCACACGGGGTGCGTGCAACAGTTGCAGTTGATATAAGCTATGTAACAGTCACGTTTGCATATGCTGCATACAATTGTTTCATGGGCAACTGAAGAAACACCCGTGCAAGCCCTTGATTTCATCAAGGCCCAGCGAGCAAAATGCTGGAATCGCATCAGATTTACAAAAGAAATCTTAATGCTATGATGTGAAGCCAAGTCTGCTGATGAATAATCAAAATCTTCAAGTTCTAAACTCCTATAGAGCAGCATTGCTTCTTTACACAGAAGTTCTTCATGTGGAAGCAAAGGCACCCTGTTAAGGAAAGCATAGCGTCGGCTGGCCACCGCCCCCAAAGGAAACCAATCACCAATTGCGAAGTTCACAGCCTCCCCACAATTGAAACCTAGAGTTCCATAACAACATAGGTACATTTCAGAAATTTCGACAGTATCAAGAATGGGAGAGATCACTGGAACATCTATCTACTACTCCTGCGTAATTTTGATCAGTGGGATAACCAAACTGTAAATCCTACCATGACTGAATCCAGCATGATATGCTCTTGGGAAGGTAATTACGAACTCCCCAGGATTTTGCACAGCTTTGTAGACAGGGACACCATGTTCCAATAGAATATTCGGTGGAAACAAAGTAGTTTTCCCTAGAAGAACATCAAAGGCTCCATCCTCGCCATCAGTTGATAAAATATCGTGAGTATAGACATGTTCCCTGACCACTTTTTCAAATTTCAGAGCCGCATCACCTGGAATGCCATACCAAGTTTTTGCTGCCCCACAGTGATGGTAATTAATACTGCATACACAAAAAGAAAAAATAAACAAACAAAATACCTACGATGATGCTTCTCGACAAACAAAGCAGAGATACTGGATAACGGGAACTCTTGAAGAGAAAAATAGAAACACATACCTGTACAAATAATGGTCTTCCACATGCCAAGCAAACATACTGAACAGCATTCCAATGTAAAGCATAGGTTCAGTTACCCCCTAAAATAGATGCAATATAAGTGAATGAATGCAAATTGTGTGAAGAAGGCAAAGTTTTCAAGAAAGCAGAAAGTCATCTTCTTATTACCGGAATAGCTCTATCCAGAAGACGCAAAATGGATTTGGGCAAGCGTGAAAGTTTCTGAAATAGCAGAAAAGAAATTATATATAAGACTTAATAGAATGTAATTTAGAACAAATAATAAGTCCCCAAACATAATAAAAGGAGAAAATGATCTTAAATAATGTAAAACTTGTTGGGCGTAATTAAGGTACTAGAGACAAAAGATGTTCAAAGCTTAAAAGGAATAAAATTTTCTTTTCTTTAAGGGTGAGGACCTGGGGAGGAGAAATGGATTGAGAAACAAGATATCAGTTTAATAGAAAAATAAAAAAAGAGATAAAAAAAGGAAAATTTAAGAGATACGTAGTGCTACACAGGATAAAAAATCACACAGGTGTCTTGCAAGTATTTCAGTCTTCTTAGGGAGAAGTAACAACAGAATACTAAAAGAGACACCGCTATTAATTCTCTCTTTTCAGCTTTCTCCTAACTCCTCTTATGTTTCCATTAATTTCTCCATGATTGGTATCAGACAACTATAACCGGTAGTTATAAATAATTCAAGCCATCAAATTGCCACCAAAGACTGAAATTTTTAAAGCCTATGCCCTTATGAACTCATGACTATTGGAAAGTTATGGGCTAATCCAAGGCTTAAAGCTAGCTTCAAAAGACATCCACATATTCTACAGGTCTAAACCCTATAATATATTTTTTCCTTTTTCTAACAAGAAAAAAAGGTTGCTCATCCTATGAATCATTTGACATAACTTATCAAAAAAAAAAAAATGAATCATTTGACATAGGACAGACTGGAGAATCTGTTTATGTTCGCTTACGGTGGGCTTTAGGATAGAAAAGTTATGATGTTGAAAATTTTAGGCTTCAAAGGCAAGGAGAATAACTCAAATTGGAGTTCACAAAAGACAGAAGAAAAGATAAAAGGAGTAATGCTACTCATATCCCACGTAACACCACTGATGTATGCATAGTTTTAAGGTTATTGTTCAATTCTCGATTTTCAATATTTTTTATAGCTAATACATAACCACCATGCTAACTGTATCATGCAGATGTTACAGCCGTAGTATTACAAGTACCATTACTCTTGTGGCAAAATGGTATCCATGAAAAGTATCAGGGAAAAGATTATACAAAGGTCAGTGTGTCTCGATACTCAAACACACCTTCAAAGTCTATAACTACATCAGCATATTTATATAGGACTCTTCAACCTCAAATTCGAGTTTGCAAAAGAAAGAACAAAAGATAAAAGTAGTAAGGCTACTCATAACCCAAGTAACACCACTATGTATGCATGGTTTTAAGGTTATCATTTAATTTTCAATTTCAATATTTTTTATGGCTAATACGTGCCTGCCATGCTAACCGTATCATGCAGACGTTACAGCCATAGCATTACGAGTAGCAT
The DNA here is from genome assembly GCA_011037825.1 of Carya cathayensis. Lineage (NCBI taxonomy): Eukaryota > Viridiplantae > Streptophyta > Magnoliopsida > Fagales > Juglandaceae > Carya > Carya cathayensis. The sequence continues at coordinate 203,850 of QGSO01000142.1, read as the reverse complement.
TACGCTCGTGAAAAAACAGTATCCATGAAAAGTATCAGTGAAAAGATTACACTAAGGTCAGTGTGCCTCAATACTCAAACACACCTTCGAAGTCTATAACTACATCAGCATATTTATATCGGACTCTTCAACCTCTTCCTTATCTATAAGAACTAACTTCTAATTGAGCTACTAAACAGTAAAAGATTTAACTTGGACTCGGAAGATGAAGCCAACTTCTATTTCTAGGCATAACCTGAGCCAACCAACTTTACCAATGTCGTTTCACCAGGCAATGGCAACCGCACAATAGATTAAAAAGTGGTCTACATATTCCCCATTCTTTCTGCACATACACCATGAATCAGCCACAGCAATACGATGTTTCCTTAGTCATCCATGGTGATGATATTTCATATGGAGGCTATCCAAGCGAAAAAGGCTACTTTATATGCTTAGTTCATCAAATAATCTTCTAAGGAAAAGAATTGCTATCCTGAGATACGAGGACCTGATGGAACAAACAGACTGATAACTTGGAAGATCCAGAGGGTCTTATCTACATCTTTCAGTCTTGATCAAGTTGCCAAGAATGAACTTTTTTAACACAACTGATCTTTTTCCACACTAAATAAGTACTTGGGTGTGACAATATCAACAAAGATATACTTATGCCTTTTAAATATTTTTTTATCGATAAACAAAATTTATAAAATTTTATTGATCATAAAGATAGGCAAAAGCCCAAGTATACATTGTGCTATTTAAATCTTAATTGGATTTTAACATAATTTTTACTCCTCTATATGATGTTGTGCAGGGATGTTTAGGGCATTATGCTGCTGTTTATGTGGACTTTTGTGTGGGCCTTATTTGGGGCGTTGCTATTCATGCTAGTTTCAATGACTAGCTAGAACTCAGCATGATGCTTTCCAAAGCAGCATAACTAAAAGTCATAAACTGAGCACTAGATCATCCTCCAACTAAATAAAATCGATTCACATAAAGAAAGAGATAAAATATGCTATTGACACTTGGCCAGTTGTAGATAGACAACCATTCCTCTAGTGCTAAAATTTAGCAAAAGAAATTCTTTAAATTTTATAGATAAAAATTTAAAAGAATTAAAACCTTCAAATTCCATTTGCTATTTCCAAGCTGGTCACTGGCAGAAGACGAAAAAGCACTTCCATCAACATCACATGCATACTCAACACTTTCCGTCTTTCCACAAGCAATTTCTTGCCAAAACTCCTTTTCCATGTATGTGGCAGGAAGACATCCAGCACTATAATATCTACGGGCAAAAATCTTGTTTGCCATCTTCTCGTAATCGCGAAATGTATAATTTCTGAAAATCATACACACTCAGAACCAGAAAAATAAATCAAGTAAAAATATTGTAGCTCTATATGGTAAAGGAACTCACCTTCCACTCATGAAAAAAGTGACCTTATCATCAGAGTCCCACTCTGCAAGTCGAAGAGGCTGGACTCTAGTTGTGAACTTGAATCCAGATTTCTCCTTCATCAATACAACCCCAGCTGGAACAGATGCACTCAATGGGGAAATAATCTTGCATATTCCTGAAATCAGTAAAGATCCAGAAGGAGAAGGGGTTATATTCCATTCATGAGGACAAAAAAAAGTGAAAGCTCCACAGTTTCATTCTCAGAAGCAGCTGTTGCAGCCAAATAAACAGGGAAAAAAAAAATCATTCCATCAGAAAACACCAGAGATGGCAGAAAAATAAAAGAAAAAACATAATAGAAATATCACAGTTGCAGAATCTTCTGCCAGTACAATTCCTCATGTTTGTATCAGTTCATAATTGGCATAAGACAATCAAATTGTTTGATGAAATCCATTTTCTAGATCAATAAATCAGAACAGTCACTGCGTTAGATGGCTTTAATCTTCATCAAAAATATTATTCACCATATACAGAACATGGTTAATCCTTTATTATCCAAGATCTCAACGTGATAAGTCACGTAAAAAATAAAACAGCGGCAGACCAAAACAATTTAGGTATCAAAGTCTAATGCAATATTATTTCGAGCTTCCATGGACAACAGTGTAAATATATAGAGATCTTACAAATACTTTGTACATAGCTAGATTTCTTACAAGCACATTCCATCGTGTAAGAAGTCTGTGTGTATCTGTGCTTGTGGACCATGAACAAACATGGTGTATCAAACTAAAAGTATAACATGTGGCAATCACACTCTCAAAATTCTAATTACTATGACAGGCATGACTCAACTCAGAACGTATAAACAAGGGAAGAGAATCTTACCATATCTAGAGGCTTCTGGAGCTATCTTCTGCAAGAAAGCCAAAGGATCCTCAAATTCCTCCTTTGTTGGACAGTATACAGGGCACTCTGAAATTTTCGCAGTCCATTCCAGATCACTTGTGTCAAACTTGTCAACCTTACGCTTTGAAAATACATCTGCATTACCATGTAGCCTTACACCACAGGATGCTGAAGCTCTCAAAGCATCTCCTCCACTCCTAGTCATCATGTTAGTGATGCTTGTAGTCTCAATAACCGTTTCTGATTTCATTCGCTGAAGCCTTTTAAGCTTCAGATATTCTAACCCATTTCTGGCCTCTTTGGATAAACAAACCCTTCCTTCTACCTGTCAAAAGGCAATATAACTTAATGAAATCAGAATCAGCAAAATGGTAGCAGAGATACAAGTAGATTTTAGACACAGAAGGTTAACTTTTAGTAAAAGTTCTCCATATGATAAAAGGAGTTTACCAATAACCCAGTTCAGCTCCCATTTAACATCTGGTCCATGCATGTCATTAAAATACAGATATTCACTAATTAAACTCAGCTTACAAAATGAATTCAACGTAACACTACCATTAATTCAAACCAAGTAGTGCTCAATAAGCTGCTACCACCACAATGGCTACTGCCACTAGCTAATAATTGCCACTGATCAGCTCACTCAAACTAAATCATGGGTGACAAACCTCTACTTAATATGGGCACATCAACACTACTATACCGTGCAAAAGAATGGGTGCCTATGGCAGTGAAAACATTAAAAAAATGTAGTATATATTTTCCGGCAATAACTGCTAGCTATGCATATTAAAGTTTGATGCATGGATATCAACCATCGAGAACTGACACACTATCTCAACCATAATTTTTAATCTGCACCAAGATTTTGAGTTATAAATCACCCAATTGGTCTCCATGTAATGAATCCAAGATAGGTATCAAACATGGGTACATCAAAGTGGCTATATCATACAAAAAAAAAGGGCATCTATGGAACCCAGAGAAAACATTAAAAAAAAATTCCAGTACATATTTAAGGAAAAACTGCTAGCTATGTTTGTTAAAATGATGCATGGAATTCAACCAACAAGAACTGACTCCACATTGTCTTCACCAACCATAATGTCTAATCTGCTCCACAAGTTTGAATTATAAACCACCCGGTTAGTCTCCATGTAATGAATCCAGGATAGGTCCCAAACAACAAGATCATAGATGATGTGTCCATTCAAATCACCATCGGAAAGGACTAATGAATGTACAAAAAAAAAAAAAAAAACAGAATTACGATTCTGCCATATATGATTTTTGTTGTGTACATTTAATTTCTGTATGTGGGGTTTACTTAAGAATGGGTCTGAAGGCCCTCCTTGACGGGGTTTGCCCCCATCAAAAGATGTAACTTAATGAAGTATTTTTAAAAGCAATCAATTTGATAATAATCTACTGAAATCGATCGTCATAAAAAACATTCATAAAAAATAAAGATATTACGAAGAGGCGAACTACATGAATTAAACGTGAGACGAAAAAGATAGAAACGAAGGACAGCCGAACAAGTTGCATGTACCAAATCCTACAAGAAATGTATATTGGCCCAATATTTTACCATATCAGACTCCTTCCGGTCCAAACATTTTTCAAACGCAACTATCGATCTTATCCATTCTCCACAAATAGTTAAACCATATGGTCAAACAGAATACTAATCGCGAACAGTCTCGTTGAAATCTTCTTCACGTCCAACTTCTTCATTAAATGACACCCAAAAATACATTAGTACAAATACAAAATATTTGTGGTAATTAATTTTATTTTTTAAATGTAAATTAGAAATAAGAAGAAAAACATAACTTCCTACTTTAAATATATATATTTATCCACTCATCGGAAATGCATCGTATACGTTTGATTCATATACTAACAACACCGTCAAAATCTGAATCCTTACAAAACCAGACCCTTATAAAAAACTAATTTGGAAAAATCAGAAAAACTTATCATAATTAGAGAAAAAATTATGAACCCGCTCCAATAGAAAACAATGTCTAAGATCCAAACGATGAAACAGAAGAAGAAAAGAAAATCCACAAAAGCTTTAACAGAAAATTCAGAAAATGCAAATTAAATGCGAAGCCAGAGAAAACCAGACCGAAAAAGATTAACCACATACCATTTCATTCCGAAGTCCTCTACAAGCCTCCGGTTTCGTTCGCTTCACCGTGAGCGGAATAAAAAACAACCACAGAACAGAATCCTAATCTCAAAATCAAACCCTAGATCACGATCTCGGGCATAAAAAACTCAATAACAAGCCTTTAAAGTGAACGAGGCCCGCCACATTCTCTCAAAAAGCGACGAGCAAGACCGGACCAAGTCAGACTCGGAGATCCAAAGTCTCCCGAGACCGAGTCAAGGAAAGCGAGAAGGAAATCAAGGGACCTCGGCGGAAGAGGTCTGGACAATTTTCCGGCGAGATGCGGAGGCTTGTCGCCGGCAAAAATAGCTGTTTACCGGCGAGGAACTATGTTTAAAGGTATGGAAGCAAGGAAGGAAGGCAGGCGGACGAACGGGGTATGAGAGAGAGAGAGAGAGAGGGAGAGGGCTTAGAAAACCGAAAAAGGGCCCCTAAGCTGGATGGCTCATGATTTTATACTACAAAATGTATCAGCGCTTTAAAGGTCAAAACAATATTTAACTAATTTTCTATTTATTTTTAATGAATATATTATTTATATATTTGTAAAAGAATTAAAAATAAAGGGCGGAGAAGTGTGAAGGAAACTAGAAAGTGGAGGTTGTTAGGTGGTTCAAGTACCGTTCAACCAAACGCTTGCCGGCCAACGCGTTTGTTTTTTGTTTTTTTTTGCTTTCCGTGTTCGAGTGACTTTATTACCCCTACAAACTCGGGAACTCTTTCAATAGTAAATGATACGGAACGGACGGTATTGTTGGCTTTTAGAAGGGTATTAACGTCAATTAAATAGACGGTGTCATCGATGAGTTCTGGTTTCTGTTCTGGTCAGAGAGAGATAAAAAGTGGAAGCAAAGGAAGGAACCATCACGTGAGTTAAAAGAGTAAATATGTACAGAATAAGACAATCTGACCGCTCATCTCTTCATCTGTGATTTCAACGGTCACAAAACGAGAGATCCAGCCGATCCCAAATCCTATCCGCACGTAGTTTCTACGTCGAAACTGACGGCCACTACACGATTACTTTCACCCTACCTTCGGTTAGTTAGTCTCTGACGAAAAGACAATTGAATCCTCGTTAGTTCCCCCCTGTGAGTAGAAAACTGAGGGGTTTTATAGACTTTTATCGAACCTCTCCACGAGGAAGGCGGCAAAGTCACTTCCGTAATGTGTGAGAACCACCACAATGCGTGACCGATAGTATGTCCAAAACACACGACGATGACTCGACACGTGGCATTATATCTGCAAAGGAAGTACAGATGGCAGGCGGATAAAGCTGCGTTTTCGAGGGTTTCGTATGTGTGTGGTGCCAGAATGGACATAGCAGGCGGTTACAGCAGGTTTCACGCAAGAAGTCCAACGGGCGGTTCCCGGTTTCCAGTTTCATAGCAGTAATACTTCTCTCTCCTGATCCCATTGGTTGCTTGCACTTTTAGCCTTTTTGCTACGCGGAGGTTGGCCAAATGATTAGTTTTCCAATTTCCACAGTCAGCCTTTGAGTTTGAACTCCGAAGGAAAAGTATACGTAATATTTCCTGCACGATTTGGCGGCTCGGCTCTAAGTCAACCTGGCACACTGCTCTCCCGCTTCAAGGCTCGGCTTGTTTTTAGCCGGCTTCGTCCTCTGACCGAAAAATTCTCCTTCTTTGTGATTCCCTCGTGTTATCTTTTTTCTTGATTCTTATTTCCTCCTTTGTTAAAAAAAAAATTGGAAAATTAACAAAATTTACCCTGTATTTGTTAATTCAAATAATAAATATTTTATATTTTCAAACTACAATGTTTTAGGATTAAATACCAAGTAATGCTGGGTATTGACGAAAATACCAAGTAAACAGGTTGAAATCACTTGAATGCCTTTTCCATTTTGGCGTATTGGATGTTTGGGACTACAAAGCACGATGTCCTTTCTCTTTGGACCAATTAGGAAACAAGCTTTTGTTACGGGTAAAGAGATCCCATGCTAGATTCTGCATGTCTCTACCCTCTAAAATTATTCAAATTCATATGTTTCACCAAAGTTAAGACTTTAATAATTACATAAATAAGAAATTAATATTACTCTTTATTCAAGATATTCTTAATCATATGCGCATTAATCGAAGTTGAAAGTTGCTTAAAATGTACAAGATTAACTTAAGTGACTAAAGATTATAAATTTAAAATAAAAAATAATCTTTTCTATTTAATTGGTTGATATAAAATCAAAATGCATCAAATCAATTGAAGATAAAAAAATAAAAAATAAAAGATATATGATTGTGGCGGGGGTGCAACATTTATACATGATCATAACCGAAAACAGTGAACCAATTAGATAGGTAGTTATCTGTTATCTAGATTGCTAAAATGGGTAAATATCAAAGGTCCACGAGAAAAGATCCAAATGTTTGAAAAATCATCAATAATGTAGGAAGTAAAATGAACTTAAATAGAGAGAGAGAGAGAGAGAGAGAGAACAGAAGGGATAGCAAAAGGGATCGATATTGTCGTCACATGCAGCATGTTACATTATTATTATTATTACTATTATAAAATATAAGGGGATGGTTTTCTTTAAGCTGGGAAGAGGAAATATGAATGATGTGGATGTGCAAAATTCCGTTTGGGACCATTTCCAAAGATGAACATCATTCACTCGAGACGTCGAGGTGGTGGGGGCAGACAGTAATTGGTCGGTATGGACGTACATGGGTCGTTAACCGACCGGGTTTTTGAACCCCTGCATGCAGGCTGCGGTGGCGGTGCAGGTAGATTTCTATTACTATCAACATTAATTAATATTTTTTCAGGATTATATATAATTTCCAATATTTTATATATATTTTTAATATATGTGGACTATATTGGAATACACATATATTGTTTGTGACTACAAAAAATTGATCAGGTTAATTATTTATTGTGAAAATGATTATTTTCTGTCAGAATAAGTGTTTTGATCCCAAATAGTCATTCTCATAACATATAATCCGTCATAATGATAATATTTCTTGTAGTTAATTTATTATTGTCTCCTTAGGTTAATGTACGATATCAATTATTGAGAAATAATATTTGCAGTCGTGAATTGTGTTTTTACAACTGTATATCTCACTCTTTTTCACAATGATTCCATTGCGTTTGCGCACTCCACAACTGTATGTAGCATTACTGTTAATTATTAATGTTTTTTTTAAATGTTGAAAGACTATATAATTAACATCCAATGTGTATATATTATATATTGGCAGATTATAATGTTGTAATTAGAGTTTGGTTTATTTCAATATATACAGATAAGTCCTTTGGAACTTTACACTTGAGCTATCTTCGTATATATAGCTAGATAAGTCATTTGACCACACATTATTTACGGAACATAATTTGATTTAGAAGATAAATTTTAAAATTTAAATATTATAAATCAAATTATAACACTTAGATAATATTTGATATAAAGGCCTTCAAATAGTACTACTCAATCACATAAAGTCATATTAATAAAGATTCACGCCAGACCTGTCTAGCTTGCATAAGACTATTATATGAGTGTGTATCTGTCACGTTCTCTATGGTTGATGCCATATATTTTTTTTTTGATAAAAGAAACTCATTCCATTCATAAGGAGGACATACAACTTTGACTTTAAACAACAAATCAATTACAAACGTTAATAGCTCCTCAACACACTACTGTGGTTGACATGGTCTAGTCCAGACGCCAAACTCTAAAGACCTAAGTCTAAGAGACAGCACAACTCTATTCAAGATAGAGTTACCAACGCCCGTACCCGACTAAACGGGACAGGGAACACCAAGCACCGCCAAGCGGAGGGGGGGATTACTCCATTAGGACAAAAGTCCGAAGGTACTATTTTTTTTTTTATATATATATATCTGAAAATAAAAGACAAGACAACAAAAAAACTACAATGGAGACACTGTGCACGGAAAACCAGCGTAACCACTAGAAAACTGTAGCGCGTGCATCACACGCGCCACGCTGGGAGAGGACCGACGGCCGATCTTGGAAAAGTCTAACTCACAGGCTCCAGAAATGCCGCTCGTGGCGTCGGCAGAGGGCTTCCCGACGGCGCGTGGATCACACGCGCCCGAACACCGGGAACCTTCAAACTGCGCGTGCGAGTGAACCGCCGCTCCGTTTGCCGTCGTATTCGGTAGTCTTGAAGATCGGTGGCTAGGCAACGCCATGGAGGTCGCGTGGTGGTCGGTGGTCGCCGGATTCTTCCAGATTTTCAAATCTCCCTTATTCGGCCTGAAAACAGAAAAAAACCAGAAAAACCAACGGAGGGGGGGGGGGAGGGAGGGAGGCGGGGAGAAGGAGGGAGGGGGAAGGGAGCCGAAGCTCCCACCCCCTCTAGCCGAGAGCTACGGTGGTTTTTGATGTATAAGCACGAGAGAGAGAGAGAGAGAGAGAGAGAGAGAGAGAGAGAGAGAGAGAGAGAGAGAACTCCCGGTTGATGCCATATATGAAGCATATTAATTCCTATCTCAAAATTAAAAATTATTTTACTTTGGTTAAGCAACAGCATATATATAATTAGCAAGAGGATGATAATTTTTTACTATTATATATTCAATCATTCAAGCTAGCTTGTAATATTAAATATATATATATATATATATATATATTCTTACCAACCAATTAATCTAATCTATCCACCAAAAAAAAAAAAAATTATGAGAGAAGTACCCAATTAGCAGCAACCACGCCACCAACAACAACAGCACTAAGCAACAAGCAATTAATTCATTATAATATAAGGGAATCTCCTCGAAAGCAGGTATCCTAATCCTCATGCCTTAAAATACAATTCAACGCTAGCTAGCTCCATATATTTTTACATGGCTGTAACGAATCTTTCTATTTTGAATATGATATTGCAATGGGTGGACCCCTATAACCCACCAATATATATAAGGATGTAAATGCAATGGGAAAGTGATCTTTTAAGAAAAGTTGTGGGGGACCCAAATTCAGATATGAAGTGTATATTAAGGCCAGGTTAAGTCAAGTCTTAATCAGCGAGCTAGCTAGCCGTCTATATGTGCATGTATATATATAGATCATGTCATTTTTGGTACCGTACGTACTGTTGTCATCACAATGACGCAGATTGCAACTTGGGCTACCTTTTTGCTTGCAACAAACGATATTTATATATAGTTATATATCGATCGATCGGAAAGATTGGAAGATTGCACTGGAAAAAGAAAGTTTCGGTTGCTTGGAGTGGATTCATTAATGCACGTACAAGAAAATTGAGCTTATTGTTTAGAACACACTTCATGAAGGAACTCATGCATGATGAAGGGAACTTGCTCTAAACCCATGTAGACCCTACTATATATATAAATTTTCCTTTCATGGGATACTAATTTTCTGGCAAGCTTGAGCTGTTGTCTCTAGCTGCTAGCTTCATAATTTGGTCAAATTTATAAGGCAGATAATCATGTTAAGGCCAAACGGAGTTTGAAAGTCAGTCATTTTTTTAAGTTTTTGTTCTTTTCCCTGCAAGCACGTATTATATTGATTGGCTATTCTATCAAGGGGTCTTGGCCAAGTCCATGTGCTGACATTGGTACTTTTGAATGAAACAAGGGAACCCGATCATGACCATCATGAGTACTTTAGGACATGTGACAAAAAGAAATTAAAATTATGATATATGTATAGAAAAAATAGTACATTCTTTTTTAATTGTCTTGTTTTACTCAAAGTATTTATGAGAAAATCAACAAAACTATAGGAAAAACTATTGACAGTGATGTGAAAGAAAGTGATCATTACACGAGAGGAAGGAAGGGGGGTAATGTGGCGGAAAAGATGGAGAGAGAGATGCATAGTGGCCACTATAGTACTACAGAGGAGAGAATGAAAGGAGCAAGAGAGTGGAAGTAGCGGCGTAGATAGGACGACTACTAATTTTTTGACACGGTATATGAATCTGACACCAAACTAGAAAAGGTTTGACACTTTACATTTGTTCTATTCCCTGCGACCCCAATTTTGGTGTACAAGGAAAGATCAATGGGTGTTGAGGTCATGTGCGTTAGTTTCGGGGAAAAGAGGGACAGGAAGAATGATTTATTTGGATTGACTAGTTTTGTGAGGTCCAACTGTACGATCAAGTAAATGTGACACCCTCCATTCTAGTTTGGATTTGATGGAAATTGAGATGTAGCGATGGTTGCATACATTTTACGTTCATCAAAGTTATTATGCATGAATTTAGCAAATTATTATTAGTAACACGCAATAATAATAATTTACAGTAAATTAAAAAAATAATCTAAAACTCGTATGGGATAAATTTACTTCCCAATATAAACATTAATTATCACCAAAATATTCACATAACAAACCATAAATCATAAACTGAACATATTAACCTCCCATTTTACAGATATGTACATTCATACACAAATATCATGTCTCCAAAGTGTTCAATGTTTACAATATCATCCTTTCGAAAAACTTCTTAATCAATGTACTTCGGAACATTAGTCTACTTTTCCTCCTAGTCTTGTGCTACTTGCTTTACAACAAAATTTATGGTTTCGAAGAGCGACACTGTAGTAGAACTACCACATTGACATTATTATAATAATCTCAGTAAGTTAGCCCCTAAGACTACACTTGTGAAAATTATGCAATGACATATATTAAAAACTATGCAAATGGATGCATATGTCAATATTCATATTAAAAAGACTCATTAAAATTTCTAACACCAGATTTTATCATATTACCCTACACCTTGGGCTTTCCATCATAATTGTGTGCACGCCTGGCTCTCTTCATCACACCTTCGAGTAACATTCATCGACGTGACTTCATTTAAAAAATGCATTTAACATCACTAGCCACCGCCAACAGGAGGGCTCCCCTACGTCTCAGGTTGTTACATATTACCTCTATCGTGGTGTAGATTATTCCTCATCAATCCATGGTCTATCTTTAGACACTCTATTGTAGACAGAAGAGTTTCACTAGAATAATCTTCCATTCTAGCATAGGAGTCATGAGGTTTCATAAATAACTTTACACTAATTTATGCGATGATGCTATGTTATGACAAACATATAATTTTAGTTGTAAGATAACGTAATCCAATCATACTCAACTCTACTAGTTAATAAATAGTCATTCACAGGACATCACGAAGTGTAGTTCAAAGTTAACTCTCTTTCAATTACTCTTGAGCTTGTTGTCCAAGTGAAGATCTTGAAAGAACTGAGGAAGAATTTTTTTATATATCTCATTTCATGTTCTGCACAAGTGTATATATACTGAAGCAGAAGCTGTAGATAACTATACAAGGTAACTTAATCTATAAAAGGTAACAAATCAATATTAAACTACTATCTGTTACAAGAGATCAAAATGCTGATAATGGTGATGCTAATATCTTGGAGACTTAAATGATATTGATCTGCATTAGCTTCAGTCATATGCTGTCATTGTCATTTTGATTTCTTTCCTTAATAGCCCCCCGCAAGCTAATGGGTGAATCTTGAACCATTAGGTTATCACGTAACAATGAAAATCTAGTTGTAGTGAGACCTTTTGTAAAAATGTTAGCAACTTACTCTGTAGTAGAAATATGCTTTGCTGCAATATCCTTGTTTTGAATCTTATCCCTTATGAAATAATAACCAATTTCTATATGTTTAGTCCTAACATGAAAAATGGAATTTGAAGCTAGAGTTGATACACCTAAGTTGTCGCACTCCAACATTGGAGTGAAAAAAAAGAGAGGTCCAAAACATTTCAGTAGTTGCCAATGCCATTGACTTGTACTCTGCCTTAGTGCTAAAGCAAGATACTACTGCCTGTTTCTTTGCACTCTAAGAGATCAATGAGGAACCCAACTACATAGCAAAACCTGTTGTGGATCTTCTGTCATCAATGGACCCTAACCAATCTGAATCACAATATACATTAAGGAGAAGTGAGCTTGGTGTGTACTGAAGTCCATAGTAAGGTATAGCCTTCAAATACCTTAATACTTTTTTAAGTGCTGTGAAATGTTCAATTGTTGGGGAATGCATGAACTGATAGAGTTGATTTACTAGGAAAGCTATGTTAGGTCTAGTAATGGTATAATATTATAGTGCTCCAACTAGCAGTTATTCAGTACCATCTATGAGAGGCTCTCCATTGTGTTTTGACAATTTGGAACCCGAGGCTAGTGGATTAGAGTAAGGTTTTGCCCCTAGCATCTTAGCTCAACGAAGTAGATCAACTGTGTATTTTGATTGATTGAGATGAAGACATTTTGAGTCCTTGTGAACTTGAATTCCCAATAAGTAATGTAAGGTGCCCAGGTTTTTCATTACAAAATCCCGACTCAGCTAAGTGATTAGTGTTTGAATAAATGAAGCACTTGAGCCTGTAATTATTAGATCATCCACATAAACCAATACAAAAATACTAATGGAGTCAATGTGATATATGAAAAGAGAGTAATCAACTTGAGATTCCTCAAAACCAAGACTTAGAGAAGCTTGGGACAACCTTATAAACCAAGCTCGAGGAGCTTGTTTGAGACCATAGATAGCCTTTTTGTAACAGCCCGCTAATTCTTATCTCTGTACTATTTTCTTCCTTTTCTTTTCACGCATAGTAGACGGCAAGACAATCTGTTTTGGATTCTTTCCCGACAGCAATCACATCTCTCTCGTCTTTACCTTCATCTGGAATCACGCGTATAGATTATCTTTTCCGTAAATCACGTAATTTGTTCTTCACCGACAACTGTAAAATCATGAACAGCTTTATCCTAAGCGTTGTACCTCGATGGCGTATTCCGGATCTTATCCACCGAATTTCAAAGTATTAGATAAGCTTGTTTTTAAAATAATACAATTATAATAATTTAATGAGCTCTGAAAATATTATAATTGTGGATAATTACTTAGATTAAATATTTTAGTTGTTTTAAGATATTAAGAGATTTATTTTTATGTTGAAAACTTTTATTTAAATTAAATGGTTTTATCCTCTTTGAGTGATTAAAAATACTTTATCATTTTAATAATGATGAAGAAATATTATTTTATAAACCTTAGTTTATAAAATAATCATCTATCTTAATTCCTCTCAGTGTTTATTTAAGTGTTTTATGCACTTTGATTAATTAATGATACTTTATCATTTTATACAATGATGAAGAAAATATTATTTTATAAACCTTAGTTTATAAAATAATATTCTATATTAATTTCTCTCAGTGTTGTAATTAAGTATTTTATTAATTTAAATGATTTTATTATCTTCGATTAATTAACGGTACTTTATCATTTTAAATAATGATGAGGAAATGTTATTTTATAAATTTTAGTTTATAAAATAATATTCTACCTTAATTCATCGTAGTGTTTTATTTAAAGTGTTTTATTTAAAATAAAACACTTACGCGTTTTCAAATCAGTGTTTTAACTCACCGTTGGTTTATTTGAGGATCCCGAAGCGTAGGATTGAAGTTAATTACCTAGGCCCCTACTCTTTTCCCTTCACTTTTTCCTTTTTCCTTTTTCTTCTCTCTCTCTCAAGAGTTCCCTCTCTGTGTTTCCAGCTTTGCTTCTCAGATCCAAGCCGGTTTGTGACCTGCATGGGTCACCATAAGCACGATCTGATTCATCTTGGTGTTGAACCGTGGCGTGGTTAGTATAGCCTCTCTGGTGAAGGCGCTGGACCAGTGACAGACACAGCCAAGCTCCCAAAGTGGAACTACGATGTTTCGAGCACCGGCCAAGCCCCCGGGGAAGATTCGTTGGTGCCAAATACGTCCGGGGAGATTCCGGCGCTTGTGATATCCGTTATTGGCGTAAGAGTACCACCAGAAAGGGCCGTCTCCACGGCCAACTGGCACACGTGCCACATGCCGCGCGACAGAAGTCCAACAGAATCGTCCACCGGATTCACTGTGCGCCCGCATGCTTCGTATAGCAAGGACTGGAACAAAAGTGATGCTCTAAGCCTTGGGTTAATTAAATCCAAGCTTTGTCTTGAGGGTGATTCGAACTCAAGCCATATGAGAAAGCAAGAACCTAATCTGGAGCATATCTGTTATACGCATGCCATAAAAGCTCCTGTTACCTCTTCACAACATCCGGCCCTAATACCATTCCATTTCAAGGAATTACGGCTAATTGATGCGGTGGGAACAAGCCAACGTCCAATCAAAGGCTCAGGCTTTAAGTTTTTCGTGAAGAACACAATCTGCATCTGTAAGTGCCCAACGACAACAGGTGGGCCTCCGGTACCTTCTAGTTTGATACCTGGAGCTTCAATCCGTCGGCCACGAGAGAGAGAGGGAGAGAAAAAGAAAGAAAAAGAAAAAAGAAAAAAAGAAAAAGTGAAGAGAAAAAGGTAGGGCCAGAGTATAACGCTTCAATCCTACATTTCGGGATCCTCAAATAAACCAACAGTGAGTTAAAACACTGATTAAAAACGCTTAAATGTTTTATTTTAAATAAAACACTTTAAATAAAACACTACGATGAATTAAGGTAGAATATTATTTTATAAACTAAAATTTATAAAATAATATTTTCTTCATCATTATATAAAATGATAAAGTATCATTAATTAATCAAAGTGCATAAAACACTTAAATTTAAATAAGAATTTTCAACGTAAAATTAAACCTCTTAATATCTTAAAACAATTAAAATATTTAATCTAAATAATTATCCACAATTATAATATTTTCAGAGCTCATTAAATTATTATAATTGTGCTACTTTAAAAACAAGCTTATCTAATACTTTGAAATTCGATGGATAAGATCCGGAAAAACGCCATCGAGGTACAACGCTTAGGATAAAACTGTTCATGATTTTACAGCTGTCGGTGAAGAACAAATTACGTGATTTACGGAAAAGATAATCTATACGCGTGATTCCAGATGAGGGTAAAGACGAGAGAGATGTGACTGCTGTCGGGAAAGAAACCAAAACGGATTGCCTTGCCGTCTACTATGCGTGAAAAGAAAAGAGAAGGGTGAGGAGATAAAACTAAATTTTAGCGGGCTGTTACAAGACAATTGAATAATATTCCAATTTATGTTAAGTCCAGTTTCAGATCAAATACATGATAAGTCAAGTTTTAGATCAAGTCCATGTTATGTTATGCTCACGTATATGTTATGTTCATGTCATGTTATGTTCAAGTTTATGTTATTTTCAAGTTCTTATTTATGTTATGCATGTTTACGTTCATGCTATATTTCAAGTCCATGTTATGTTTCACGTTCATGTTATGTTGTTTGTTCATGTTATGTTTTAAGCTTAAGTTCATGCCATGTTAAGTCAAGTTCAGTTCACGTTTAAGTTTTGGTTATGTCATGCTATATGTCAAGTTATGCTATGCTTATGTACGACTATACTTATGCATTTATGCTTTTACTGCCATGCATGCATCTTTAACCTGTGTGTGAGTTTTATGTTAACTTACTGAGATTTGTAATCAAATCTCACTGTGGTAGTCCCAACTACCATTCCCCCCGAATGGTAGATCTTGTTACAGGACCCGAAGGAGAATTGGAATCTGACCAACTGAATACGGTCGACTAGGCCACGGTGCGATGTTGATGATGGTATAGTATTTAACTTAGGTTAATACTTGTACTTTTGGAGTTGTATCTCAAGTATTCTTTTGATCACAACCATTTTGGACTAGTGTGGTGATCACGGCTTTTTAGTATGCCTTTATGTATGAAATATGTTTCAAGTATTTGGGATATTTTTGGTTTGGTGCATAGTTTTGCTAAAGAGAAAAATTATCCGCTGCGAATATTGCATAATGCTAGATGCATGTTAGGAACATTGCATCTTATCTGTCATGAACGGGGGCAGGTAACCTTGTGTTGCATGTCTCGACGCTTCAAATGTCCGTTTAATCCCAAGCGGAATTTGGGGGCGTCACAGGTGGTATCAGAGCAATACGTCTCTGGGTTGTAAATCCATATGTTCTTAGGAAATGCACCAAATACTAGGTTTGAGATTTTAGTCTTCATTAGGCTTGAATTTCTTTGAGATCATGTGCAGAAAAGCGATATAGTGTTAGAGTTCACAAACACACATGATCAGTTAGCAGATTTATTCGCAAAACCTTTACCAGAAGATAGATTATGTATGATTAGAAGAGAAATAGGTATGAAGCATGTTACGAATATCTCTTAAAGGATAAAACCAGAGTTCATAAATATAGAGATATTTTTTTTAATAAAATGCTTCTACATAAACTTGAGGTTCTTAGCCTCATGTTGGAGACGCTCATTCTCTTCATACAATATCATATCATCCCTATTCATGGGAACTGGCAAACGGAATGAAGAATCCAGTAGAGTTTTCAGCTGTTTATTCTGCTGCCGAAGGATTCCTTCCCTGGTGTGAGACTCTTGAACAATTCGTTGTAGTACAGCAATTTGTTCTTTAAGCCTTTCAACCTCATTGTTTTTGGCTTGTACCCGCTGGGAAAAAGCCACAATAGAGGATGAGTAGCGAGTCCCAAGACTCACCAAGTCATAGATAGCATCGGAGTCTGACTTATTAGCCATACTAGTATTTTCTTGCTGCATCATGGCACCAATGGCAGCTGCAGAAAGGACAGGAGGTTGAGGTGCTGAATACCTCATGGATGGATCTAGGGAAATGTTAGAAGATTGAGCCATTGAGAAAAGAACTGAAAACTTAAGGCGAGAATGTTGAAGGAATGCAGAGGAGTTATAGAGATGAGAATAAGTTTTGATGCATATTGGATTGAGTTGAAGACTGACTTTATAGAGATAACATAAAGAAGAAGACAAACTAGTTTCTCTTCAAATCTTATTTAGTCAAAAGAAATACAAGATATGCTGGACACGCTTTGTCAAAAGTTTCTTACTAAGCCAGCTAGATTAACAGTAGTTTGTCCCTATTTCTCTAGAAAACGATGAACCTCTGCTGTTATCTGTCGATGTTGACCCTGTATCTGAATCCTTTCTCGTTCCAGCTCTTCTATTCGTGGTTGCAGATCATGAGCATACCAATCTGCAAATTTCTTCAACTCTTGGTTTTCTTGCTGTAGCCTTTTATTCTCCATATCCTTATTAGCAAGCTTCTGTTGTAACTCAGATATTCGGATGTTAAGATGATCAATCTCACTTACCCTCGTCAGTAACCTCCGAGACATGATCGTAACAGAGGCAGCATATTGACTACTGAGCTTCCATGATTCTGTAATAATCTCAGAATCAGTCCTACTAGAAGAACAGTTCGCTGCTCCTATCGTAGTATTGACGACCTCAGGAGAAAAGATTGATGGTTGATGCGTCAAGGGTTCCTGATTCAAGTCTGGAACATTAGTGGAAGAGTTTTGCCCAGCCATTATTTTGTTATGGAAAAACAAAACACAGGTCAAGAAGCGATGTTTTTCTTTACGATGGATGAAGATGATCCTGTTTCTTTATAGAAACTCAAAGCCTTCAATCACGGTTGTTATCAACATCAGGCGTTTGTTCAAATCGCCAGCTGTATTAAATTCATAGAGTAGGCCCCTAGACTTTGCAGCACTTGTCGGGTGACGGACGGTTCTTTTTTTTCAAACTATCTACAGTGTTTTAAGCGTGTTTTACGTTTGTACTTGCGTCGATTTCGAGGACGAAATCTTCTTTTTAGGAGGGGAGGATGTAACAGCCCGCTAAAATTATCAGTTTTGGATTCTTTCCCGACAGCAATCACATCTCTCTCGTCTTAACCCTCTATCTTTAGTTATTTATGTTTAACATAGTTGATTTGGTTGGCTGTAGACTGTGTAGTTAGTGTTTGTGGAGTTCGCTGCGTAGTTGTGAAACGAAGTGTGGTTGTGAAGTGTTAGGCTTGATTTTGTAGTTTTGTGGACTGTGCTGTGAAGTATAGGCGTGAGATGGATGCCGTAGATGTGATACGGCGGGTTGTGTGAAGAGAATACGCGTGTAGCGTATTCTGTGTAATGCAGCGACGCGCCGCGCGACATGCGCTGTAGTGATGTGGGTCGTAGAAGGAAGGGAGTACGCATGTAGTGTACTCCGTGTGGTATGGCGATGCATCGTGTGATGTGCATCGTGTTGATGAGTGTTGTAGCGAAGGAAGTACGCGTAGCGCGTACTCCGTGTCGCGTAGCGATGCACCGTGAGACGTGTATCGCAGTGATGGGTTTTGTAGTGTGAATGGAAGAGAGTTCACGTGAGTGTACTCTGTACTAAGTCGTGATACACCGGATGGCGTGTCACGAAGGGTTGAATGGCGTAGCAGAGAAGTGTGGAGCGTATGGTGTAATGTTGGGAAACTGTATGACAGTGTCCCGAAGCAGTGATGATATGGATTATAGTCCGGGATGACTGGTGTCATCTTGTGGTTGACTATGGCTAAGAGTATATGGATTGAGAAATGAGTTGTTTGTTTGGTTGTTATTGATAATTTTAATGAACTTGTTTTAGTGCAAAGGCTTTCTGAAGTCAATTTATCTCTTCCGAGTATAGTGAAACCTCAAGTTGGCCGTGGTGTTGCAAGTGCTTACAATATGGCAATTGAGTTCAGAAGTGAAAATCTTAAGGACTTGAGTGTTCCTCTTCCAGCTGTTGTGCAGTTCCTCGTGTCTCGCGCTCTATTCTCATAGAACGCGACGATCGAGGTAAGTTAGCCTCTAACTTACTATCAGTTTATTGTGTATGTGTGATGGGTAAGAGAACTACAATTTATGTATGTATGTTATCGTATATGCCATGTCATGCTATGTCATTACATGTTTATCTGTTACGTATGATTTAATCTCTCATGAATAATTATCTGTTAAATAATCTTTTCTGCCATACAATGATGTATGTTATAAGTATGCCATGTTAAGTATGCCATATGATACATGTATGCCATGAAATGTTTATGATTAAATCATATTATGCCATTTACAAGTATACGCCATGTTAGAAAAGTATATGATATTAAATAATATCACATGCATTAAGAAAGATAAGACATGTTATGTTATAATAATGCGTGGGGCCACAACAACTGTGGAGTACGTATTATATTTATGTTATTTATAATGCGTGGGGCCACAACAACTGTGGAGTACGTATTATATTTTATGTTATTTATAATGCGTGGGGCCACAACAACTGTGGAGTACGTATTATATTTTATGTTACTTATAATGCGTGGGGCCACAACAACTGTGGAGTACGTATTATATTTATGTTACTTATAATGCGTGGGGCCACAACAACTGTGGAGTACGTATTATATTTATGTTATGTTACTTATAATGCGTGGGGCCACAACAACTGTGGAGTACGTATTATATTTATGTTATGTTATTTATAATGCGTGGGGCCACAACAACTGTGGAGTACGTATTATATCTTATGTTATGTTACTTATAATGCGTGGGGCCACAACAACTGTGGAGTACGTATTATATTTATGTTACTTATAATGCGTGGGGCCACAACAACTGTGGAGTACGTATTATATTTATGTTATGTTACTTATAATGCGTGGGGCCACAACAACTGTGGAGTACGTATTATATTTATGTTATGTTATTTATAATGCGTGGGGCCACAACAACTGTGGAGTACGTATTATATTTATGTTATGTTACTTATAATGCGTGGGGCCACAACAACTGTGGAGTACGTATTATATTTATGTTACTTATAATGCGTGGGGCCACAACAACTGTGGAGTACGTATTATATTTTATGTTACATGAAGTATGGGGCCACAACAACTGTGGAGCATACACTACATGAGACACAGCAATTGTGACATGTAGAATACGTGGGGCCACAACAACTGTGGAGTACGTATTATATTTTATGTTATGTGAATTCATGGGGCCACAACAACTGTGGAGCATGAAGTATGGGGCCACAACAACTGTGGAGCATACACTACATGAGACACAGCAATTGTGACATGTAGAATACGTGGGGCCACAACAACTGTGGAGTACGTATTATGTTTTATGTTACTTGAATACGTGGGGCCACAACAACTGTGGAGTACGTATTAATGCACGTTATTAATCAAGACAATTAAATAAGATTCCAAGTTTATGTTAAGTCAAGTTTCAGATCAAGTTCATGTTATGTTATGCTCACGTACATGTTATGTTCATGTTCATGTTATGTTCCAAGTTCATGTTCACATCATGTTATGTTCACGTTTATGATACGTTCAAGCTCACGTTCATGTTATGTTATGTTCATGTCCATGTTATGTTTCACGTTCATGTTATGTTGATTGTTCATGTTATGTTTTAAGCTTAAGTTCATGCCATGTTAAGTCAAGTTCAGTTCACGCTTAAGTTCTGGTTAAGTCATGCTATATGTCAAGTTATACTATGTTTATGTATGACTATAATTATGCATTTATGCTTTTACTGCCATGCATGCATTTTTAACCTGTGTATAAGTTTTATGTTAACTTACTGAGATTTGTAATCAAATCTCACTGTGGTAGTCCCAACTACCATTCCCCCCGAATGGTAGATCTTGTTACAGGACCCGAAGGAGAATTGGAATCTGACCAACTGAATACGGTCAACTAGGCCACGGTGCGATGTTGATGATGGTATTGTATTTAACTTAGGTTAATACTTGTACTTTTGGAGTTGTATTTCAAGTATTCTTTTGATCACAACCATTTTGGACTAGTGTGGTGATCACGGCTTTTTAGTATGCCTTTATGTATGAAATATGTTTCAAGTATTTGGGATAATTTTTAGTTTGGTGCATAGTATTGCTAAAGAAAAAAATTATCTGCTGCGAATATTGCATAATGCTAGATGCATGTTAGGAACATTGCATCTTATATGTCATGAACGGGGGCAGGTAACCTTGTGTTGCATGTCTCGACGTTTCAAATGTCCGTTCAATCCCAAGCGGAATTTGGGGGTGTCACACTTTTTGAGTCGACATACATGATGAGGATATGATTTATCAATGAATCCAACATGTTGTTCCATAGACACTTCTTCATTCAAGTGACCATACAAAAATACATTTGATACATCTAGTTGATGAAGTGGCCAGTTGTAAGAAACTATTAAGAGCATTAGTAGTGGTCTCAACAAAGTTTAGCTAAAATTTAGTTAGAAAATTCACTTTTACAAATTTTAGCTAGCCACTTTTTACAATAACAAATAATAGGCTCAACAAATTTTTCACTATTTTATTGATTTTGAATTTTTTTATTATTTTAATTCTAATTGTAATTTGAATATGATTATATTAAAGAAACACTGCAACTATGAAAGGCCCATCTAGCCACATCACTTAATACATTAGTGTATAAACTCTGCAAAGCTCATGGTTTGATGTGCTAGTGATTCCAATGGAAGAAAAAAGATGAAGCAAACTTTAATGCACAAGAAATTTGTATGAAAAAAGCTCGCATCACAAATACCTTACATGAAACCAGAAGAACCGAGAGCCTAGATCTGGACAAGCTCATACTTGGGTGCCCATATCGCCAAATCCAAGAATTGCAACTTATGAGGAACAATTACAAAATCACTGGAAGCTCATCCTAATCTTTTTAGGATTTTTTTTTTTTTTGGGTAAATGGAAGCTCATCCTAACTCAAGGAACATCTAACCCCACCTCAAAGAAGCTCCCAACACAACTTATGTACCAAAACAAGATGGCAAGATTAATTCACTTACAGCTAATAAACAATAGAATTTGGGCGTAACAGAATTTACAAGAAGCCAAAGAACACTCATATGAAAAACTTCCGAGGCAGCGGGAAGTGAATATTTTAGTCCAAAAATAATATTTGGTCAACCCCTTCCACTCATTAAATTTGGCCAGCCATATAGTTGATGATTAAATTTATTGTTCATTTGTTAAGCCTATTGTTGCACTTTATTTTACACTTTAGATATTCTTTGGTTAAAATTTAATTTTGTTGAGCCCACTACTAGTGCTCTAAGGCAATGATAGTCTTATTGTTGTTGGCTTCACCATAGGACTAAAAGTCTCAGTAAAATCAATGTCAGTTTGTTGCTCAAACCCTTTTGCCCAATGTTTTGAATTTTGTACGGTACCGGCCGGTATTTTTCGTACCGGAATAGTGACCAACACAAGAAATGCATCTGTTTCGTATCAAGTCAAATACCAGCTATACCGATGCGTTTTGGTCAATATCGACTGGTTTTCGATGTACCGACCGTACTGGTACAGACCGCAATTAGTGAATTTTTGTAATTAATGTAAAATTTCTAACTTTTTCATAATTTTCTCTCAAATTTTCACATCTGAAAACTATTTTCTTAAATTAGAAATATTATTGAGTTTTATAAATATGTGTTTTAACTTTTTAAGACTTACATTGATATTATTTTGAAATATAATTTATACATATATAATTAATTTATTATATGTAAACTATCCTGAAACGGTACCGATATCAAAATATTTCGTTCTAGTAGCTAAACCAACACGGCTACCGAACCGGTATTCAAAACATTGCTTTTGCCACCAATCTGGCCTTGTATCTATCTATGGTACAATCTGCTTTAAGTTTCAACTTGTAAACCCACTTGTAAGGTATGAAATTTTTATGTGAAGGTCTAGGACAAAGTTTCGATATTTGATTAGCATGTAAAGCTTCAAATTCTGATGCCATGGCTATTGTCCATTTAGTAGATTTTGCAGCTTGAGCAAATGTGTTAGGTTCAACAGGTAAAACAGAGGTATTAAGAGAAACATAAGGGTGCTTGATACTATAAAACAATTGGTAATCAGGGTAATGTTGAGGACAAGAAACACCAGCTCAAGATCTAGTGGTCATGGGGTGATGAGGTAGAGAAGTAGCAACTGTTATGGATGCTATTTTGTTATGAATATACAGTAGCATTACTCTATAAAATTAGCAAATTAAATATTGTTTTGCGATTATATATTAAAGTTTGTAAAATTTATGGGAAATATTTCCTAATTGATAACACTGTATTAAATTCTCATAGATCATATTTAATAGAAAATATTTTGAAAATTGTTTTATTTAGTTTCTAATAAGCTAAAAAATACATTTGATGCAATGTACTTTTTCGGATAGTGCGGAACATAATTTGAATCTTAAAAAGTTGTCAATAGATGAAAATACACATATAATTTAAAGATAATTACATATTTTAAACTTTTAAGGATATAGTCATAATTTTTAAAAATTCAAATAATCGTAATTTATATATCAAAAAACACATTTTTTTAAAAATTTGTTTCCAAACAAACGTAACATGTTTGAAAGTATTTTAAACATATAGTTACCAAATAGTAAATAACTTTTTAATAATAAAACTTATTACTTAAGTTATAAGTTATAAATCTTAAAACTAAAAGCTATATTTTTCACCATAATTACAAATATGCACTAAAAGTGGATAAGAAAAACAAGAAGTTCGTTGACTAAAATTCTTTGATATATGATTTGTATTGGAGTTTATAAAGGTAGAAAGTTGTTTGGATGAAAATTGTGAGCTTTTTTTCTTTAATCTTTTTTTAATTTTTAATTTTTAAACTTTCAAGGTAGTTTCTTTTATATTTTTTATTCGGATCATGCTAGAGGGACCGATGCCCTACCAATCCAATCGATTGCTTCATTTTAGATTTTTTTTTTTTAGCTTTTATTTTATTCGTTTTGTTAACATTTTAATTTTTCTTTTACAAAAATTATATAAATTCAATAATATTTACTTACTTAATCATTAAGAATTTGTTTTAAAAAAAATATTAAAATTGGTAGATCATCGGTATACCATCAGTTCATACAACATTTCTCTTTTTATTCACATAAACTTAAGAAAATAACTAGATGATAATTATTTGTTAAAAAAATATTTTTTTGATATTTGGATGGAAGTTATAAAAATTAAAAACAAAAAACAAAACATGCCCTAAATTCTTATTTCATATGGTATTATCAAACCTAGAGTACTCAAGACTCAATATAATATAGTAATTTTAGTTCAGGTGGCCTTAAAAAGGAGGAAAAGAAAGAGAGAAACATTCTTAATTCTCAAGAAGACTGGATATCATCCCCCACAAGTTTCGTTTTCAAAACAGGATAAGTACACATAATATTATCCAATCAAGATATTATTGATTAACAGCAGAAAACGTGCGAACAAGTACAAGGTTTTGAAACCGATGGATGAGGTATGAAAATTTAAAAGCCATACACGTAAACAAACAAAAGACACTCTCCCCAAATAACCAAACAAAAACAGCCGACAATCTGTACAACAGCTATCCTTACCCAAATTAAGATACCAATTGCCTCCTCGATCTGACCTAAACGCTCGCCATCTTATCCCCCCTGCATGCATTCACACAGATCCAGAAGAATACGTACCTCCATCGCCTCCGTTGGGAAAGAGTCGAAAGAGAACTTTAATTCTGTCGTCTGGATCTGGTTGAGCCCCACTCACCAAATCTTTTGATTTTTTTTTTTTCAATCATTTCCATGCCCTAGCTATTGATCTTGTTCATATCTAAGTGATTTTAAGTTTTGTTCATAACACGCAGACGAGCCAATGTTCTCTATTTCTCAGAATTTAATATTGCGATTGAATATTGAGATGATTTCAATTAATATGAATTGATATATAAATAATAATATTTTGTGAGTCTCATTAAAATGCATTTAAATATAAATAATTTGAGATATATATATTTAAATATATAAAATAGATTACGATGAGTTCAGACTTCTTATAGAAAGTTAAAAAAGTATTAATAGTGAATTTAATAATTTGACATTTGATTAGATGAGTTGAGATGATCTTGACATCCAAACATAGCTCTATGTAAGAATTTCAGTGAAAATGTTAATTTGGTAAATTTATTCTTACTTTTGATTACGTGTTCTAATGGCATTTTTTATTTTATAATTTTTAAAAATATATAGGAATATGTTCACATGAATTACGTAGTCATTACGTCTAGTTTGATTTATTTTTAATATAATTAATTTACATATTAATTAATATGTTTACTCGATGATCAATGATCATGATCCTCCTTTCTTTTTGAGTTGCAAATTATTGATCAATATTTTGTATCAAGTTTTATTATTATATAATACTCAATAGCTAGATCATGGTACGAACAATTAATTTAGAATATTTATATTGGTAAATTCCAGTGTTCTCAACACATTTTTCAATAACTAGTTTAATTGTTCTTGTAACTACCATTTTTCCGCTTATCCAAAAAGAAAAAAAAAACTTATTAATTATATTATGACAATAATTATTCTTGTAATATTTATCTTCATTTATAATATGTTCAGTTCACGATAATTATTTTACTACAATAATTATTAACTAGAGATCTTTAATTTTTTACACACTTTATGCAAAGGCATCAAACCAAGGGCTACCAATCCACCTCGGTACTTGCACTACTAGAAAAACTGTAATTTTCAACTAGCCGCACGTTTTTAACACCAACTTCGAATTCTATACTGGACTTCACTTAAATTGTTTTTTGCGACGAGTTATCCAGTGTTAGTTGCGATCCCGTGTGCTAGAAAATGTTTTAACTTGTTGCGACGCTGTAATTGACGTCGGGATTCATTGTGAGGTGCCAAAACCCACTTCGCCAAAACGTTCCTTGTGCTTTCACCTACAAATCCTGACCGTCACCCCTGTTTGCCCTACTCATGATACATTTACAAAATTTGAATTTCAGATATTTATTTATTCATTGTCATCTTGAGAAAGAAAATTTAGTTAATAATATTAGTCGAGAAATGTTACATTTACAAAAATTTTTTATAAAAATAAACCTATAAATTCATATAATTTTTTTATAATAGATTAAATCTATTTTATAATCTGACATACTACATTAAACTACGTTAATTTATGAATTTATTTTTTAAAATTCATGGCCAAAATATTTATTTTATTAGAAAACAAAATCAATAACTATTAAGACATTGTTTGAATGTTGAGATGAGAAAAAAAATTTATGAATAGTAATAAAATAATATGTGAATGGTAGTAAAATAGTTTGAGTTAAAATGTTTTATAGGGTTTTGAGAAATGAGAAAGAAAAAGTTTAGTAAAAAAAATTATAAAGTTAAAATATTGTTATTATATAATTTTTTAATATTATTTTTGTTTTAAGATTTGAAAAGATTGAATTATATTTTATATTTTGTTTTGAAGTTTGAGAAATTTATAATAATTAGATAAAAAAATTGAATATTCAAAATTAAAAAGTATTTGTATTTATAGTATTTAGATATTAAGATAAAATAAAAGAATAATCTTACATATATTCCACGTACAAACGTCGTAGAGTCGTTTTGAAAAAGAATATAATTTATTATTAAAAAATTAATTTTTTTCATATGAATTTCGTATCTATTTATTTTTTTCAAAATGATTATAAAATATTTATACAAACATGACTTTAAATATCATTTTTTAAATTAAAATTAGACCATCTGACAATCTAAATGATGCCCAAGATTTTTCGATAATTAGAAAAAACAAAAGCGAAGAAACGAAAGTTACTGCATCGTATGCTCTTGTTGGATTGTTAACGTAAATAATGAGAGTTTTTGGCTCGTGGGTCAATGTTTTTCTCTCTACTTTTCTTTTTACGGCCGAGGAAGGCACCACGTAAGACTTCTGAAAGAAAAAGTCAAGCTGAACTTTTCCACTTTAATGTATCTTTTAAGAAACCATAACCCACGAATGGGTTCACATTGAGTGTGAAACCCACCAAAGTTCTTGTATTTTAATAATCATCTAAACATGCATGGTCAGTGGAGTTGGTTCAGCAACATAATTAAAATATAATGTTGAAAAGTTTATTAATTCATTAGAGAAATAAAAAATAACAATCTAAATGGAATTACAACTATATCCATACAATAAAAAAAACTATATATTTAAAAATAATATATGTCTCAACATGTTGATTTTAAAAAAGATAAACCTATAAATAGTCTATATGAATTATTTTACAATTTCATTTAGAATGAAGGGTAGGCTTTTTTTTTTTTTTTATATATATATATATAAAGAAGTGGAAGGTTTTGAATCTCAGTTCTTTATTTAAAAAATTGAGTCATGTGCCATCAGGTTATCAGACTCTCAACATTGAATAGTACGTAGTTATGTAAACATGAGATTAGTTTTTTAATAAAGTGGCATAATTATATTCATTGATTTGAAATAAGTTGTAAAACAATTATAGATGTATCATTACCTTAATTTTAAAGATTAACCTGAAAATAACGTATAATTATAGATAGCTTTATCACTTAATTGTTAATTAGGAAATACATTTTTATATATAAAGATTTGATTACATATGCAAGAATTTTCACCAAAGAAATCTTTTGATGATGTTTTTCGAGAATTTTGGAAAAAGAATCTCATTACAACCTTATTATATATGTATTGTGATGAAAAAGAAATACAGTAATGAAAATTTATTCTTCCAAAATCTTAAAAAAAAATTTATAAATGATAAATGTGACAGGCTAGATTTTTGTGAAGTTATTATTATAATAAACTAAATCTAATATATTATATTACTTGATAAATTTATTTTTACAAGATTCATCGATAAACCTAGGCTCTTGAAAACATAAATAAATAATTTTATTATATATAATCATTTTTAGATATTTTTTATACAATCTACTGATATAATTATTTAAAATAATTATTTTATATTTAAAAAATAATATAGTTAATTATATTAATAAAATATATAAAAATTACTGTATATAAAATTTTTGATAAATTAATTACTTCTATTTTTTTTTTTAACTCAATTCAATTTTTAAACGGATCAGTACGGTTTTACTCTCACCTACAATTCAGTGCCAAGTCTGGAAAGTTGCCCATCTTGGTATGCACTATGAAACTGGAAAGTGCCTTTTTAAAAAAAAAAAACAAATAATTAATTAATTTGAGTGGGCAAACAAACATAGCTCAGTTTCGTGTAAGTTTCCAACACAACATGCCGATTCCTAATTTGTCACTTTGTCGATGTCGGATGACTTTTTTAAAAAAAAAAATATTAATTCTTACTAATTTCCACGTTCGTACACATTGTTTGTATAATACGTTATTTGATTCCTCGACACCTCAACTTGTCCTGCCCTTTTCTGCCTCCCTTATCTATTTGCTCTCACCTTCTGTTATCTCTCTCCTTTTGTGCTTTCTTTTCTTAACAATGCTATTCTGATTGTTTGTCCTTCTTCTCTTTCTTCCTTCTTTTCTTCTTTCGGTTGTTCTGTTTATTTATTTATGGTGAATCAAGAGTACCATTTATGCTTGATGTGTGGCTGTATATATGCCCATGCAAGTTGGAAACAATAGGATTGGAGGTATAAGTTTTGAATTGAGACAAAAAAAGTTAAAAAAAATAGTCTTCAGATATGAAAATTGTACTAAAAAATTATGAAAAAATCAAAATTTTTACATTAATTATAAAAATTTACTCATTTCGACTAATACACTGAAAACTGGCCAATATTGATTGAAATGTACTGATACGGCATGTATTTGACTTGGTACGAAATATATACATTTTCTATTCTGGTCATTATTTTAGTACGAGAAACACCAACTATACATGTCGAAATGACACGAAATTTAAAACTTTACTTTATACACCAACTTATGAATAAAATAATTCATACCAGATTGAAAAATCTAAAACTTTTCTTATAAATTGTCATGATGTAGTTAATTGTATGATCTTTTTCTTTTTTGAAATCTTGTTTCTTGCTTCCCTTTGAAGAACATAAAAAAACAGTATGTTGCCAAACTGTAAACTCATTTTGGGGCAGCATGTCTACCACTAATAAACTTACGCGTCGAATTATATTAGTTGTAACTTGTAAACACGGCTAAGCTCTAGGGTTTAGGGCTTTCATTGGTCAAAGCTTTTCCTTCTAGAAGGTATATTTAGTAGTGGGGGGATGAAGAAAGAAAAAAAGAAAAAGGAAATTCATTAGTTTTGACCAAGAACATATATCCCTAATGCCTCGTGAGTATTTACTACCTCGAACCCATCTATAAAAAAATTAGACAACGGTTGACCATGAGGACATTAGACATTTCATATTTAATTATAATACATTTATATCATACTTTATTTCTTATTTTTATAGGCATATTACCATACTTTAAGAAACAATTATTTATTTTATAAATATAAATATCCCATATTGATCATATTATATAAAGGCCTATAGAACAACTGACCTGTACTAAACATGTATAAAATATCCAAAAAGCAATCAATATATAATTAATTAAAATAGAAATGTTCAATGATTATAGTTTTAATTTGGACTGATTCAACACCAAAAGACGAGGTTTTAAAGTCGACATGGTCTGCGCCTAACATCACTGTCATCAACGAGTCAGGGCTCATGAGCTGAAGAATGTTCAGTATTTCAGCCCCATCTGTCAATTCTCGTCATCCTTAATTGAATCCCCCATTTCACACTTCACCGTCTATTAGAATCCAAAACAAAACTGACTTCTAAAGATCAATTTTTTATTATTATTATAATTGACACCTATTCATCAATATTCCATGTGCTGCGGATCCCAGGTTTCTCTCGATCATGCTATTCCGGCGCCAACAGGATTAATACGATTAGGCCCATGCAGAAGTGTTTCCATGACTTGGGGACGTTCACATGTAGTTGTATTGATAATTTGATCGTGTTATTTTATAATAAATGATTGAAAGTTACTTATTATATATTATAATAAAAAAATGATGAAGAAATAAGATTTAAAAGGATGATGTTTTGGTAAGTCCCAGGCCCCATGAATGATGATGACTAGGTAGGATGTGGGTAGGCTGTGATCGGTTCCAATTTTGGGTGATTGGGACTAGGGAGTTTGGATTAGGTCTTGTTGGCCCAAAAACTTTGGATTAGGTGGGGATCGATTCATGTCCAATTCGAACTACTACTGTCTACTATTTATAACGTATTATTCAAGTTTGATTTTTTCTTTTTATGAGACTCTTTATTTATCTAATCAGTGTAACGGTGAACTAAATGTAAACAGTTTGTTTTAGATATAACATGATCATCAGGTATATATCCGTCCTTCTCTCTAGTTTTTTATTTCTTTTTTGGTGTATATGACTTGGGCTTAGGGCGGTTTGGATATTTAGAATATTTAAGTATATTTGTGAATAGTAGTGAAATAGCTTCAGTTAAGATGTTTTTATTGGATTTTGAATAAAAATATTATAAAGTTAAAAAATTATTTTTGTTTTAAAATTTAAAAAAGTAAAATCTTTTTTTATATTTTGTTTTGAGGTTTGGAAAAGTTGTAACGATTAGATAAAAAAATTGAATATTTAAAATAAAAAAATATTTTATGTTTAAGTAATGTTTGAAAATGAAATATTTGAGAATAGTTAAGAACAATTGTCCTGTTGCTAAATGGGCCTTAGTTTCTTTGTATTTGAACTCCAAAATGTGGATGTTTTAAGAATATATATATATAACATGGCAAAGCACATGCACGCATTTAGATGAAGTACGCATGTGCAAAAGCTTTAAGTACCATTAATGTACCAATCATCAAGAAATTAATTGGAGGACCTTACAAATATGAATTCACACATTATATATATATATATATACACATGTATAAATCCATTTATAAGCCTTATTTTTTACAAATAGAATACACTGTTGATGTGGCAACTATGTTAATAAATTATTGGTGTTTTGCTTTTTGTAAAGTTATAATGAATCCTACTATAAGTGGTGTGTTAGCACTTAGCACACTAGTTTAGGTCTAGCGCAAAACTATATATATATGTATATATATAATATTCTCAAACTTATGATGGTAATATATATAATGTGGATTGTGGGGTGTGGACACCAATTAAAGAAGTATGATCTGTAATGTAAGAAAGAAAATAGAAAAGAATTCCACCAAACCAATATATCATCAACACGTCAAACATGTCTAGCCATGTCGATGGGCAGCTGCATTGCCAAGCCTCCCAATATGCTGTCCGGTACAGATCTGGAACCTCTTCATCAAATCTTTGATCTCTGCTATAATGTTGCCCAGAAAAGCTAAAGACGCATGTTACTGCTACAGTTCAGTTACCAAAATTAGAGAATCACTCTCAATAATAGCTCCTAACTTTATAAAATCATGAGTTGATCAAACTCCAAACTTTATTAAATCAGGAATATTTATCATAATGTGGAATTATGGTCCTGTCTGTTGCATTCATGTTCGGTTGCTTGGTTGGTATTAGTGTGAATGCATTTACTGCGGCAGGTGTTTGATTGGGTTTTGTGGAGCCGTTGCTGCAGTACTGGCAATTGATTGTTATTTAATGTGGTTGTTTTTGGCCATGTATTCTGCTGTTCTTCTTGTTGACTCGGTGTTGATCCTTATTGTAGTATGAATGATCTTTTTGAGTTTGGCAGCTGATTTGGTATACCAAGTACTGGGGTTTGTATATGTGGAAGATGGTAATGAACAGAACCTTTAAAAAAAAAAAAAGAAATAAATTCTTAAAATTTCTAAAATGACAGCAAAGTTGAAGTTCAGGCCAACAAAACTCATAGATATTAATGGTCTTACCTGATGATATTTAATACAGAAAGATGTTTACAATAATTTTAGGTACAGAAGTGATACATGAACTAAGAACCCAAGTCCTACTCCATGAAAGTTGACCAAATACCAAAATCTTAAAATGCAATTTATTCCTTGATAATGTAATGAGAAGTGCTAGGTTTACATGGAGATCTTATAAAATTATATTTATAAATTAATGTAGATTGATGTGAATTATTAGATCTACTTTACAATTAAAAAAACTTTATAATTTGACGTCTTATATAAAGTCAATTTAGTTTATAAATTTTTGTTAGATTTCTACACACACCAAGCATTTCTCCTCAAATAAAAAACCACACAAAATAGACATGAACACACCACCAGCCAAAGCTGCACAAAGAAATTTAACAAAGCATGCAGCCAGATTCTGAATCAACCATTCACTACAGAACGGGCAACAGGCAACGTACAGATACTCCATCAGCAATGCAACCAAAGCAAGTCCTCTAACAGCAAAACACAAAGAAGCTTCAGACATCAATCAAGACAAGAAGGCCCAACCAACACGGCAAGCACTCCAATCAACAAACCCAAGCCACAACCATAAACCCACCAAGCCATAACCAACCATAACACAACTACTCCAATCAAGAAAATAATCCCCAACCAAAATCAGATCAGCAGGAACAATCATCTCATGGCCAGAATAGATTCGTAGAATCCCCAAACTACCTAGCAAAGCTATATTTCCTTATTAGGCATATAAATTAATTAGTTCAAGCGGCTCGGAGGCACGTGCGCGCATACAAGATACAAAAAAGAAGTACTTGTTTTCTTGGAAGAAACATGGCATTTGAGGACTTTGATCCCATATGAAATCTGTAGAAATTTTTTCTTTTCTATTTTTTTAAGAAAGAGAGACGGTACTCCTAATTTTATTAATAGTTCTCACTTTCTGTCAAGGAGTACAATGTACAAAGAGGAACTTGGGGGTTACAAAAACTCCAAACCAAATCTTAAAATAATTCTAAAAACTATATTAGCTATCTATGCAACACTAGATTGTAAACTATGTTAGCAAGTGCATTGTACAAACACATGAGAAAAACTATATTAACAACACTAGAGTGTAAAACTATATTAACAACTTATTCAAAAGCAATGAACATGAAAGAAATCTAACAGTTGCAATCTATGTCTAAACTTTGACAGGCCATTTAAATCCAATTTTAACTCACCCCATGCTAGATTCTAGGCAAAAGAGAAGACAAGAAGAAAACTTCAGACAAACCTTTAGTATGAGCTTTTTCTAGCCAATCAGCAATAGAATTACCTTCTCTATAAGCATGTTGCAATGCCAATGATAAAGATTGACCAAAACCTCTAAAATCTTCCAAGTTAGAGAAGAAATATGCAGGTCAAACCAGTGTACCAATTTTGCAGAATCAGACTCACATACAATATCATTAAACCCAAGCTGCAAACAATATAGTAAACTTTGCTTAAATGCCATTACTTTATCAAACATATTAGTTTCCTCTCCTAAGTGGAGGGAGAAACAAAAACAAAACCTCCACCATATATCGTCTCTCAAGATGCCTCCAGAACTAGCTGGACCTGGGTTTCCAAGAGATGAGCCATCAATATTAAATTTCATTTTTCCTACTAGGGGAAGCCTTCGGTGCACTAACAAGGGCCTTCTTATTTTTACTTGCAGCTGATGCACTTGCAAAGCGAACAAAGAGCAAGAATTATGATATCTTAGGACCTCTTTTAAATTTAAAAACCAATCAAATAATGTAACCAATGAGTAACATGATTTATAACCACTCGAGATGCTGGAAATATTCCATTAAACATAGTTATTCCTTCACAGCCACAATTCCCAGAGGATTTGAAAAATAAACTTAATTTAATTGTGTTTTTTGGTAGATTCATGAATTAGAGTGAAGGTTCATCTTGAAAGAAGTAATTCATGTATTTAGAGATTCGTGTATTTGGGATATTCAATTTGGGATATTCATCTACTTGGGTGTTCGTGTACTAGGGAAGTTCATGTATTAGAGTAAATGATAAGTGAATATACAAGCCCATAAATACCCATGTATGCATTGGTACAAAGTGAGCCACTTGAGAAGCAATTCAGTTAGAGAAATTTCCATAATAGTCTCTCATTTCTTCCCTCTAGAATAGAATATCTGTTTCTCTCCTCCAACAAATCATCAGTACCAAATATGCTTATTCCATGGAGAGCTTAAATGGGAGGAGAAGTAGCCATACAGTATTGCAAAATGCTCCCATACTTCAGTAGCCAATCTCCCATTTTCAAATAAATGCTCTACATGATATTCTATCTTTGGTGAGTTGGGGCAACAAACACATTTGGATACCATGGGAATCCACCCTTGTACCGCAATATCAACTAGTACTGGATTATCATAAAGCTTCCCTCCAAAACTAGAAATTTTTGGAGGCAAAATATGGTTCCATATACAAGTAAAAAGAGGAAAAACATCATGTGGACTTCTAACTAAATTCCAATAAGAGTTTATAGCAAATTTACTAGAGTAAGATGATATCCAAACTCTCAAATATTTCCTTGTTTTACTATGAGCTTTGGACTTCAAAATAACTTATTTCAATTGGTTTCCACCAAGCTGAGAAAGGTTGATA
Source organism: Carya cathayensis (assembly GCA_011037825.1). Taxonomy (NCBI): domain Eukaryota; kingdom Viridiplantae; phylum Streptophyta; class Magnoliopsida; order Fagales; family Juglandaceae; genus Carya; species Carya cathayensis. The sequence continues at coordinate 169,053 of QGSO01000142.1, read as the reverse complement.
TTTGGCCCATTTGGTAACCAAATATCTTTAATCCTTAGTTCAGGTTGACTAATGGTAAATCCTTTTTCAGATAGTGAACCATCATTTCTTCAATTTTCAAACTAGAAATTAACATCAACTATTGGTATTTTTTAGTATATAAAATTATTTGTAATGTTTTTTTAATGTCTAATAATGGTGGTTTCTTGAAAATCAGAAGTCTTCTCTCTACAATTCTCTCTTGAGAAGGCAGAGGTGAAGTAAGTCGTCACTCCCTACTCTTATAGGGTAAGGGTGAACTGCAACAATTAGTCACAACGACTATTTGTGGTGAAGGGATGGAGGATTCAGAAGAATAGTGGGAGAAGCTACGACTAACAGAAAATGATTACTCAATTATAAAGGTGGAAGATGGAATATCAGACGAAAATAAAAAAAAATAAGGGAGATAGAAGTTTGGTGGGTAAGGTATTTTCAAAGTAGAAAATTGGGAAGGAGATTATAGGATCCACTATGGCTAAGGTGTGGAAGATAAGCAAACCAACATCATTTCTGAAGGTCAGAAAAAATGTCTTCGTGGTTACTTTTGCCACCTAAGATGATAAATGGAGAGTTTTGGATGAGAAGCCTTGGTTGTTTGACAACAATCTATTTGTTCTCAACCCTTTTGATGGTTTTTCCCAACTACAAGATTTTTGATTAGGAGATGTTTTGGGTCCAAATGCACAACTTACCATTGGCTTGTATGACTCGAGATTGTGGGGAATAGATCGGTGACACAATTGGCAGGGTGATCAATGTTGATGTTAAAGCGGATGGATGTGGTTGGGAATCTATCCAGGGGTTCAAATTGCTTTGAATCTGACAAGGAAAATTGCACGAGGGAGAACAATTATGGTGCAAGGAAATCATTTAGTGGGTTCCTTTGAAATATGAAAAACTGCCACACATTTGTTTTACATATGGCTAGATAATCCATGGACTTCAAGGATGCCCAGGAAGAGATATATAGAAGATTGAGTCATATGCTATTGATGATCAATTCAGGCCATGGTTATGTCCTAATCCCGATTTGCAGAGGAGACTCGCAACTAGATTTAGGGATCAAGAGAAAAAAAGCTTTAAGGGATCTTCTAAAGGGGACAATTGGTTTCGTTGGGAAAGAGATAGTTTCTTTGACACCAATATTGGTTTGATGCAGGTAGCAGATATGGATAGTGGCTTATGAAATGCAAGGTATAAAAATAAACGAGATAATTACGAGTTGGAAAGGATACAATAGAATCTAAGGATGTGAATGATGAAGAACTGAGTCAACTGCATGTCTCAAAGATCCTTGAGGAAGGAAATGACAAGTTGATTGGGGAGGATATTTCTAAGGAGCTTTCAAAAGGCAAAGGGACAGTGGGGAATGTCAGCATGGGAGATTATGCTATAATGGGCTCTAGTGAAAATGAGTCCAATGTTGAAGCAAAAAATGGGCCTATGCATAGAGATAACACCAAGGCCCATGTAGGGGGCCATTCTGAGAAGGATAAGGAAATAGTCTTTGGCATTCATGCAATGAAACTAAGAGGAAGGACCTAGACAAATGGTAATTGGAAGAGAAGAGCTTGTCAAAAAGGTAATGTCTCAGAGTTTTTGTCTTGTAGTTCCATTTCTACAAGGCAATAGATGAAGAGAATGAGGATATTTTGTTGGTAGAGGTGAAAATAAGCCATAATTGGCAAAAGTGGAGAGTATGGTGTTTCAGACAAGGAATTGGCAGTGGCTGTTTATTAGCCCTGCCAATAATAATGAAAGTTTTAAGCTGGAACTACCAAAAACTTGAGAACCATCGGATAGTTCAAGGCCTTTACTTGATAGTGAAGGAAAAGAGTCATAATTTAGCCTTTGTTATGGAGACTAAACTTAACGCTGGTAAATTTGGAAACTTGAAGAGAAGACTACGTTATAAAAACTGTATTTATGGTTGAATTGATAGGTAAGGGGTGGTCTGGCTCTTTTTTGGAGAATGGAGATGAAGGTGAAAATTTATAATTACTCTCAGATGGATATAAATACATGGATTACAGATGAGGAAGCTAATTCTAGACGGTTGTTAATTGGCTTGTATGGTCAACAAAATGTTAGTAAAAGGAAAGGAAGCGTGGGGGTTTGCTACCCTTTCTCAAACCCACCGGCTTTCACAGTTGTTGTGTGATGGGGAATTTTAATGAGATCATTTCTAATGATGAGAAAGTGTTGGGGGGGTGGGGTCAAGAAAGGAAAACCATATGTCAAATTTTGGAGAAGCTTTGGAGGCTAGAGATTTACATGACATCGGATGGAGGGGCAGATAAATTCACTTGGAGCAACAAGCATGGAGATAAAACTTTCACTAAATAACGGCTTGATATGGTAGTGGTCAATTCACAATGGTCTAAAATATATATAGAGAGGTGGTTGGAGGTTTTGACTACAAGGAGCTCTAATCATAGACCTATAATCCTCTACTTAAGTAAGTCCAAGCCAAGAGTAGTGCATGAGAAAAAAACCTTTAAGTATGATGCAAGTTGGGTACTTGAAGAAGATTGTGAGAAAATAATAGGGGCATAATGGAGCAATGACTCAATAAGCACGGAACTAATTACAAAAGTGCAAGGCCTACTCAAGCTTTGTAATGGTGCTTTGATTAGATGGAGCATTCAGTCTGCTAAGGATAGGGAAAAGGAAGTTAGAGTAAAAATATTCTTAAACAGTTACAAGTAGAAAAGGGGGAGCCATAACATAGAGGATATAAGGAGAATCCAAGAGGAGTTGGGTCAAATGCTCGATCAGGAAGACCTAAAATGCAGACAAATGGAAAAAAAGAGAGTTAGTACCAGCTTGGAGATAGAAATAGCAAGTATTTTCATGTGTGTTCAAACCAGAGGAGGATGAGAAATACTATCAAGCAAATTTGTGATTCTCATGATAGAGCCTTAACAGAGCCAATTGAGATAAAGGGAGCTTTCAAGTCTTACTTTGAAGAGTTGTTTACTTCTTTAGTGCCATCAACAGAAGATATTGCAGAGTGTTTGAGAACTGTGTAGACTAGAGTTATTGCAAAAATGAATGATAGTATCTCATAGATTTTCATCAATCTGAAGTAGAGGTAGCTATAAACCGAATGGTTCCTTTAAAACCACCAAGCCCTAATGGTTATGGTGCATGCGTTTATCAGAACCATTGGAGCATTGTTGGTGGATGCACCTTCGTGTCTCCTAAATGGTGATGCTCTATCTCATTCTCTTAATTATAGATACATTGTTTTAATTCCAAAAGTTAAAACTCTAAAGTATGTTAGTGATTTCTAACCCATTAGTTTATGCAACATTTTGTATAAGATCATCTCTAAAGTTCTTGCCAATGAAGTTCTTCACACAATGAAGACTAGACAATGATGAAACACTGGTAGCATGGCTTTGAAGGTAGACATGTCTAAGGCCTTTGGTTGAATATAGTGGTCTTACTTGGACATTATAATTAGGAAACTAGATTTTAGTGAAAAGTGGACATCTTTAATAATGAACTGTGCCACCTCTATCTTATATTCTGTGATGATCAATGACAAGCTAGGTGACCAAATCTTTCATTCGACGGGTTTGAGATGAGGAAATCATATTTCTCCTTATTTATTTATATTGTGTGCTAAAGAATTAAGTTCAATGTTCAACCAAGTTAATAGAAGAGGAGAAACTAAAGGAGTTTTAGTGGTAAGGGGAGGCACTAGAATTAACTACTATTGTTTTTTAGGGTTGTGTTTTGTTTAGCAGAGCAATGAGTGAAGAATGGAACAAATTACACGCCATTTTTTACATCTATGAGAGAGCTTCTGATCAGGTTCTTAACAAGGATAAAACCTTCATATTGTTTAGCTCTAATATAGGATAAATAGACAAGAGTTATATCTTAATAGCAACAAGAGCATTAGTCTATAGAAGTTACAAGAAGTATTTAGGGCTTCTAGCTATGGCGGATAAATCAAAATAAAGGAGAGAGAGTGGTAGAAGATAAGCAATTGGAAGTACAATTTCCTACCTTAAGTAGAAAAGGAGATCCTTATTAAAGCAATTTTACAAGCTATCCCCACCTATACATCCTTATGTTCTCAAGATCTTGGTAGGGTAACATACGGATGGAAAAGAGAATCTAGTAGAGGAGTTGGGGCAAGATAGGGATCTAGAAAGTAAAAGGAGGTTTGGGTTTCAAAAACTTGGAGAGTTTTAACTCAACCATGTTGACAAAACAAGGTTGGAGGATACTATAGGATCCCTCCTCGATGGCTGCACAAAGTTTTAGAGATAAATATTTGGAGAACACAAAACTGTTGGAGACAAAATTAGGGAGTTGTCAATCTTTGATATGGAGGACTGTGTGTTTAACAATTGTGCTGCTCAAAGAGGGGCTAAATTGGAAGGTGGGAAATGGAAACAACATCAAAATTTAGGGCCACAAGTAGCTATCAACACCTTATTCTTTCCAAGTCTCCTTATGAAGATTCTTAGTGGTGATTCTAGAGTAAAAGATCTCATCAATGAACCGACTGGAGAGTGGGATGAAGCACTTGTTCAAGAAACTTTTGTGGAAGAAAAGTTGAGCAAATGTGCAGTATCACCATTAGCTAGATGGGAATTGAGAACAAATTAATTTGGGGCCACACTAAAGGTGGCATTTTTTTTAATAAAGAGTGTGTACTATGTGCATTTAATTAGAAGAAGCAGAGTGTAGTGAGAAACCTCAAAGGAGAATACCCAAAATGAAAGATGGAAGGATCTGTGGGAGTTGAATGTACCTATAATGGTGAAATTGTTTCTTTGCAAACTAGGGAATACCATTTTGCCTACAAGGAAAAATATTTTAGCAAGAAAATAGCTGAAAATCTCATATGCACTATATGTAAAAAATGTGAGAAGATTGTGGTGCATGCATTACGGAGCTGCCCAATTGCTAGCTAAGAAATGGGCCATCTCAAAAGAAGACTTTCTCAATGGGAGAGTTTGATGAGGACGCTTGAGAAAGGCATAGATAGAATGGATAGCAACCACAGTGAATTCATTTTTATAATCAGTTTCATAGCCCGAGAAAGGTGGTTCACTTAGCCAAAGAAAGCATGGAAGAATTGTTTGCACATGTGTTGTTGAAGGGGAAGCAAAAAACAACAGCCATAGGGAAGATTGTGCAATCTCGGAGAAAACCAGCAAGGAGTTGTGTGAAGGCCAACTAGTACGTAGCTTTAGAACCTAAAAATAGGAAAATGGGGATATGAATAATTATAAGAGATGGCGAATGGGAAATATTGTGTGACACCCCGTTTTTACGTGTATTTTCACTGAAGGAATATTTTAATTTAATTAATATAATAGTTCTTGTATTTTAAATAATTGGATTTTAATTGCTGTTGAGTTTAAATTGCTGTTTAAGTTATTTTAGCTTGTCTTTGGATTTAAAATTAAATAGTTATTTTTTACTAGTTATTTATTATATTTTAGCTTTACGTTGTGTTTAAAATATTTTCTTGGTTTTATTGCTTTTAAACTTATTTTCATTGGATCAGTTGTTGGACTCCAGAGGTGAGGATTATACCTCATTTCTTTTCCTCCATCTTTTTTTTTTTTCCTTCTTCTCTTTTTCTTTCTTTTTTCTTTCTTTTTTCCCTTCTTTCTTTCCTTCCCCGCACGAACCCCCTCTTCCCCGTGCGTTTCTTCTTTCTCTCTCTCCTCTCCTTTGCCGTTCAGCCCAGCCACCCCGATCCATCGTCGTCCGACCGGCGTGGCCGACACAGCCACCTGCGATCGAACCCCCTCCGGCCGGTGAACACCTCCACCAAATATCTCTTCCATCCGGCCAGCCATTAGCCACATAGAGGCTTTTCTTTCCGCACGGATTCTTGTCGATTCCGGTGCCGTCGCACCACCTCTGGCCACCACCTCTTCACAGCTTCTTCCTCTACCTCTTGCCGACCTAACCCACCTAATTTCGGCCCCGATCCATTGTCGGAGCAGCTCCCACGAGCTCATCTCCGTTCAGCCCCTTTTTGGCCTTCCACAGCCATTTCCACCGCCACCCACGGCCAAACTCCACTTCCCTTAGTTTCATAAACATCCTTGGGCCATTCCCTATCAATCCCGAGCTTTGATTTGTCCCCGTTCAAAAGTGGGTATTTTACAACCCACGGCCACAGTGAAATTTCACTGTTACGTTGCTTTTCCTTCATCGTTTGTTGCGCGCCGATCCATCGAAAAATAATATATAGCGCTGTAAGTATTTTCCAAATTTCGTTTTAGATTTAAATGTATTATTGCCTTTACAATAATTATTTGTGATCTGGTTGGTTATTCCGGACTGAGTCCGAGGAGTCGGGCCATTTTCTAGGAAAATGGCGAGGATGTGTTGAGGTTTTGTGATCCATTTTTTGGAAAAATGGTGGTTTATGGATTTGGGTCATTATCTGGGATAATGACGAGGAATGTTTTTAAAGGATATGTTTTTGGGCCAAAATGGGTCTTTTGGGGTGTGTGGAAAAATGTGGTTTTTGGGATATTTGCATTGGGCATACTTCATGCATATTGTTTTGGTTGTAATATGTTTTTATCTTGCGTCGTTTGAGATTTTACTTACCTGCGGCACCATTTTTGATACCGTAGATTTTGATGCAGATTTAGAGGAGGAGGAGGCTGAGCCTGAGGAGGCAGCTCCGCCGGAGGAGTAGCTTGGATGGCTTTTATATATTATATTTGTTATTATTTTTATTAGTATGTATTTGGATTTGAGACGATGTTGAACATGTAATGTGTTATTTACGCTTGTTTTAAACCTGGTTTGTAATTAAACAAAAAATTCTGGTACCTAGTTTTATGACTTATATATCCACTGCGTGTTTTTATTTGTATAGATATTGCATGTGCACACACTTTGGGCACTTGGCGATGGGATGTGTGACCATGTTGTCATCATCCCGACGTCTCGATTTCCACGTGGCCGTACGTGGGAGTTGGGGGCGTCACAGGTGGTATCAGAGCGGTTTGGCTCTGGGTAAAACCACATGTCCCATAGGAGCGGTACCAGAAGGTTTTAAAGTTGTGTTTTAAAGGTTTGTTTTATTTGAAGCTTTGTTCCTGTTTTTAATTGAGTTAACTTGTTTTTAATTATTATATATATATATGCTTGTTTTATCGTTGGTTGGTTTTGTTTTTATGTTGTTTGTTTTATCCGATGTTTAAACGGGGTCAAAGGTTGTGTTATGGCAGGAAGATGGTAAGACCACGAAGTCCTTCTGGGGAACCTTAGGATGAATTACCGAGAGGCGATGGAAATTTCGCCATGGCTCGAGCGTTAAACCGTTCGACGGAATTTTTGCAGCAAGGCAAGCAAAGTAGAGAGACGCAAACCAGTGAGTTAAACAGGTTGACTGAATATTTGCAGCGAGGGGAACAAAGTAGAGCAGTGCAGGTTGGGTGCACCTATGAGCGCTTCTTAGCGCATTGTACCCCTGCTTTTACTGGAGAAGAGGATCCACTTTGAGCTGGAAAGTGGATCAGGGACATAGAAAGGACATTTGAAGTCTGTGGTTGCACGGAAGCGCAACAAGTGCTTTATGCAAGTTATTTGTTACAAGGTACTGCTTCTGAATGGTGGGAGACAAAAAGAGAAATGCTAGTGTTGGAATTGGGATCTTTTACTGCTGTGACTTGGGAACGGTTTAAAAAGAGTTTAATGATCGTTTCTTTCCCGCACATGTGAGGCGGCAAAAAGCTAGAGAATTTTCTAGCTTGGTCCAAGGAAATATGATCGTGGAACAATATGCCCGAAGATTTGTAGAGCTTGGGCGATTTGCTCCTCATCTTATTGCCACGGAGGAGATGCAAGCTGAGCGTTTCCAAGAGGGTCTGCGACCCGAGATACGCAGGATGGTGGTTTGCCTCCGGATTACTGTTTTCCAAGAATTGGTTGATTTGGCTACTCTTGCAGAGTGAGAGATTAATTTGAGTATGGGCTCCCCTACAAGTCAGAAAAGGCGGAGTTTTACTGAAGAAGGAAGTAGCTCTGGTTTGCTTCAGAAATTTGTTCAGCGGACCGGGACTCGACCACAAGCAGCCTCAGGAGTGCATATGGGAGGTCGGGTGCCAGTTTGCGGAAGGTGTAATAGAGCCCATGTGGATGAGTGCCCTCTGGGTGGGGCTCGATATTATAATTGTGGCCAGCAGGGACACTTCCCCCGTGAGTGTCGTAATACAGTTCAAGGAAGCCGTGGAGGTCGACGTGGTGGAAGAACTAATCAGAGGCAATTAGTTCAGGCTCGGATGTACGCAGTGACTCCTGGTACCGTTGGAGGCGAGGTTTCGGAGGCTCAGGATGCTGGAGTCATGGCAGGTATGGATCTAACCTAATCTTTTGTGATGAATGTCTTGTGTGGTTTGTTTTTATATTATCGAGGGTTGAAGGAAGGGCATGATCTGGGTGAGCTCTTGGGGGAGTAGGATAATTAAGTTCTTTGGTTCCGTGGAGTTTATGAAATGGTCTTTAATGTAGTAGGTTGTACGATCAACAAATTTCAAGGATAGATTTTATGGAATTTCAACAAAGTTTTAAGGTTTCGCAAATTTTGGAAAATGATTGGTTATTATTTAAAATTTTAGATTTTGAGAGTTTCAGGAGTCAATTGTTTTGTTGTTGAATATAAATTCATCGACCTAACAGATTTTGGAAAAGGAATTTTGTATAATTTAAGGTTATGGGAATTGAGGATTTGATGGACTGATTCATAATGAGATTGAAGTTTTAGTTTCGCAGGATTGGTGTACTAGTAGGAATTATTTTAGAAATTGATTAGGCTGTAACCATAAATGGAGTTGAAGAAAGTTGAATGATGGGTCTGGGAATTATTAAGGAGAATATTTCTTGGGGGATTAAAGGTAATGACCTAATTTATATATTTTTAGGATTGAAGATGTCGATCTAGTTCGTGTGTTTGTCTAAGGATTGAATGTATCGATTTATTTTGAAAAATAAATGTTATAGCTCGAGGTTTTAGTAGTAGATTCTAGGATTGAGTTATACCAAGTTTAAGGATAATAGATGGTGCAAGTTTTGGGAAATGAACTTTGTTTATTTTGAGGATAATGTACATATGTTGGAAATGGGAGCGATGGATCACTTATACGTTGGAATGATTTTTGGGTATTAGCTAAGGGTATATGAGATTCAGTTTTAGTGGTGGTGAGGGTGTATGGATTTCAGAAAGTATAAATTCTAGTCTCATTTTGACTTGAGAGAAGTGGCTTTGGTGAGTACTGAAGTGGATTAGATGTGATTGTATTAAATTCAAGAGATCTTAACTTCGAGTTCTTGGTGAGTTGATCGGAGTGTACAGTTGAAGTGGGTTACCAATTGGAGTGATGGTTGGCATTAATAGTTGAGACTATCTTCAGGAATCAGTTGTGACTTGAGGTCACATAGGAATTTAATTTTGAGACTATACTTTCATTTGGAGTTTGAGTGTCCAGTTGGGAGAATTACAGACATTTTTGTTTAACTTGAAGAGAGATTGTTGGGTCGCCATGTGTAGTGGATAATAAAATCTTGAAAGTGGAAGCTTGAGAATTAACGGTGAATAGCCTAAACGAGTACGTAAAGTATTAAGCAGTAGGAGTCAGGAGGGTAGTGCGATAGTTTTGATGGATTGGAGATTTGAACAGCATGGCCTATCTTGAGATTTAATTTTGTATGCAATTGAAGGAAATAGTCGTGCTACTACTGGGGTTATGGGAATGGAAGTAGGTAAGTGAGTTTTCAAGAAGGGTTCATTGAGGTTATGGTGAATTCAATCGTGGTTCGTAGTAAATTTAGTCATCTCTAAATTAGACGATATTCAGAATTTAGGTGATGATCTTGAAAGTGTAAGTTGTTGGGTAGGAGTTATAAGTGCTTTATTAGTTGGTCGGGATGGATTCGAGCCTTATGTTCTTTATCTTAGTTGAGATTGGCGTATTTTGAGATAATGTTACTTGTTTTTAATTTGGAAGTTGCAATTGATTGATATCGTCTTTTTGTTGATGATCATAGGTATCATTGCGGAATTTTGATTTGATTAAGGTCGCTAGAGATAATTGAGGGATAGGAGTGATAATTCATGATTTTGGGAGATTGTAATTTATATCAAAATGTGGTAAATGATTTTCTTGCTTTCAGGTGTTAAGAGTTAGCTTGTACTCTAGGGTGTTAATTTATAAGGATATAGTCTTTTGCATTTTGGCGAGTTATCAGAGTGCGCACGGAAGCGTGATTTTTGGAGATAATTAGGTATTTGAATTTTGTGCTGAATTTGGGTAATTAGTGATGACTCAAAATTTTGAGAAGGTACTTGTAATTGGAGAGTAATATTTTGGTTGAGCAAATTATGTTGATTGATAGTTTATTTTGAGAAGTGGCTATTAGGTTATCAAAGTGTAGTATATAATGAAAGCTTGGAGATTATAGCACAAGAGTTGATTGAGGTTAATACAATTTATTGTGGAAATATACTAATTGTTGGAATTTACTTGAGTGCGGTTTTGAAGTTCTTGATGATATGGTGATTTTGGTTTACGTGGCCGTTTTAAGAGTTCTTGACGTGATGCGTCGTTGGGAGACCAGTGTAAATATGATGGAATTGCCTATAGGGGTATATTTTGGGAAGAGTATTCTTCATACTTGTGTGGATATGGTTGATGGTATGATTTTCTCATGTATAATATGAGTTGTATATGGTATCCTGCTTGGCGCTGCTGTTTAATCTCGCAAATTTCGAGGACGAAATTTATTTTAAGGGGGAAGGATGTGACACCCTGTTTTTACGTGTATTTTCACTGAAAGAATATTTTAATTTAATTAATATAATAGTTCTTGTATTTTAAATAATCGGATTTTAATTAGATTTTAATTGCTGTTGAGTTTAAATTTCTGTTTAAGTTATTTTAGCTTGTCTTTGGATTTAAAATTAAATAGTTGGTTTTTACTAGTTATTTATTATATTTTAGCTTTACGTTGTGTTTAAAATATTTTCTTGGTTTTATTGCTTTTAAACTTATTTTCGTTGGATCAGTTGTTGGACTCCAGAGGTGAGGATTATACCTCATTTCTTTTCCTCCATCTTTTCTTTTCTCTTTTTTTTTTTTTTCCTTCTTTTTTCTTTCTTTTTTCCCTTCTTTCTTTCCTTCCCCACGCAATCCCCCTCTCCCCTATGCGTTTCTTCTTTCTCTCTCTCCTCTCCTTCGCCGTTCAGCCCAGCCACCCCGATCCATCGCCGTCCGGCCGGCGTGGCCGACACAGCCACGGGCGATCGAACCCCCTCCGGCTGGTGAACACCTCCACCAAATATCTCTTCCATCCGGCTAGCCGTTAGCCACCTAGAGGCCTTTCTTTCCGCACGGATTCTTGTCGATTCCGGCGCCATCGCACCACCTCCGGCCACCACCTCTTCACAGCTTCTTCCTTTACTTCTTGCCGACCTAACCAACCTAATTTCGGCCCCGATCCGTTGCCGGAGCAACTCCCACGAGCTCATCTCCGTTCAACCCCTTTTTGGCCTTCCACGGCCATTTCCACCGCCACCCACGGCCAAACTCCACTTCCCTTAGCTTCATAAACATCCTTGGGCCATTCCCTATCAATCCCGAGCTTTGGTTTGTCCCTGTTCAAAAGTGGGTATTTTACAACCCACGGCCACAGTGAAATTTCACTGTTACGTTGATTTTCCTTCATCGTTTGCTGCGCGCCGATCCATCGAAAAATAATATATAGCGCTGTAAGTATTTTCCAAACTTCGTTTTAGATTTAAATGTATTATTGCCTTTACAATAATTATTTGTGATCTAGTTGGTTATTCCGGACTGAGTCCGAGGAGTCGGGGGTCGGTTGGAATTGAGAAAGGAGTTGATTGTTTGATTGTTATTGATGTTTGGAATATGTTGGTTAAGTCGTGTGATTTTAATTGCATTGCATTGTGTATGCATATTCATGTGTTTTTATTGAAAATTGAGTTTAACGTGTAAATGGATTTTCGGGTGCATGCGTATCACGACCCCAAGCCGGGATGGGGTATTATCTCGATGGAGCTCCTCTGGTCACTCGGGAGTGGATAAAACTGAGTGACATCCATTAGGTTGTCGCTGGGCGATGACCGGATTGCACGATACAGTAACGCTGTCGTGTCAACTCTGTGGTCCCTTGGCTGGCGGGGACTAGAGGATGGCCTGGCCAGGTACGCGCTGGGCGCGAGTCTGGGCATCGCTTGTTTAGGTGTCACACGCGTAGTCGTTACCTGCGATGTGGCACAAAGCTAGAGTGTGCGGATGATCCCTAGGGGAGATCATGGTGTATGCATAATTGGATTGGTTTTATGGTTTTCGGATGCGGGCCATTTTCTGGGAAAATGGCGAGGATGAGTTTAGGCTTTGTGATCCATTTTCTGGGAAAATGGTGGTTTATGGATTTGGGTCATTATCTGGGATAATGACGAGGAATGTTTTTAAAGGATATGTTTTGGGGCCAAAATGGGTCTTTTGGCGTGTGTAGAAAAATGTGATTTTTGGGATATTTGCATTGGGCATACTTCATGCATATTGTTTTGGTTGTAATATGTTTTTATCTTGCGTCGTTTGAGATTTTACTTACCTGCGGTACCATTTTTGGTACCGTAAATTTTGATGCAGATTTAGAGGAGGAGGAGGCTGAGTCTGAGGAGGCGGCTCCGCTGAAGGAGTAGCTTGGATGGCTTTTATATATTATATTTATCGTTGTTTTTATTAGTATGTATTTGGATTTGAGACGATATTGAACATGTAATGTTTTATTTACGCTTGTTTTAAACCTGGTTTGTAATTAAACAAAAAATTCTGGTACCTAGTTTTATGACTTATCTATCCTCTGCGTGTTTTTATTTGTACACATATTGCATGTGCACACACTTTGGGCACTTAGCGATGGGATGTGTGATCGTATTGTCATCATCCCGACATCTCGATTTTCACGTGACCGTACGTGGGAGTTGGGGGCGTCACATATTGGCTTATATTGGTCCACAAAACAAGAATGTCACTCAACCTATATTGGTCAAATGCTATGCTCTTTGGAAGGCACTAGAAGTTTGCAATGAATTAGCCTTCAAGAATGTGATTTTGGAAGGAGACACACAAGTCATCATCAGTGCCATCATTAGAAGAATTATCTTAGCATGGGCATATCATAGAAGATATCAAATATTCCTTATTTGACATAGCGGATTGGAAGGTATAGTTTACTCCTAGAGAAGGAAATATAGTGGCACATTTGCTGGCAAAGTGAGCTTTGTCTTATGAAGGTGAAATGGTCTAGATTGAGGAAGGGGTTGTTGCTATATTTAGTTCTGTAATGACAGATAAACGTTGTATTATTTGATTCATGATTATGGTAATAAAATTAGCTTGTTTAAAAAAAATAATGGTGGTTTTTTTAAATTCATTTAGTCAGCGGGGAGTCATATTAAAGTAATTGTTGGCCACTGAGTGCATGCATTTATGATTGGTTGGTCACTGTGTAGCTGATTTGATCTCATTAACTTTGAGTCTCTCATTATGTTTTGAGAAAGTAAAATATCCGTACATTAACTTTGGTCAATGTGTAGCCATTTTATAGAAATTATCTTATTGTACTCAAGGTTTTAGTGATATTAATTGGAATATCTTGTAAAGAAATTCTCTTTTAATTATTGGCTATATTTTTATTTTGGGCGGTGGTGCTATATGTTAGAAGTCTAAAAAACAAATAATTATTACTAACTCAACATGGAAGTTGAGTTTATACCTTTGGCTCCAGCAAGTGAGGAAACAAACTGATTGAGAGATTTATTACATGAGATTCTTTCATGTAAAATACCAATTCCATCCATATTAATTCATTGCAATAGCACTGCTACTATTATAGTAGAGTACAAAATCACTATTACAATAGTAAATCCAGACCAATAAGAAGAAAACACAATATTGTCAGATCCTATTTGGGCAGTGGTGTCATTAACATGAAATATATGAAATCATGTGACAATCTAGCAGATCCACTGATCAAGGCATTGACAAGAGAAATTGTCTGTAATACATCGGGGTGAATAAGATTAAAGTCCATACAATCATGAACCATATACGAGGATACCCAACCTGGAGATCAAAGATTCTGAGAACTTAATTCAATTAGAAGAATGAATCATTTGATGGTAGTAAGAAATGCATTATATATTTTATTTGGAAGTTGTTTACATTCCAATGGTACAAGTGCATTCATCCAATAAAGGGTGATACGATGAGTTTAAAAGAAACTCTTAATGAAAATCTGTAACTCTTATGAGTAGGATGTTAGAATTACAAGAATACCCTTGACAGATTTCACATATGTAAGTGTGGGTAGTAGGGCCAATTCTAATGAGAATTAGACTTGTTTTCAAATACACTCACGAAACCGAGATTAGCAATAGGTAATTGTAACGTCCTGTCTAATAAAGCTCATATTAACACTTAGAATGTTATGCATGGGCAATAATGTTTTCTTATTTCTTTTTATAAGTTATAGTTTAAATTTGAAACCATTACTACCTCTAGAGTAAAAATTATTATTTCCCTAAGTGAAGGTTCAATGCAAATCATACATTTACTATACATAATAATAATATTTTTTTTATCGGAAAGTATTTCTCATATTTATATTATTCGTATTATTAAAATCTAGTGTGGGGATGTTGGTATTTTTTAATATATAGAATTATTTGTAACGTTTTTTGAATGTCTAATATTAATGTTGCTATATAATTATTCATAACGTTTGTTTAATTGTTGGCCACTGAGTGCAATTTTAAAGTTAAATCAGTGTGTTTTTTTTTTTTTAAAGATTTATGAATGATAACGTAATTTTTTTTTTCGTTTTAAAGGAATGATAACGTAATTGATCAATGTCTACCTAATTTGTTCTCGTTAACATTGAGTTTCTCATTATTATTTGAGAAAAGAAAACGCCCGTACAAGCCTCCAAGTAGTTTAGCTAGCTTTTTAGTTCCTCTTGTATTAACGTTGGCTGCCTCAATTATTTTACTGCTGTCGTCTGTTCATTCGTTTTACATTCAGTACTATTAAATCCTCGTTACTGTAATCTCTTCTACCTTTATTGAGACTTTACTACAGGCAATTAGTACTTCTGGTATTTGGCGAGGTCACCTAGAGAGATTCACATTGATGAGTTTGAACCGATTGACTATTTTTCGTACAATATAGAGAGAAGTTTTATAGAAAAATAAAAGTGTGTAGATACTCTTGAGAATTTTTCAGAGAATGGAGACGTGTTTTTTCTAGTAGCACTTTGGATTCAATCACTTGTGTAGATAAGTTACTTTGATTTATACAATAATTAGTTAGACTGTTGTATCCTAAAATAGATAAATTAAGAGAAGTCATGTTACAATGATTCATTTAAATCTTTATCTACCGTAGAGAACTTAAATCTACTTAAAGAGAGAGATTTTTGTATCTTGGTATAAATTGATTTTGTCTCAATTTTAACTTCATTGTAATAATTATTTTATTATTGCGTATTTCCCCAACATCAATTTCACCAGTTATTTGAGCGCTATTGTAACAGTACCCCACTATCAATAATTACGAATAAAGTTATTTTTAGAAAATTTTGGAGAATCGGTATACTACTACTGAACTTTTACTTTAAAAAAAATATTTTTTTTTTATAATTGCGCCAGATATAGAGATTCTATAAATAAAATCATTCTTTATTAAAATACTGAGACCATAAGAGAGTGAGTGTGCGAAAACATTTATTAAAATTTTTCAAAAACCATGCCATAAAAATCATAACTTAAAATCTATATACATGATCTAGACTACTGTCACACCTCCTTGGATTAACTCCCGTCTTGCAACTCTACTTTCATAAACATTCTGATCTAGGTGGTTTAAAAACTTAAAACAATTAAAATAAGTCGATGACTCAATAAGAAATCCATCATAACATAAACATACTTTATATAAGGTTTTTCATAAAATATTTTATGTTGATAACTTAAAATCATGACTGTTCATATGTATGCTATGACATGCATGACTTATCTTAGCATATCTGACATATCTTACTTTATTATACTAGCCCACACACTTAATATTGTTTGTGAGGTTGTGTACCTTCCCCACATCTCATGGCCACAAGAGAAGTTGCTAATAGTCTTCTAACATACTATGGTGAACCACACTTAGTTCCATGACTTGCACATGTACCCATAAGTCATATTGGTACCATGCATCTAAATGACCATCTTATTAAACTGTACTGATCTTACACTTAATCTTATGAAAGTTTACGTGTCTTATGTAATGTGAGATGCATAATACATACATAACTATAATATGCAGAATAAACATGATGAATGACGTACTTGCAAATATCATGACATGCATAGTACATAAATACTAGTTTTCAAAGAACTGTTTTTAATAATAATAATATATATAATAGTTAATTATGCTAGTCTTAATTTATAATCAAGCTACTTACCTTGTAGCGTTAATCTAATATTTCCAATATGATATTGATCACGTGAACTAGAATGAGAGAGAAAATGTGAGGGATGTTGTGAGAGGAATGAGGCAGTCGGCTACTAGCATGGTTAACGTGGGATATGTATGGTGTTGGACTAAGTATCTTGGGTTCGGCCACTGCACTTATGGAAGTTTATAGTTTTTTTAAGTAGCACACGGAAGAGAGATATTTATAGAGAGATTTGAGAGAGGGTGTTGACAAGTTTGAGTTGGATTCGGTTAATACATGTAGTGACACAAATCTGCTAATACTATCTTAGATTTGGCCGCTGCACTTACGGAGGTTTCTCGTATGTCAAAATAATGATAAAAGGGAATATATTTATAGAGAAATTTGGGGGAGGGTGCCTACTAGTTTGAATTGGGCTCAGTGAATACATGTAGTGACACTAATCTGCTGAAAATTGGGTCGAGGTCATTCAAGAAGAGAGTTTGAATTTAAAAATATGATTAGGGGTGTAACTGGTCCGGTTTGATTCGGTTTTAGACAAAATCTAGGACCGAACCGGTAGGTACCGCTTTTGTATTTTTCAAAACCGATTACGCACCTATTTTCCTTATAAACCTGTATTCCGGTTTTATCGGTTTTCGGTCCAGTTTGGTCCGGTTTTCCGATTTTAATAAAATATAAATTTGTCATTAAAAAATTCTGTTTTTTTTTTAAAAAACTGATTTAAAAATCTGCTATAAAAAATTTGTTTTATAAAAAAAATCTGTTATGTAAAAAAAATATGTTACAAAAAATCTGCCTTATAAATTGTTAATATGCTATCTAAACAAAATTCTACTATATAAAAAACTGTTACAACACAAAAACTGAAATAAGAAATCTAGTATAAAAAAAATATGTTCTAAGCTTATAAGCCTTTAAATAAAACTGCTACAAAAAAATAAAATCTACAATAAAAAAAAATTCTGCTATGAAATAAAATAAGTCCAAAAGTCTAAATTACAAGTCCAAAAGTCTAATAAATTACAAGTCCAAATTCCAAATGTCTAAATTACAAATCCAAAAGTCTAACAAATTACAAATCCAAATACCAAAAGTCTAAAATACAAATCAAAAAGTCTAACAAATTATAAGTCCAAAAGTCCAACAAATTACAAGTCCAAATTACAAATCTAAATTAGAAGTTCAAATTACAAGAACATCCAATAAAAAAACCTTACAACTAGAACAAATAGCTAATAATAATAGCTATGTACGTAGCCACCAAATCCAATAGTCTATTCAACAAACCTTGCAATTGTATTAAAATAAATCAAGCAATTAATTTCAATAAAAAGTTAGTAATTACATTAAATAAATAAAAAAAACTTTAAGAAAATAAAATATACAAGTTTTCCTACCTTAAATTTAATCATCTCTAACCAAAGAAGTAGGTCTTGAAGAACTCCCTAAGTCTTCCATAAGCACTACACAAAAAGGAAAAAATAAAGCATAATAATTAAAACAAATTACTAATATGATATACATTTTAAAAACACTTAAAGAAAAGATGAATGATGCTACATACCTGTATCAAATTTCTCAAATTCCTCAACATCATCCATTAAAGTGCGAATGTTTAACGGGGTAGAAGATGAGCGAAGCCAATTTTGTGTACAGATAAAGACTTCAACCATAAGTGGAGATAGGCTACTGCGGAAAGGATCAAGTACTCGACCTGCTGTGCTAAAAGCTGATTCAGAAGCCACTGTAGATATCGGAACTGCAAGAACATCCCGCGCAACTTTTGAAAGCACGGGGTATCTAATGCTGTTAACCTTCCACCAATTCAACAAGTCAAATTTTGGACCACTCTTTTCACATTTTTCAATTAAATATCTCTCCAATTCAGATTTACTCTCCAAAGAGTTTTCTGACACCAACTGCATCTGAACTTTTAAACGGATATATGATCCCATTGATCCAAAATCACCTTCACCTACCCCAAGATTTGAACTTGTAGTAGTAGCCCATCCCTCACTTGATTGGCTCATAGTTTGATCTTGTGCCCCAACATTACTTTCCTCATTTGCATAATAACTATCATATAAACGAGTCAAAGCATCTTTAACCAAATCCAACAACATAAGAACTTTTGAAGTGTTATCCTCATAGAATCCTTCAAAAAGAATATCTAGACATCGCATTTTATATCGAGAATCAAGAATCAATTCAATATACAACAAAAGATTCATTTTTTCAATATTTCCCCAATACTTTTCAAATTTAGATTTCATATTAAATGCCATTGTCCTCAATTTATGAGGCCCTTCTGTACACTCCAAATTAATTGCAGCATGAATTGTCGCAAGCTCTAATGCAAAACAGTTGCAAGTGACATAATTGGCCCCAGAGAAACGCAAGGTTGCATCATAAAAAAGTTTTAGAAATTTTACAAACAACCTACTATTATCCCAATTATCCATGGTTGGAGGCCCTAAATTGGATGCCCCTCCTTTACCCAACTCACTAACACCATCATCATCCTCACTGTCATCCTCCCCAAGGCTCTTAACATATCCTGAATCTTCATCCTCTAGCCATTGAAATGCTTTTTGAAACTTTTCAGCCCTATCCAACATTATAAAAGTGGAGTTCCAACGAGTTGGTACATCTAAGCATACACTACTTTTACAAGTAATATCCTCACTATCACAACATTGCTTAAATGTGTTCCACCTTTGTGGAGATGATTTCACATACTTCACAGCCGCTCGAATTCATGCAATTGATTGATCATATTCTTTCAACCCATCCTGAACAATTAAGTTCAAGATATGAGCACAACATCTCATATGCAAGAACTCATGTTCCAAAATCGTATCTTTTTTATTCCTTGTCTTTCTTTTGATATACGAAACTATCCCATTATTTGAACTTGCATTATCAAGTGTAATTGTAAATATTTTGGGCCTCCCCTATTCAACCAAATACATTTCAATTTTTTTTCCCAATGTCTCACCCTTATGGTTTTCCACCTTACAAAAGCTGATAATTCTTTTGTTCATTTTCCAATCTTCATCAATAAAATGTGCGGTGAGACACATGTAGTTAAAATTTTGCACGGATGTCCATGTATCCATGGTTAGACAAATGCGCTGCCCCTTAAGAGCACTTTTCAGCTTGTCTTTCTCTCTCAAATAAAGTTTAAAAATATCTTTTGCAACCGTTACACGTGATGGAATCTCATTCCATCTAGGTTGCACAACAAGCATAAATTTCTTAAACCCTTCCCCTTCCACAAATTTAAAAGGAAGCTCATCAATAACCAACATTTCAGCTAAGGCTGCTCTACAAGCCTCAACACTAAAAGCAATAGATACAAGCCCCCCACTGCTTTCTCCAGACTGGAAACCTAATACAGATTGGTTTCTATCAACTTTCCTAAGTGGAGACTTCTTACAGGTGTTTTCCAAGTGCTGTAACATTGATTTTGTGCCATTTATATTAGGATCACAAGCATAAGTAGTCTCGCAAAAATTACATGCAGCTCTAGGTCTTGAATTATCTTCAGTTTTAATCTTTTTAAAATAGTCCCAAACTACAGATCTTTTCCTACCACTCCCAGGACCACTAGATGACTTACTTACATTGGAGGGTGGAGAAAGTGGATCATTAGTCGTTGTTGATTTCATGGTCTTTTGACTCATTTCCTTTGAAGGTCTTACATCGCCGGGTGTTTCATTTGATTGATCCATCTATAGTAACAACAATAAATAGCATTAATATTAGATTACAATCACATACTTTATAAAATAATAGACCAAGCAATTTAGCAATCACACGCTTTACAAAATAATAGACCAAGCAATTTAAAAAACATATTAATATTATTTAAGCCACACGCACGTACAAGTAGTAATTTAGCAAATTACCAAAATAATGTTCATCAAATAAATAAACTAACAAAGAAAAAATATATCACATTGCCGGATCGTGTTAAACTCCAATAGATTTCTTTTTTCACTAACCAAGAATATACTACGGTTACTACCAAAATAATATTCATCAAATAAATAAACTAAAAAAAAAATATTAGTGAACTAGCAGTTGATATACACGGCCATAAATGATAAATATACAAAACTACAAATAATATATTAAATAAATGTACAAAACTACAATTTGTGAAATCCGTAGTCTACAAGCTTTCTAATTAGTCTAACTACAAGCCCCTCAACGTAATTCTGTACGCAAGTTGATTAGTCTAACTACAGCTAATGAAGTGCTCTAAGCCTCTAACTAGCTATTTCTTAGGAAGTTAGGCATCCCTGTGTAACAAAACTACATATAATTAATGCAATAAATGATAAACGTACCAACGGCAACTATCAAGAAAGAGCCTTGTAGCGTGCTTGGTCCTGCCGCCAGCGTCGAAGCAGAGAAGATCTGAAGAAGAAGAAGAAGAAGAAGAGGAGTCGGTGCAGTAGATGGTCTGGAAGCAGAAAAAAAAAGTCTATTATGGCTTTACTCTTTAGTTTAACCTAATTTGAACTGGGCTGCTGGCTGGGCCGGGCCGGGTCGTTGGGCTGTGGTGGCTGGGCTTAAAATAGAGAAAAAATACACTTCAATGGTTAAAATAAGTGTCCAATAAAATAAAAATAGTACAATAAAATAAATATAAGACAATTAAAAACACTATAACAATTATATTATTAAATACAAAACAATGACTAAAACTATTATAGTATTAGTGTTACTACTACATATAATGATATTAATACTATAAGTCTATATATAGGCTATATAGTTATACATTAAATAATATAATTATTAATGACTATTAATATTAGTATATATATAATAAACTATTAGTATTAATACTATAAGTCTATATTAAACTATTAGTATTAGTATATAAATATTAGTATTAGTTATAGTTATATAATATATTAGACAATATAATAGTATTATTGGTAAACTATTAGTATAGTTATATCTTAGTATTAGTTATGGACCTTATGGTGAATTGGTGATTTAGTATAACTATATCAGTATGAGTATAACTATAGTCTATATTAGACTATTAGTATCATTATAAATATTAGTATTCATTATAGTGATTATAACTACCATATAATGATATTAATATTTGTTAATTGTTATAGTGAGTTTGTTTTATTATAACTATATTACTGATAGACTATATTGATAGTATTAGTATATTAATTTAGTATTAGTGTTATTATATCATTATTTTATATATGATTATTTAGTATAATGATTTATATACTAATTTATAAAATTATACATAGACTTAAAGTATAATACTAATAGTAATATAGTTTTAGATTATTAGTATTTAGTATTAGGTCATACAATTTAAATTGTATTAATATAATAGACTATATATATATATATATATAAGACTACATAGTTATACATAATAAATTAAAGAATATAACAATGCAATATAGTATTAATACTATAAGTCTATAAGTCTATATTAGACTATTAGTATTAGTATATATATTAGTATTAGTTATAGCTATATAACTAATATTAGACTATATTAGATTATATAATAGTAATAGACTATATAATAGTAATAGTATTAATATTAGACTATTAGTATAGCTATATATTAGTATTAGTTTTGGTGATTTAGTATAACTATATTAGTATGAGTATAACTATAGCCTATATTAGAATATTAGTATTAGACTATTAGTATATATGTGATTATTTTTTATGTAATTAATGATTATATAGACTTAAAGTATATTATGAATAGTACTATAGTATTAGACTATTAATATCATTATAAATATTAGTATTAATTATAGTGATTATAAATATTAGTGATTATTATAACTATATTATTAATAGACTATAGTGATTATTTTATATATGATTATTTAGTGTAGTGATTTAGTTACTAAAATTAGTATAGTAGTTTAAACTTTAGTATTAGTTTATTATAGTTTATACATAGACTGAAAGTATAATATTAATAGTAAATTAGTAATATAATATTAGACTATTAGTATTTAGTAT
Organism: Carya cathayensis; assembly: GCA_011037825.1. Lineage (NCBI taxonomy): Eukaryota > Viridiplantae > Streptophyta > Magnoliopsida > Fagales > Juglandaceae > Carya > Carya cathayensis. The sequence continues at coordinate 146,460 of QGSO01000142.1, read as the reverse complement.
TAAGTCATAATATTTGACTATTTAGTATTAGTGATTATTTCAAAATTTAGTAATAATATTTGACTATTTGAGTAATTTTTTTTTTTTTAGTTCTTACTTCTTATAATAAAATGTTATTAATAATATATATTTATAATATTATATATTAAAAGCATATGATGAATTAAATTTTTATGTTCAAGATTAAACATTTATTTTATAAATTATAATAACATTATCTTATATATAATTATAATTTATATTATTTTATATAAAAAGTATATATAATATAAAACATATTATCTATAATATTAATAAATATATATATAAACAGTACCGATCCGATCCGGTCCGGTCCAATATTAACCGGAACCGGACCGGCACCGGCCGGTTTCCTATTTATAAAAACCGGTTCCGGACCGGACCGGTCCAAAACCGGCACAACGGGTCCGGTCCGAGCCGGTTTTCCGGATTTTTTTTACACCCCTAAATATGATCTAGCAGTTCATTCAATGTAAGATTGACAGTGACTGTGACTGTATAGAGGACTTCAATTAATGATATTTTAAATTGAAATAATTTTCTAATTATCGATTTTTAAATTCTGAAAAGAGTATAATTCGTTTAATAATAAATGAGATTTAATATAGTTATTGAACTTAATTAAAAGTCCTAATCAATCTCAATAATTTATCGCTCGTTGACCTATTCAATATGGCTTATTAAATATAATTTAAGCCCAATAAAAACTATCAATATTCTGATTGTAGAATTATTGGACTAGGTCGTTACAGCTATGCTCCATACTAAAAAGTAAAACGGAATACACAAATATCAACAAATATGTGTGAGATTTATGTGGAGGATATTGATAACGAGCAGTTAAGTTTTTAGCATACTTTTGACAAATGAAATTAGTTCATAAAGATGATGAATTTAAAACTAGCTAGGCAAGTTTACAATGAAGGGTCTTGAAGACATCTTGCAAACTTCTTAGCCCAAGACCATCCTCTTCTATCGGTTTACAAATATGAGCTTAAGATACTCATTTTCTCTTTCCATGCCCTTTATAATCACCCTAGTAAAAACTTGAGAAAGCTTGATGAAGCTAAGTGATAAAACCTTTAGGAACATCCAAGCAAGATAGAATGTGCATAGGAATAGACGAGAGCTAGCACATGCTTCAGCAAAATCAATCTACCACCTAAAGAACGTAATTTTCAAAAAATACAACAGATTACCTCAAGCATAGCTTATTGAATTGCTCCATAAGTCTATCCAGCCTAAACAAATAATTTAGCAAAGTGTATTACATAGAATAAGCTAGAGATACACTCAACACTTCCAAAGCCTAAATACTCAAGAGAGAACAATAAAGGCCAGTCTTTATTCACTGCAACAAAGTGGCCATGTCACTTTTATTCACAAGCATGTAATGCATGGCCATTAAGCCATGTGTTACATGCCCTGGCCCGTTACGGCATAGGAGGAGTTTTCCCATGTGGTGGCCCCTCCATCTTACATCTCTCACTCGCACATAGTGGGCATGATCCTAGGTCTTACATTTCTTTAACGTTTTCAATCTTATTCATACAAACAAATAGGTTGTGCAACCACCAAACACACCTGCAAAAAGAAAGGTGGGAGCACTATACCAAATCTCTCATAGAGAAGATCAGCATAACAATATCCCTAAAGTGTATTGTCATGTCCTAGACTTATTCGCTCACATTAGATCAAGCATTTATGAACCCTCTTGAGTTCAAAAAACTCAGAACAATGCTTGATTACTTCCAAATCTTTTCGATGTATTCACAATCTTAGTTGCTACCAATGTGTAGCATCACAGTTTGACCTCGGCAAATACCATCGAATATGAATAGTCTTCCCTTTGCGCTAATGTCATTCAACTTTGGTCGAATCGTTTTTCCAAGAATGCCTCTTTAGACCATATTAAATATGGTTATAGATAGCGCACTAAAGTAGCAGACATCACAACCTTCATCTTATGACACAATTAAAGGTAAATAAAGGACACTTAATACAATATGAGACTCACACAATGAGAAAGAAGGGAACCATTTACTCACTCATTTGGTCGAATAAGCACATGTAGTATAAAATACATGTTACAGTGGATTTCTATTCCTCAAAAGAGCATATGCCTACATCAAGAGGTGTAACCGATCCGGTTTAATTCAATTTTGGACAAAATTTAAAACTGAACCGGTATGCACCGATTTTACATTTTCATAAATCAATTACGTATTGGATACCCTTCTAAACCGGTACCTCTAGTTTTATCAGTTCCGGTCCGATTCAGTTCGGTTTTAATAATATTAGTATATATATTAGTATTAGTGATAGTGATTATAACTATATATTAACATTTGTTATAGTGATTTTAATTTATTATAACTATATCCTTGATAGTCCTAAAAAGTATAGAACTAGAATCGGAACTAGACCGTACCGACTGGTTTTGAAACTAAGGGACCAGTTCCCGGACCCATTCCACCTGTTCAGGCCCGTCCGATCCAATTTTCCGGTTAATTTTTACACCTCTAATGATTTGCCATCCAATCCAAACCATTTCAGAAAAATGAATGAGGAACGATGATTCAAAATATGAACGACTATGATAGAGATGTCCTTGTCCCCTTCTCATGCATACAAAGAGAGACAAAATTAGCATGAAGAGATATATTGGGAGACAATCAGATTCATTGAGAAGCTGAAATGTGCAACCAGTTGGAAATGTTAATCATTTACAGTGTCTTCATCTTCCTCAGGTTTCACAAAGAACTCAATGTAAGCGATTCTGCTGGGTTGCCGATACCCAGCAGAATCAATGTGTGTATGAGGAATGGATTGTCTCGACACTGAAACTAGGTGCTGAACTTTCAGCATCCCGCCTCGCCCAATTGTCAACTTGCTTCCTCTGTTATCTTTAATAACACTGCTGGGAATATTTGAAGTTGTTGCTCGAAGGAACTTGTATTTATGCCTATTAAGACCAAGGCAAGAACCGACAGTCACTTTCCAAGAGGGTCAAATGATGCATCAAATAAGTCAGTAAAAAACAATAAAGTACCTGTAAGAAACTTGCCGATCACAACTAAATGCAATCAAGAGATCAGTATTTGCATAATACGTGAAGTCTATCTGGAAGAAAGGCAAGGGTTTAAAACTGAAAAAATGTTAAGATCTGGACAAACTAAAACTTTATCGTGAAATAAAGAAAGATAAACAAATGAGTAAACAGTCAAAGACCATTACCTGCAAGTCCCCCTGGCCTTCACCTCTGAAGGTGACAGACGGAGGAACTGGTTGTAGCATGATCTGGATACTTGATCCAGGCCATTCGAGATCATCAATAGCTTCCTTCAATGCTGCAGACTGGAATTTAAATATCATGAAATGAAATATTAAAAGTGGCTCCTGATTAGAATAGTAGGCTATAAAAATGCATTATATCTGCTGAAAAACATACTTATGCATCTATTAGAGGAACATTTTTTATAGTTTAATCGAAACATGACTCACTCCTTCACGAGCATCATGAGGCCTATACATCTTAAAACATAGAAAAGAAGCCTTGGATTAATGATTTTAAGTATACCCTGAGAAATGTAGGTTCTCATGGTAAACGGCATAACATCACATCTTGATCTAGCACTGCCTTCAAACCTTACAACCAAAGAATCGAATGGATACTTACCATTTATATAACTAAGGAACATTCTTGTAGTCCATCATTAGCAACTTAAGAAAGGGGACATGCAGATGACACACACACATATAGCATTTACATACATGCTCTGACACAGAGGTTGGAGCTCAATTTATAATGAACTTCATTAGACAATGAACCTGGAAAACTGTGCGAGGTTGAACAAATGGAGGAAAGCGTTGACAATGGCAAGAAGATTATTCTGAAAATAAAGTATTTTTGAGTTCAAATAAATTAAGGTAGATTTTGAAAGGTCATGTGCTAGCTACAACTAAGGTTTAGAGATTGTACAATTACACAAGCACAATATCTTTGCATTATGATTCAGAAGACTACAAAAAGTTAGAGAGAGGGAGAGAGAGAGATGCAAAACAATTGTTAAATCAGAAAGCAGTTGCAAAACAACAACTATCATGCATTAGAACACCAAATGAGGATAGACCAAAGCAGTGCCAAAGTGTATATATACGAGCACACCTTAACAGTAAAACTGAGCGGGGTGCTTCCAGCAGGTTCAAAATTGTAGTCCCATGATATTGTGTCTGGGATTCTCGTCCTGATCTCTGCATAAATGCATGCATCCAGGGAATCAACGGACCTTCAAAAATAAAGACAATATTACATCAAACTCAAATTTAGATTATGGATCAGTACAGAAATATACAGATGTCACTCTACAAACTACAAGTCCTAGTATAAAGCATCAGCAGGTGCAGAAGATATTTTATCCAATTCTCTAGTATAAAGATAGATTTTGATTTTGATACTAAATTGAAGGCCTTTCTATTTTCTCAACCCTCCATTCGTAACAAGTATTCAGCAGAAAAACAAAGCCAAAAGCAGATTTCATATAAGTTTTGATAATGTCCAGATCCGAGAATTTTCCATTTAAATGTGTCTCCCCCATTTGTGATTGGAAATACTTTTAAGAAGTATCTATGCAGTAAAAACCAATCCAAATCCACCATACTCATCCCAAGCATGTTTTAGCTTGCACATGAAAAAACAAAAAAAAATCTTTCTGAAAAGGGGAATTAGGAGCTCTTTGGTTCATTGCTAAAAATACGCAAAGGAAAGGAAAAGAAAATGCAAGGCTTGTTCCATCTGCAGTTTATATTTTCAATAAACTAAGGCTTAAAGTAAGGCTAATACTTGTACTGCACCATTGATTGACTGTCAAAACTTTAGGACTTCAGTTCCCATACAACAACCAAAAGAGAAAAAATATCAGATTCAGAGCTTCAATTCCCTTTCTTTTTCAATATTCTCTAAGAAAAAGGAATTTTTTATGATGAGGAATCTTGGAAACCCTGCAACCGCAATATGTCTTTTACACAATTAAACCTCGTGCCCGTGTAACACATCCCTATCACACGGATCAGGTAAATCATCGGTTTTTCACCAATGGGACATGGCCCTAGAAATTGTTTGCACTAAGGGTCCAAACCTCATACCTGTAGGGTAGCTTGCCACCAAGACCAAGGCCCTAACCACTTGAGCCAACCCCTAGAGGTTAATTAGATAGCAATCAATCAAATTTTCCCCCTTCAATCAATAACTACACATGACACACCTAAAATTAAAACGGAGCTAAAGAACAAAAATAGATGGTAAAATATGCAACATACTTGAGGAGGAGTTGCATATCTGGACCTGGATATCGCATTTCAATCATGCTTGAGCGCCCGGGCACTGAAAATGTGTTCAAGCAATCCACCAAGAGGCCCAAGCTCACTCCAAACCTAGGCCGTCCTTGTGCACCATACTCATATCGAATGAAAAGCTATATGCATATATTTTTTCTATAAGAAAATTTTTATTGAGACAAGTAAATAGGCATAGTCCAAGTATACACGTTACATGTAGATATTGATAAGAATGTAATGATACATGACCTTTTTTACTACTCTTTTCACAATCTCGTGTGAAATGGAAGGAGGTTATGTGAAATTTGAAATTCAAATAAGATTGGGAAAATCAAAATCGAAAAACAAAATCCTTGAATATTTTTAACGAGGTGGCACTATCACATTCATCGATTTGTAAAATGGGTTTGAAAATAGTTGTTCCATATCTTTATTTATAATAAAGTTATGTTCCAAAACTCTGTTTCAAACAAATCATACCCTGTTTGGCCGCTAGGAAAAATAGAATCGAACGAATAGAAAAAAATTACATATAATATTAAAAGTTATCTTAATATCCTAGGAAATCATAAACTAAACTCACTAACACAAATAGTTCAACTGAGCTCAATTAAAAGGAAATTCTGTTTAGTTCTCCATTCTTTGTTTCCAACATATTTTTCGTAATTAAGCAGACGATATAGAATATAACGTAAGAGTTAAAAAAAAAAAGAAAAAAAGGAAAGTGGGTACCTCGCGCTGCAGATAGACTTTGGCTTGAAGACAACCGGTTTCCTCCACGATCAAAACGACGCCGTGTTCAGAAAGTTCCAAGACTGCGTCCTAGTATCCAAAACACGGAAGCTACAACCAATCAGATGACAACGACACGAAACCCCAGACTTTTTTCATTTTATGGAAAGGAAAGGAAGATGAATTCGGAGAGAGAGCGGGAACATGCCTGGTGGCGTTTCCATCGGACGGTGGTAAGGGCATCGACTATGCCCTGGACGTTGTCGAGCTGGCACACCAGATCAGGGGCTTCCGCCTCTGTCGATGACGAGCTCATGCTCGGATGCTCTCTCTCCCTCTCTCTTGTTTCCCGCCAAAAGGAAAAAAGAGGAGAAAAGGAATTGCAATTTTTTTTCGGCTGCAACTGCATGGGCTTTTTGTGTTGGGTTAGGAAAATTGTTAGATCCAAACTCATCACAATCGATTTTAATTCATCTCATTTTATTATTATGATTTTTTTAAAATTTTAATATAAAATATAATAAATAATTTAATTTTTTTAAATTTTAAAAAAATAATAATATTATAATAATATTTTATTTAATTTTTAACTTTTATATTAACTTAACTCATAGCTAAAATAGTATCATGCTCAAATCAAAACATAGCAGGAGACATATAATATGATAAAAAATTATTTAAATGATAGAAAAGAATGCTTGTGGTCCCCAGTTGGTTTGATAAGGATAAAGAAAACCAGCAAATGGTCGAGTCTATATTTTGCATTTCAAAGGGATGTTTCTCCTCTCAATCATCAATATCCACCACAATACAGGTTACTAAAGAACTTTCAATCATCAATGACAGTTTTCATGACAGTTTTACTAAAGAACCATTTATCTATACGTTAGTTTAATCAAGTTGTTTAGATGAAAGCGGTGTCCCTCATTCTTTTTTCTTTTCGATTTTTTTCCTTACCTTTTGGATGCTAAAATTCAAAGTAGATGGAATGACTTTCATCTAAATAAAGCTGGTTTTATATGGTATTATTGGAATTGTGTTCCTTGCATCAGAAACATAAGAGAGATGTTGAAACCAAAGTATCATATATAATAGAATAAAAGAATAGATGAACAAAATTAGTACTTTCTCTGTTTCGACATGCATATGACTCACATGACCTTAGTGGCGATGATAAAACTTGATATTTAAACTTCAAATGAAGATAATAAAAATAACAATAATGCTAATCTGTTATCTGAAAGGATGTCATTTGATTTGGGCATTTTGACATAGCATAGGGAAGATTATTTTTGTGTTATAGAATCCAATATCATTCTTTTCAATTGCATAGTGAGGATTCGAATACATCGCAGAAAACAAAAGAATGTCGAGTTGAAAATATTACCCTAATCTTAATTGCATACAATATAAAACCCATGAAAAACCATCATAAAAAATTGCATACATTATAAAACCCTAATCTCAACAATGGGAAGCTAAAAATATTACCAGAAATTCCCAAAAACTAGATCAATTGGGAGCTATCTCAGAGCAGAAGTGTTGATGGAAGAAGAGAGTCACTTCAAGCTCGGCGACATCAACATGAATCCAAACAGAGAATCAACGTGCTTTCGGGAGAAGAAATAAAAGAAGCAGGAAATGAGAAGGTTTCGGGATGAAGAAAGAGAAAATACGAGAAAAATAGAGAGCACGAGCCTAGGGTGTAACCGATCCAGTCTAGTCTAGCTTTGGATAAAATTTATAACCGAATCAGTATTCATTGGTTTGTATTTTTTTAAAACCGATTATGTGCCGGTTACCCTCCTAAATCGGTACCTCCAATTTTATCAGTTTCTGGTCCATTTCGGTCCGGTTTTTCGATTTTAGTATATTTTTATATATTATAGTACATAATACTATAGTGATAATATATTGTATTATATTATAATAAATAGTGAGATAGTATTAGTATAACTATTAATACACTATAATGATATAAGATTTTAAAATTTAATATTATATTAATTAGTAATTTATCATATAATATGAAACTATTTTATATATAATTATATATTATCTATAAAAATTATATACAATATAAAAAATTAAAATATATATATGAACCGGTTCAGTCCAATTTTAGAAAAAAAAAATCGAAATCGAACCAATTTTGTCCGATTTTAAGAAAAATAAAACTAATACCGGACTGAACCAAACTCGGTATTGGACCGAATCCACCTATAAAACCAATCCGGTTTATCGGTTCACCGGTTTTTTTCTACACCCTTATTCATATTAACATCATACAGATCTTAGTCTAGCCACTTCTTAAGCATCTAATCTGAATTCCTCCATTTGCTCGCCTCCAGGACATCAAAGAGGATCTTGTATCTGGCTAACTACAAGTTACATGGATTGTATGATACCCATGCATGGTCCTCTCAATACAATAGACGTTATCTTAGCTACCACTAAGGTGACATCTTTGTGCCAACCAACTTATCCATTTGGACAAGTACCTAGGGACACAATGTCTCATCACCACTTGCTACTTAAGCATCAGAGGTGATCACTCGTGTGAGTGAGCCGACCTTATAAGCCTATTGACATAACTTGTGTGTATATCCGGAAAACAATACGATAATGATCTTATTTTCAAATCTTGATTCTAATCCTTATTTGATATTTTTGATCAATAGGTTCATGTTTATCTTGATTATGAAGTTGTTAGACAGCCACTCATGAGTCAAGTCCTTCCACGACCAATGCATTCCAAATGATTATACCTCCCTTCTACGGGAGAAACACATTTCGGCCACTCCGACTTAGTTCCACCAAAACTTAGTGCATGATTGGCATTACGGTAAGAAATATGACTTATAACTTAAGTAATAAATTTTATTATTAAAAAGTTATTTTCTATTTGATAACCATATAATTAAAACACTTTTAGAAACAAATTAAAAAAAATGTTTTATGAGATAGAAATGATTATTATTTGAATTTTTTAAGTTTATGATCATATCCTTTAAAATTTAAAAGTTATTATTATCTTAAAGTTGTATGGGTATTTTCATCTATTGACAATCTTTTTAAAATTCGAATTACGCTTTGCATAAAAAAAAACACGTTTGAATTTTTTCTTAAACGTATTTTAATTTATAGGTTATTTGAAATTAAAAATATTTTAATACGTAATATCTAAACAACGTAATTTTTCAATTGAAGAGTTTTTTACTCTAATACGATCCCAAATATAGAATAGTATATACCATTAGATACAAGCCTTCGCGATTTGTTTCACTCCTTTCGTTTCAAGGACCAATAAAACTGGATAGGAAAGACAATAATTTTGGCAAGTTGCAGTACTCCCTCTGTACAAGATAATTAACAAAACAGGTCCAACTCTGTCCTTGACACAATCCACATTTGTCTAACCGGCAAAAAGCAATGAAATCATGCACGTACGTAACAAGAAGCTGAAAAACTATATCAAGGGGAGTTATTTATCAATTCGAACACTTTCGAGCTAGGTAGCTAGAGAGACAGAGAGAGAGAGACAGGGAGAGGGGTATAAAAGTTCTGGATAAACACTTAAAACGGTAATGTTCAGAATAGCATTGAATTCATCAAAAACAAAAAAAGGCCGACAGATAAGCTAGTAGAAGTCAATACCCGAACCACCACCCTTGCTGGCTGGTGAGGCCCATCTTTTCTTCTTTATCTTTGAATAAAAATAAAGAAAAAGAAAAGCCTTACCAAAAAGCAAGGGTCATATCTGGTGCGCTCTTGACTCCCCCTTTGGCCTTCTCTCACCCACACACGTTCTCTTCCACTACTACCATCTTTAATTAATGCATACCACTGCCACGTACTGATATTCCACATAACTAACCCCACCCTCACCCCCTCCCCTTCGTCCCACCACTTAACAAAAGCAACACCTACCAGTCATATAGTTACCACTTCCCTTATTTACTAAAATACTACGTAAATCCCTACTCCTATCTTATTTGACATCGATCCTCTATCCCTTGCTTGCTTTCCCATGCTAAATTACCCAGAATTCCCCACTCTTAATTAGTCCCCAATCTTCATCTGTAAAACAAAAAGATGGATGCATAGTAAGAGCCTGCTGGATATCCTGCAGCTCTTTCTTCTCAAAGACTAACCCTTGAGTCCCGCTTGTCACTAGGACGGAAAAGTGGGAGGAAATTCTGCGTAATTTCTACGTTGTGCACCTCCTAAGCTATAAATGCTTGGTTGGTGCACTAGTGGGTTCAATGCAAGAGCCTAGAGCACTAGCATTATCAGGGCAGCTGGTTTTGCTGGTGGTGCTACCGAGAGCAGCAGTAATATGGTGTACCGCGTTACACAAGTGGTTGTTGACGGAAGTAACGCTTGAGAGGTTGAGCTTTGCCGATGGAATTGTGCTTACAAGATCTTGGACTACAACTGTGAGGAGACAGCCTGAAGAAATAGGCGAATTTCTCTCTTCAGATGATGGGATATTTGGGCTGCCACCGCCAAAAGTATTAGTTGTTTCGCCAGTGGATACAACTGGAACGATGACAAACCCTATGGGTAGGAGGGGAATGCAGGAGGGGTCCTCGCCGCTCATAGCGAGCTGAATGGAGTCAACGTCGATGGTGGTGTACACAACGAGGCTCCCGGAATCGTCTGTGCAACTCTCTTGGAGCATTAGCTCTACATGCTGGGATGAGTTGCTGGCCACCTGCATGCATGCATGCAAATAGTGAACGGAATCTTCTTATTAAGTTTATTCTAGGAAGGTTTTTAGAAAGTGTCCATAAATAATCTATTTTAGGTATAAACATGCACCCACAATGAATTGAAAATCCTCTGATGATCATCTGAAAGCACCATATATGCATGCACCAATTAATATGTAGTACTGTACTCGATCTTTAAAGTCTACACAGAAATTTGGAAGAAGTGATATTGAATTCGGCCTTGATGTGATGTTTGAAACATTTGGAATTCATTTTTCAGGGAAATGCAAGGACTGATTAGGCAACGCCAAACAGGGTATTTAGTGGGCTCAAGCTCGACCAGAGCTTTGCTTGTCAAACTCGATCGAGCTTGTCACACCTGGCCTACTAATTTAGGGCTAGACTCTGAAAGAAGCACTAATCACAGTTAAAAATTTCCTTACGTTGATGCGAAGAAGAGAGACGCAATTTCCTGGATGAGAGCCGTTTGCTATATGAGCCACCTCATGCAAGGAATTCCCATTGGAGAGAACATCCAGCTGTACAATATATATAGTCAATAAATCATCTTCTTAAACTGGCCAGTTTGAAGATTGGGATATGCGCACATAAAGAGTGAGGATTAAATAGAAGATTAAAAGGTTGAGAAAAAAAAAAATAGGAGTGATGAAAGGGTTGCAATCAGTCTAAACCTGAGATCTACGGCGTTCATCTCTCAGGAGATCAAAGACATGATTATGAGGGTACGGCAGCCATGTAGAGGATACAGCACAGAGTATGAGCCCGTTTGGCTGTCCAGGCTCTGTGATTTTCCTCGTAGCAATTCTAACAGTGTCATCAGGGGAATCTGATAGAGCCGTCCAAATCAACCCACTAGAAGTGCTGATGTTGACGCAGAATGTTCTTACCATTCTTTGAGCCAGCTTCATCAAGTTCTTTCGTGCTTCCGGAGAAGGTATCACTGTAGATGGCAGCATGAACAAGGTTAAATAAGATAATGAGGTCACATCATTTCCATCTTATAAAACAAGTAATTTTATTAACCTGTATGAACATATTTTTCAATTGCATTGATAATTTTTGTTAGTTTTGATGTATTAACGAATGCAACTGTACATTCAATGACTCGCATGCATAATTAAAATATGTTATATTTGTATGCCCTAATTTTTTGATGACACGTGCACTCAGAGACACGTGACAGATAAAGAGGAAAAAGAGTTATAAGAACCTCCAAGGTCGGAGACATTTCTCGCCATCAGGCTTGCTACTCTTTCACATTGTCTCTGCAAGACAGCTAACCATCGCTGTGCTCCAAACGCCATCCCACTATAGACGAAGTCGCTAAAAAATTGATGTACCGGTTTCTCTTCTACCTCTGCATGTTCTATCCATGTAACCTGCATAGGAAACCATAAAATACAGTGAAGGAATTAATTCGACACATTGAAAAACCAATAACAAGACAAAAATATACGCACATATATATATTGACTTAGTTTTCATTATGCATGATTGCTAGCTCTTAGTAATATTATTTCAGTAATATTCCCGAGAAATTACGCATATCTTGTAATTAAGCTAGATTTTGAAAAGTAGAACACACCCTTGAGTAGCCATTTGGCATATCTTGAATTAGGCAACCAGAGGGTCGTCTCTTGTATCTGGGAAAAGAAGGCTGAAGGTTATCATGAAAGCTATCAATTGGAAAATCAACAATTGCCCATGTCCCAGCTTCCTCGGCATTCTGTTGGCAATAACGAAGGAAATGACCCTCACGAGTGGGTACCAAAGGAGAGAGAACTTGCAATTCCGCATACATCTGCCCAAACATTAATCAAGTAGCTAGCTAGTAAACATATAGATGAGAAATTAATGTGCAATAAAAAAAATAAGCGCGCGCATATATATAGAATTTTACAATTCTACATAGATTCAAATAACAAAGTGCAAGAACAAATGATACGCAGAAATTTAAAAAGTTACTACCAGTTGAAGAGAGCCACTTGCATGACCAGGATCTCCTGATGATAGAACTTGAACAGTTTTTGCTCTTGAAACAATTGAAGGAAACAATTCCATCCAATTATTCTGAAACCCAAAGGGTGGGAAATAAGTTCCAAATTGATCAGATTGAAGTATACTAAATAAGAATACATCCAGATTATGAATATCTTTGGCTAAGGTAACAAATTCTAATACTTCAGTACCAAATTATGAATTACTATTATTTGGCCTAAAAGTATCGTTATGAAAAAAAGATGGATATGCTTCAGAAAAGGAAATTGTTAAACAAGGTAGGGGACTTACAGCATCAAGGAAGGCATCGACCAAGGTGATGCTATTCATTATAACAACGGCACTATCACGGCTGGCTTCTGTCCTGAGCTCATTCGAGTGGTGCTTGAGGTTCAAGGGCCATGGAAACATCCTTGCATGCTCCTCAAGATTAAGCACTTCTCTTCCATTTTCGTTGTTACGGATCCAAAGGGGTTCAGTTCCTCGGCACATCTTCACAAGTTCATCCATGGATGAAACTGCAAGCTCCAATGCAATTGGCTTTTCCTCTTCCAATAATAGACCGGCTTCAGGGAAGTGATAAGCTGTTTCCGGAGGCATTAACATGGGCACAGGAATCATGTCTGTGCATGAACCCATACGGTCCGGGAAATGCCTCGAATACATATTCATATCTAAATCCAATGAAGGGGGCGGCATAAATGTAGCAGCTGCTTGCATTGCTTCTATTGGCCGGCCGGCATATTGTGAAGCGAGACAACAAACACGTTCTAGCTGTAAAACATCCCAATATTTATAATCACCATTAGTAGTACCCCTTAAATATTTCTGCTCCGACTCGATGGAAACTTGCAGTATTAATGAAAACCGCATAAAAACAAAATTTATACAACTTCTAGGAGCACATGATAAACGAGTACTTATCTCTCTCTCTCTCTCTCTATATATATATATATATACAGCATGTGAAAGCTAGGAATGATTACCTCATAAAAATTTAAAGATTATGAAAAGTTATTTGGTCATGATTTTTTAAGTGGGCCTTAAATGATAAAAACAGTTTGTAAATTATCTTCAACGGGATGCTAGTTTTGAAGATGTTTTCTCGATACGGTCGAGTATGAAAAACAGAAGCAACAAAAAAAAAAAAAAGGTACTTTTTTTCCTTCATTAATTGCTCCTAACGGACAACCACCAAACATATATACCTCTTCTCTGAGCCGGGAGTTTTCAAGGCGAATTTGCTGTTCGTCCAAGCCCATCTCCCCACCTATCATACATGGACCTCCACAATTAGGGCACACAACATTACTTAGCGCCCTTTGTAGCCGGAAATTCTCCTGCCTTAGAGTCTCATTGTCCGCTTTAAGGATCGCATTATCTGTCCTGTCTTGCTGTGCCTATCAAATCATAGCACAAAGTTTTAAATAATACACACCTTGCAAACAATATTTAGCACTTCCATCAAACTTATGAACACACACTAAAACCTAGCAAGAATGAAAACTAATGTTGTTGTAACCCTAAACGGCATAGCATTCATGATTCTCGAGCACTCTTTGGGAAGCACGTGCATGTATATTGTTGTACCGGCGTGTTTAATTGCGCACATCAATGAAATACAGGCTGTACGTACACAAATTAAAACTATATATAAGCAAAAATTGACCCAACTAAGTAATTAATGAGATCCAGCTTCCTTATTTAGTTGTTTAGGGCTTCAAATATTTGATATGGCCGGATCTAATCAACGCGCTTCCTTGAGAAAGGTGCTAGCTCTAGCCTCTAGAGCCAAGGGTTGGTTGGCACTTGCTAGGGTTACCATTGAAAATAAAATCTTTAAACGGATTTGCGAACTGCCCGCAGTATTCTGATGTTCAGTACCTTCATCTGAGTTCGCCGGTTTTGGAACCAGAACTTGACCTGGCGAGGTTTGAGGCCAAGTTCTTGGCTGACTTTCATCCTCTGCTTGTCATCTGGGTGTGGACATTCCTTAAACAAACTGTAGAAGAAACAGTTATGGCGTGAAATGCAGCGAGAATTAGGAAGGAGGGTTTTATCTATGAAATATTTTGTGCAAATTACTATATATATAATATTATATATTAGAAAACAAGAGGGAGAGAGATCAGAGCGTACGCTTCCATTTCTTGGATCTGGCGAGCGGTGTGCCTGTGGTAGCGTTTGATCTTCTTGGGAAGCTGTTCACTCTCGTGCTCGTTCCCTGACTTTTCTTCAACTTGTTCACTCCCAGACCCACTCTCCATCTGATCATCCTTTCCGCTCAGAAGCCCGTTTTCTTCTTTCTGCAAGAAACTTGCACCAAATTCACCATGTATTGATCCCATGGCATACCCTTCTTGGACAAGAAGGGAAATGAAAAAAAAAAGATATATAATGAAGAACTTACAGCAACCATGGGAGGGAAAGTCTGGAAAGGCATGCCAGGTATGAAGTTGAAGCTAGGGTTTTGGATCGGCGGAGACGAGAAGAGTGATTCTGAGGAAACTACATTACCTGCCATGGTTGGTATTACTTGGCAATCCCCATACATTGTTCTTTACTTGCTTCGAAGCTATATGTAACAGACTTTATCCACTTGAACCTGACCTGTGTTTTTACCCCACGAAAACACAAGATTTTTCAAGATCAGAATTTAAGGGAGGAATTACACCTGGAGTTCTAGTCAAGTATTACAAAGAGGAAAATAGGCTCAGAATGGAAAACCCTGATGCAAATATTAACATGCAGCACTCCATGATGAACATCAGTCGAGCAAACTCCACAAAACATGACCAAGACGTTTGTGATAGCTCCGGATCATTTTGTAATAGAGAAAAGATGGAAACGGAAGGGATAATGCATGTTCCAAAATTGGCGAAGAGAGAGAGGAAGAGAGATTGTAGCACTCTTAAAACCAATAACATTACCTCTAGATCACAAATGTATTAATACAAAACCAAATTCAAGGTTACATTATTTTAAAAAACCACCATGTATAGAGGAACAAAAAACAGTGTACAAAAGCTACGAAATTTAAAACATTAATCAGTGAAGAAGAAGATGAAGAAGAAGAAGAAGAAGAAGATCAAGAAGAAGAGTACTTGAGAGTAAATTAATTCTGATACACTCTCAACCACAACCACCTGTGTCGGTGTTCTTCTTCTTCTTCTTTTCCTTTTTTCAAAACTTACAAACTTCGGAATAAGGAAAGAGACAGGGGGAGAAAAATCTCTCCAGCTTTGCCTCTTGATCGATCTCCCCCCCCCCCCCCCCCCCCCCCCAAAAAAAAAAAAAACGCACGCACTCTCTCTCACAGTTCTTTTTTTTTTTTTTTTTTAACTTTTCTTCTCCCTGGCTCTGTCACACTCTCTCTCTCTCTATCTAGAATTTCCATCTCTGCATGTGCCATAAATCTGGTAATTTATTGATTTACTGTGGCGTGGTAAATGCATATTGACAGAAACGTACCGAACCCCACTTACTCAGTGGGACTGTTTCTTCAACACGTGGCAGTTTCTCTATGGAAAGGCAAGCGTTTCTGTCAGCCACCTCAAAGTCAAACCATCTCTCCTTCTAATTCGAACCCCACTCCACAAATCAAAAACAAGTACCCCTGCGAAAACACTACACGCGAGGTTTTAACTCGTTCGTGCGCTTCTCTCTCTCATTTTTCGCGTGAAAATATTATACATATATAAATATATATATATGTGTGTGTGTAGTTCATCTATCTTCGAGTTATAGCTAGGGTCGGAGGAAAAAGCAGAAGTTATTGCTAGGGTTCTACCGAGGCGGTAAATTAGTCACCGGAAACTAAGTTTAGGGATAGGATAATTGCGGTAAGTATGTCAATACATTTATCTGTTGCATTTTAATTTACTAATGTGTTCTCTTATGTGCTTAAATGGATGATGAGCAAGTGGCACAATCTGGACCCTTGAAGCTGTTAATACCAAGCTGCTTGATCACGTGGGAAGTCTATGACTGCGTTTGAAGGATTAGGTGCTGAGCAATTACTACATGTTTTGGCATTTGTTGTAACATATATATATATATATAGCCATACATTGTAAACCCTAATTCATTCATTCTTTTGTACATTTCGATTGTTTTGAGAGGCAGAGTAAGAGAGATAACAAAGAGGGGGCGATATTAGGGTTTTTAGAGTTTTATGAGAAAGAGAAGAAATCTATACGATTTCTGATTGTTTGAGAGAGGGCTTTTGAAACTCTAAGGTATACTGAGGCTTCTCTGTGAAGTATTGATCATCAATAAAATCTCTGAGGCCATTCCTGCCATAAACCATTAGGGTCAAACCACGTATATCAGTTGTATTCTTTCCTTTATTTCTTTTACAGTTCTTATTTCTTGATTTCTTGATAACTGTTATATATGTTCTTGTTAATTCGTGTTCTGTTTTTGTTCTATCTTGTTCTATATTTATAATCTGGATATTATTTGTGAAACTGTTGGTTTTCTGGTTGGAGTTGATATCAAATCGAAATTCTTGAGTTTTTGTTTTATCAATAAACAGAAAGTTTTATAACAGTAATCTTGTCGTAAACGAGAGATAAAGAGAGAAGATAAGAGAAAGTAGGGGCAACGGGGGACAGATATCAAGAGATCGCATGTCATGGAAATTAGGTCAAAGGATCGTGGCCGTCCTTTTGCATATAGAAAATCTAATTAGTAACATGCATATATAATATATTTATGGAAAGGTCAAAGGATCGTTGTTTTTGAAAAGTTGTGAGATGATGATCATTTACATGCATCATGTGAAATCTGAATATTTGTTAGTGAGCATGCATGCGTAGGGATTAATTTACAAATCGTTATGGCTTTCATGATCAATAGATCATATTTAAATATTGGTTACTGGTCCATCTATGCATGCATGGGAATATATTGCGGAAATTAGAAAAGAATTAGAGAATGTGATTATAGTTCAACAATTCATATATATATATATATGATATCATGAGACTTGACTTCTCCAATAATATGCATGTGAAGTTC
The DNA here is from genome assembly GCA_011037825.1 of Carya cathayensis. Taxonomy (NCBI): domain Eukaryota; kingdom Viridiplantae; phylum Streptophyta; class Magnoliopsida; order Fagales; family Juglandaceae; genus Carya; species Carya cathayensis. The sequence goes on along the minus strand of QGSO01000142.1, from coordinate 128,614 downwards.
CAATGACTTCCTTTATAGCTTATTATCAAAATCTTCTAGTTTATAAATAGATTGAGATTTGATTGTTTTTCCCTTCCAACAAACAGCTTATTAGATCTTCTGGCCTACATGCATGATCAGGATGTTCTTTTTAGAAAATTTTTGTTGGGGGTTTTTCGTCGGGGCCTTAAGCGCATATATAAGCCTAGGCAACCTAGGTAAACCCCAACCTAGAGAGGTCCTTCAAGTCCAGAGAAAGGGAAATAGAGGATGCTTGAGTCCTTGTCGTGCCGCTCGACCCCAAAGTAGTAAGATCGGCAAATGGTCCTCACAGGATAAAAGACCCATAACCCTCTGACAACGAGCAGAGATGAGGGGACAATCCAATACATTACACCTATGACAGTTAGTAAGGATAGAGGCTGTGCCGCATTAAATAGGCATAGCTGAGGAAACTGCGAGGGCAGGCCACCCCGGCAACAAGGCATGGGCCTTTGGTCCCAAATGCAGATATAAAAAGACTCCCATACACTGGAATCGGGGTTAGACTCTTTATACTCTTCCTACTACTACGGCCCCTTGCTCTTTCATTAAAAAGTCACAAACTTAAGCATAAGACGATTTCCCGACCACCACCATGTACGTCCGCCATCTCTGAAACATTCTTTGCGTTTGTAAATCCAAAATCAAAGACCCAAACTGCTGAGTACCCTTTCCAAAAGCGTGCAAAACACGACTTCAACAATATTAGTTTGGAAATAAAAGTTGAATTATAATAAAATATTATACCTAAAACAAAAAGATTAGTACTCTTTTCTTCTAAACAAAAAGAAATTATGATCCAGAGAGAAGATCTAGTAATATCAACTTACTGTTCTATATATGATCATGAGATCTGCACCATGCATGCATGCATGGAGTATTAGTATGTAGTGTTGGGCCGACAAATACTTGGGATATTTTCTTANTATATATATATATATATATATATATATATATAAATATAAGATCAACCAACATCGATCGTGTCTAAATTGATCGATCTATGATCTGTACAATGTTTATAATTAATTGGCCTCATATTTTCTACTTAAAGGTGCGACCGCACTTTAATGCGTGAGTTTCGCTCATCATGAGGACCCACTGCTACATAGTATTCCTTTTCTCCCCCAGCTAGACAGTACTGTAGTAATTCAATGATCTATCACAATTAACTTCATTCCCGTTTTGGAATTCATTTTTTTTTTTATTCATTCATAGTATAAAAGTTATATTTATGATTGGATACATACAAAAAAATTTTAGATTATAAGTTAATTACTGTGTTTAGAACTCCACCAATATACAAATTCTTTTTATGACTGATATAGTCTTAACTATTGTTGTAGAAGTACTCTACAGACAAACCGTATAAGAGATAGTATTTTGCATAAAATAGAGACTCATACTCCATGCACCCTCCATAGAAAGAGAAAACTTAACCTCTAAGGACAAAATGTCTAAGAAACGATATTTTTTTTATTTTTTTAACTAAAAAAAAAAAGAAACAATAATGAAAGTAGAAAGATTGATGAGAAAATAACGAATTACATTTTAGATCTAATTTGGTATACTTTAAAATCAAACATAAAAGTCAGATCTGAACGATCTGATTTGGTGATCCACCACTATCTTTCCAACGATTGGCTTATGAAGCATCTTGTGCCTCATAAGAGGTGCCAGAGAAGTGTAGATCTATCTTTTCAGCTATGAAAGAAACAAAATAAATTAAGAAAAAGAGAGAAATGAGGGAATGAGTGGGGGAAATGAAGAGAAATGAGAAATTGAGAAATGAGGGAATGAGAAAGGAGACCCCATCCTCCAGCAATTTGGAGGATTTCTGGGAGAAAGTTTTGAAATTCAATTTTAATAATCGTCCTTAGCATGTATGAATCTAATATATATCTATATTTTATATTTTATATCTTCAAGAACGACCATTTATATATGAGTAATGTAATATATACTTGTAATTTTATTTAGAATTTTATGTACAAGACTCATTTTGTTAGTTTTCTTTTCAAATTTTATAATTTTTGACATATAAATAACTGACACGTGGAGAAGTAAGGTTTTTGTAAATTTTTCTTAAGTACAATTAACATTTTTCTTTCTATATACGTATATAATATACATATATATATATATATATCTATTTTATTATAATAAGTGTCTATCTAACTGCTATAGTAACTGTTATTATTTTTTCGTTAACTTTTTTTATTTTTTTGTTAACTTTTGTTTTCCTGTTAATTTGCTATCTATTATTAGCCTTAATTATTTTATTTGCAATAGATCAAGGTTGTTTGTTGCATTGGGAGAAGAGAAAGATGAATGCATGCACATAGTTAAAGTTGAAAAAAAATATCTCTTCAATCGAAGCCTTTTCTGTTTGATGGCCAATGGATAATAAAAAATAATAAAAAATTTCTAGGGATCTCATGATGAACATGTTTTCCTATACGCTAGGTCTGCATGCTTTGTGGACTAACAAGTCTTTCTTTCTAATAACCATTTTCTTTAATTAAATATTCTACTACTCTTTCAAAATTATAATTTATAATTTTCAGATGAAGGCATTTGCCACATGTACATTTTTTTTTCTCAATTCAAAATTACCTTTTCATTTATAATTTACTATCATTTTAATCAAGCTTAAATTCATAACTGATTCTTACAATTTGTCTAATTTCTATAGTATTATTTAATTCCATGATGGGTAAAACTTTGAATACAGTTTATTCATACTAATATATATTATATGTCTCTCACATCACTTTTTATTTGTAAAGGTTGACTTTTTGGGTCTAATTTGTAGACGTAATAATTAAGAGAAGTTGATATACGTGCTTTTGATTTTAAAGTCAGTTGATATCTCTCTTTTATATATTTTGTTTAGAAATAACAGAAAATGGCGGGGGATAATTTGATCGCACTATCCATAATTTGTATTGATTTATCATGTTTTAAATTTTTGCATTTATATTCTTTACTTTTCTATTGATTATACACAAGCATTAAATTCATATCATGTAAGAACATTTGTCATATTTGGAGAACATTGCAACACAGATTTCATGAAGAGGTGATTCAACTTGATGCATTAATTAAATTTTTGTAAAAATTCTATTATTTTTTATTAAAAATTTTATCTTACCCAACTAGGCAAACTTGTTTTACACGTTACTCCAACCTAATATATATATATGGCAATCTATGGCATACAATTATTTCCAGACAAAACTTTACTCAACAGAAAATTAATTTAGTTTCCTTTTCTTTTGTTCTTTAAGTTTCAAAAAGAAAATATGGGTTAAGAAAAAAAAGTAATGATACCAATTCCAATTTCCTTTCTAGTCGTTTATTTAGTTATGATATAAATATATATATATATAATGATCGATCATATATACTATATTGATGTGATATTAATTGTCTATCAACTAAAAAAAAAAACAAATAGATTGGTTTTTTTTTTAAAAAATAACAAAGTTAAGAGTAGATGAATAATGCTATATCAACACTGTAAGAAAAGAATGAGATAAAAATGTAATAAATATTTATTTATTTTTGTACATAAAATATTGGATCTTTTATTCTCATGAAAATACAAAGATATCTAACCCCGGTCCACACATTGATATATATTGGTATTGCGGGTCCACACCACAACTGTCATTTTGATGATGATCATGTACTGTTGCTGAGCTGGGATGCAATTTGTATCCAAATTCTTTTTCATTTTTCTTTCTTGAGAATATATATGTCTTTTGAAATTTCTAATAAAATGCTCACATATTAAGAACCTCGCGGTAGATAATAATTGGTAGTTGAAATTGCTGCAGTCTCGAACTAACTCCCAAGGCCCCATCCCCAAAAGGTGTAAAAGCAAAGCAGAATGAAAGGAAAAGAAAAGAAATTTTCGGTCCCCAAGAGACAGTACTGTTCCATATCAAATCTGCAGCACCCATAATCATGTATTGGGTAAACTTCACTTCTATCTCATTTCTTTGCTTTTAAGAAAAATGAAATATATAAGAAATATATGTGAATGTCATACAAAAGTGTAAATTTTGAATTAATTAGTATAGGAAGGCAGGACATGAAATTCCTGAATGACTTACTGTGCATGTCATTTGTAATGATTTAAAAAATTACAACAGTAACGAGCTTTATTAATCTTTTTAAAGTATAAATACATCAAATAATTATATGGGATTCATTTTATTAAAAAAGATAGATCCTAATTTTATTAATAGTACTCATTACTTTTGACAGGAGATCAATATCATTTACAAGTAAAAGAATTTTGGTTAAAAAATTTTCAAAAGCAAAACTCTAGTCATGAAAACCTATCTCCTGAGGAGTGACATGACACAGTTATAAAAGAATTATATAAAAATAATTTTATAAATTAACATGGTTTTACATATTTTATTGAATATATTTTATAATAAAAATAATTTTATAATTTAATAATTAATCACATCAACACACATAAATTTATGAGATAATTTTTGTGTAATTATTTTATAGCTAAAGTATTTTCCGTACCATATATGCTAATTACAACAATGAAAAGTTAAACAAGCATATCATGAGGAATTAATTAAAACGTATAACATGATGAGTAAAGATCATTTATCTATTTGAAAGAAGAGTACTATGAAACCCGATTTGACGCAAGAACGCAAGATCGTAGAAAATGGAAAACTGATATAATTAAGGAAGTTGTCCTTCAAATAAACCAATACACATCAGCCTAATTAGGAGATCTCATATCTGAAATAAACATTAAAGTTAACTAGTACTTTACGCTCGAACGTATATAGAAATTTATAACTGCGAATTATAAGGATCGACATTTCTAATTCCTACACCATGATCAAGATTGCCTTTTACTGTAAATTAACCTTATAGATCATATATATATATATATATATTCATCTCAATCTAGCACGACTGTCCCCCTTGTTAAGGAAGATCACTCCTCATGTACTTATGGTAATGACACTAGCAACGGTAATGGACAAGAATCACGTCCCTCAGCCTCTAGATAAAGGGTAAGATGGAGACATTGATCATGAAAGACAATCTGTAGGAATTATCTGCCAAGATGGCAATTAATGACTAGTATCTATATATCCAAAAGATCATTGAGCTTGCTGAGAATGGAAATTTATCTCATTTTGGAATACTATAATGATCTGTCTTTAATTGTTGATTGCGGCTTGAAATATGTACGGCCTAAAGTTTGATATTATATACATTGCATCAATGTACCTTAAATTTTAATTATTTTCTCTCAATTTCCAAAGTTGACCTTTTCATGATATTTTAACTTTTAAGTACGACACTATAACAAAAATATAATTCGTTTTATTGTCAAAAAGTCACTTTTAAGGATGAAATAATCTTTTCATTTCATAAAGTTTTAACAGTCCGATTATCATTCGAACAAGAGACTTGACATTCGAATAGAAGATTTTGAGATAAAAATATATCGTACCCTAACCGATTTATTGTTCGAACGGATGGAACATTGTTCAAAGTAACATAAATTTCTATTTGAACCTATAATTATAGTTTGAATGGATATTTTGGTGAGAGAATTGTATATAGTTTGGGTGCAAAGTATTGGACATTGTTGGAATTGAAAATTTTTCATTCAAATGGTGACAATGTTGTTGGAACAAAAATGTTCAAACTCACAGTTCTCGTTCAAACTTACAATGTTTTAGTTTCATTAAATATAAATAATTAGCCCTAGCTCCTTCAAACAAGCATCCGCCCTGTTTATGTCAATCAATGAAAGGCTTCATGCTCCACTCAATATCAATGACAAGGCTTGTCCACAATTTAAAAATTGCTGCAGAGATTTCTGTGGGCAGAATATTAGCAATGATAGCAAGTATCTCTATGCAAACAATATCAATAAATGTAGCACCGATCTTTGTGTGCACAATTTCAGCAATCTCACTTGTATGTGCACTATTAGGGTGACGGTTGTACATCTCCCTGAGGGTGAAACACTCGTGCCCTCATAGGCTTTGACTGTTGCCTAGTAAAGAGGTGACCTGCAATTTTGCCCGAGGTGATGGTATTTATCGGGCCGTTTCCAACAGACGAAGTGACCTCTACTCCCATAGACAGAACTAGTCTAGTGATCATCAGCGTAAATGGCAGACTACTTCCTAGCAAGTACTTAGACTCATCTATGATCTGGAATAGGTAATATAGTTGCAAATCAATCGGATAGCCTCTCGCCAATTGCAATATGAATCTAACCCGATCAATGCTGATATTTGTCGTATGCTTCCTTGTGTTTATGTTATATGAGATGATTAGTGCCAACATCCTAAAAGAATGTTGTGCAATCAACCTGCCTGATGGCATTGCTGCCATGATAAGGAGGAGATGTATCCTCAAGCATCAACTGATGTACCTCCTCATTGAAAAACTCGTCCTCTGGGACAATTTGCTCTATGAGCTCCTCTGTTCCATCATCTTGCTAAACCACTTCCAATGCAAGATATGAACTGAGCTCACGATGAATGTGAAATATCTTAGCTATTTTGTCAGCTGAGAATGTCATACTCATCTCCATACAATGAAGGTGAATGCCTCATCTGCAACACCTATCTTATTGACTCCTTGATAGAACTCGTACACTAGGTTAAGATAGGTAAGCCCCGACTGGTCATAGATGAGACCACATCCCCTATCAGTAAATATAGACTACAGGGTCCTGCCCTCCCAAATGATATCGTTGAAGTTACTAAAGTTAATGACTATCTCAATAAGTATTGACCTGGAAGGCCAGTTCAGTGCAGTCAACAATGTTCCCTCTAATGACCTAGCACGTTTCAATCTAGAAGTAAACATTATGTATACAATCTGTGAATTAAAAAAAATGAATGTTAAGATCAATAAATACTCTAATCATTTTGATACACTAGTATTCTAAGTAGATTTTGTATTATGCTTTGTATTCTAACAGACATGACCATAGTTCAACCAAGAGACATAATTCTATCAGACCTAGAATCCAAATTTGGGTTATGTCAAACTAATATAAACTTTATTCAAACAATAAGCAATATGTGAGAAAGTGGGAATTTGACCACTTATTTTATGTAGGTGTTCGAACTATCGGAGAGTTTGTTCGAATAAAAAATGGTATGTAAACAAGCCATAAGTTGAACACTCATTTGGGTTGATGTTCGAACGAATGTAGTCTTTATCCGAACAACAAGCAGATTGCAAAAATTTAGAAATACTGAATATGTATTATGGTTGGTGTTCGAACTAACATAAACAATGTTCGAACAATAAGCAGTATGTAAACTTAATAATAACTTGAATGCTTATTTGGGTTGTTGTTCGAACTAATGTAGTATTCATTCAAATAACAAGCAGTATTTGAACAAAATTTATTCCCAAACCAGTATTAGGGTTGGTATTCGAACTATACTACTTAGTGTTCTAAAGTATGGAAATATTATTTGGCAACTTTAAAAGTTTGAACATTTAGAGGAGACGTTCAAACACTGAACTCTCGAAGACATTAATGGTTGAGTCAGCTTGTTCTCTACGAAAACCTAGGCTCTCTCCCCTAAAGAATGATGTGAGTGAGTTTACTCCCTCATTCACACGGCCATCCACCATATGTGGTGACTGCAAAATAAAATAATGTGGTTCGGATCCACAAATGGGATCCGAGCCCCATTGGCCAAGTGGTGCATGAATATTAAATACATCCATGAATAATGTACCTTTAGTAGCTTGAGAGGTGTGTGACGGTTGTGGTGGTGAATAGAGGTTTGGGTATTTGAACAAACGTGAGAAAGAGGTGAGAGAAGTTTGAACAATGTGCCTACATAAGGAAGGATTCGAATATTTATTCACACTAGTTTCCATCCGAACAGGTAATTTAGTGTTCGAACATCCAATCATTTAAGGTCGTTTGAATGGTATAGCAAGAGTTCGAACATTATACATTGCATTCGAATAGTTTATGTTTGAACGACATAACATAATTCCCATTTCTTTATGTTATGTACTTGAATCTATTAATATAATTTATTAATTGTTAACTTATGATAGAAATTAAAGCTATCTAATATATGTTTTAATATATTATAAATATATCTATTCTATATATAGTACTAGAAATCTATCAAACTAACGATTATAAATCTCATTCAACTATTTAAATTGTAATAATCTAGCACATTATAAGAGATGTATGATTGTATCCCATTCACGTATTCAAATCCATTGACTAAATCATCCATAACAACACAATTGTCCATATTATTATCAAACCACGTACAAAAAACATAAATAAAATATTCTCATATATAGAAAGTATTCCTAAGATGGTGGAGACATAAATTTTCGTGACATCATCATCGGCATTTTGTGAAGCATATCTTGGTGCTGAATTGCTAACTCCTCCATTCATAAAACTTATCGGAAATTATTAGTCTCATATATGAAAACCTACTTCTCCTAAATCCCTAATTTATAGTTTAAAGAAATATTTTCCAAATTTTGTTTTCTGTTTCTTCTGATAAGTTTTATGAATTGAATATTGATGGATTATCTAAATAAGAAATTCTCAATACAATAAATAAAATGTCTAGGGTTACTAATGCTTATTTTAACCATAATCTTACTCATGTTGAAATTTTTGATTTGTTAGCCATTGGATTTTTTGGTACTCTTTGTCATTGGTTGGATAAGCATCTTACTGATGATTCAAGACAAATCATCAAAAATACTTTTAACCATGATGAGGATGGTATGCCTATTTTTTATACTACTATCGATTAGGGTATCCCTGATTGTGTTAACACTTTCATTCCCACTATTGTTAAACATTTTAATGGTACCCCTTCTAATATTTGTACTCGTATAAGTGATTATTTGAATAATTTAAGATGTTCTATGTAACGACCCAACCAAAATTCTAAGGTCTGAATATTGATAATTTTTATTAGACCTAAATTATATTTAATGAGCTATATTGGATAAGCCCACGAGCGATAAATTATTGAGGATGATTAGAAGTTTTAATTAGGTTTAATAATTAGGTTAAATCTCATTTATTATTTATTGGGCCAAAATATGCAAGTTGCTCACCTATGTTGATGGCTCTTTTTCTTTGTTAAAATTAATGTTAAGTTAGAATATTACCATACTTAAAATATTTCCATAATATTTTAGCATATGTATGGGAGTATGGCTTATTCTCTACCATATTTAGTTTATTCTGTAAATCAATTAGTATGTTTGATTTATTGAATTATTTCTCTAGCCTCATTCACCTATAAATAAGGATATATATTATGTATTCAATAATAATTGAAAATATCAAAGATGTAAACCTCAAAGTTAACTCCAGGCTCGATTATGTGGACTATTTTTTTTAAAAAAAATTATGCTAGCTCCACATCTCACAAAGTTTTATTAGTTGCATCCCTTTTTTTAGTCCCATTTTTCTCATATCAGACTATCAATTAACTGTACGAGTTATCGTTAGCATCTTGGCATAAGAGCCATCGATTTTTTGATGTCTCTAGCATCATTTTTCCTTTCATGATTAAGTCTCATATTCAATGTGTTATTAGGTATTCTCTTCCGTTCCCTACACGTTCTTTAGATACTCTCTACATACCTAATGAATCATTGTTTGTGATAAGTCTCATATTCAACATATTATTTGGTGTTCTTTTCCATTCATCACACATCCTTCATAGGCATCTTATGCACTTAATGGATCGTTACCCTCATTTTCATAATCAATATCATATATTGGTTTGTTTTCGCCTGCCATCCACTTGCACCACGTGCTACTGAGACATCTTTTATTGGGTCATTAGTCGGATCCCCAAGTCTCATCCACTCGGCAACGTGATCTTATCTTCAAACGCAAGATGGCGTTTTCATCATCATTCTGCGTTTGAGGAAAGACGTTAGAATATTACTATACTTAGAATATATTCATAATATTCTAGCACATATATAGGGGTGACAATATGTGATACGACCCATTAACTCAACACAAATACGACACCAAATTAGTGGCTTTGAGTTTGATGTTAACGAGTTCAAGTTAAAACAGGTTCACCGGTTAAGTAAGGCTATAAGCCATTTGGTCCGGACCAGAGAAACCAACCTAACCGAGTGGTTCAGTCTGGACTGAATTTGGGACAGATCGGTCTCAGTCCCAAAATGTGTGGACTGATTGACATTTGGTCCAGTCTTGGGGTCTACAAATTTTGGACCGGACCGAATGGACCGAACCCTATATATATTTTAAAATATTTTTAATAATTTAATATATTATTTTTATATAGTAATTATATAAGTTAATGATATAATTTTCATATAATTTATTATCATTGACCATATAAAATATTCTTTTTAATGAGTTAGTTACATAATCAATGAAACCCCCAACTCCCACGTACAGACACATAGAAATCGAGGCGTCGGGATAATGACAACACGTGTCACACACCCCAACGACAAGTGCTAAGTGTGCGCACATGCAACACATGTAAGACAAAAGACGCAGCGGATGAGTTAAGTCTATCAACTAAGTACTAGAATTTATTTAAATACAAGATCGCTTAAATATAAGAGTTTAAAAAATAATACAATTCTCCGATAAAAACGTAAATAAACCAAAATATAATAACCAACAGCGGAATATAAATCTCATCCCATGAGAAAGTGATCCTCGATCACTCCTCCAACTGAGTCGCATCCTCAAGCTCTGCATCCTTATCTGCATCAAAATCTACGGTACCAAAACGATACCGTAAGTAAGTAATAATCCAAATAACCCACAAGATAAAAATGCATTCATGCAACAACAATATGCATGCACATGGTGATAGATGCATGAAACCCAAAAGTCACCCTTTCCCAAAATGAGTAATTTTCCACGTACGCCAAAATCTCATTTGACTCAAAACATTTCTATTAAAACATTCGCTATTTTCCCATAAAATGGTCCAACATAAGTTCCACCATTTTCCTAGAAAATGGTCCTCATATCCTTCAACCAAATCTCATCATTTTTTCAGAAAAATGGTACATTATCCATTTTAACTGTATGTATCATGATCTCCACCTAGGGACCATCCACACACCTTGACTCCATTCGCTACACCATGGATAATGACCATGCATGTGACGTTGTAACGAACGATGTCCAATTTCACGCCCAATGCATTCGTTGCTAAGCATCCTTTAGCCCCAACTAGTAGAGGGTTACAAAGTTGACATGAGAGCGTTACAATCTTGTCCGATCCCATTGTCGCCTAGCGACAAACTAGGGAACGTCACTCAATATATTCTGCTCCCGAGTGACCAGAGGAGCTCCACCAAGATAATGACCCATCTTAGCTTGGAGTCGTGATACACACGCACCCAAAAATCCATTCACCACATGAAAACTCAGTTTTCATTTCCAACACATGAACATGCATGCAATATGCGAAAACCCAGTTTTTATTTTACAAACATGAACATGCGTGCACCATGCAATGCATGACACGAAACAAATATCTAACTACCAACAAATCCCAACATCAACCAATTACAAAAACAACTTCATTCTCCATTCCAATCGACCCCTGACTCTTCGGACTCAGTCCGATACAACCAACAAATTTACAGAATATTTGTTAATGCAAAAGTATATTTAAATCTTAAAGGTCATTTAAAAAATACTTACAGTACTATAATATAACTTTTGGATAATCAATGAGCTGCAAAAGGCGTCAGCAAAGCAACGTCACAGTGCAAAATGCACTATGGCCGTGGGTCTCAAAGTGGTAATTTTGAAGGAGAGTTACAAAAGGCTTGGGTTGGCCATGGAGGGGCTTATGGAGGTTAGTGAAGTTGATGGTGGTGGCTGGTGGGCAGTGGGTGACGGCGCATAGAGGAGATCGACCAACTTTGAGAAAAAGAGACCTAGGGAGAGTGTGGTGGCTATAGGTCACGGTGGGGTATGATATTGGATAGGTGAGGTCACTATTGGATGGGAAAGCCATTGGTGGTGGTGTGGTGGCCAGGCAACGACGGACGGTGGTGGAAAGGGGAGAAAACAGTTGGGGGTTGTGGGAGCAAACGTCGGCAAGTTAAGGACTGAGATTGGTGGAGAATGTTAGCCGGTGGGAGGGGAAGCTATGGTAGTGGTGGTGGCGCCGTTGGGTGACACACAATGGTGCAGTGAATTTATGGCTATTTAGGGCTCTACACGACTAGGAGAGAGAAGGATGGGGCGTAGGGGTGGTGGGCAGGATGGGTGAGCTTGCCGGAGGGTGGGGAAGGTTGTGGGCTGGGCGATGAGGTTTGGTAGTGGCGCACAGCGGGGTTGGTCTGGGTGGAAACCAACGCACAATGGAGAGAAAGGAAGAGATGCCGAGCGGGAGAAATAAGGGAGAAAAGAAAAAGAAGGGAAAAGAAAGAAGAAAAATGAGGAATAAAAAAAAGGGAAAAGTAAAAAGAAAAAAATATAAATGAGATCCAACTTTTTCAACTCAGGGTCTCAAAACTAACCCGACGAAAATAAATTTTAAAACGGCGAGTTAAATAAAATAATTATACGCAGTGATTTAGTAAAATAAAATAATAAAATCCAACAATAAAATAATTTAAAAATAAAGAGCACAATAAAATAAATAAAAATCAAATAAAAACACTACAACTCAATATTATTAAAATAAAATAGTTAAAGCCCAACAATAAAATAATTCAAGTTAGAGAGTAATTTCAATGTAAAATAATTATTAATATCAAGAAAACACATTATTTAAATCTCACAACTTAAAAATCATAAAACAATACAACAAGACACACGTTTAATTTAAAATAAGAAAACCACTAATTATAATAATTTAAATAATCTTTCAGTAAAAATACACGGAGATACGGGATATCACATAATCTACATTAATAATTCACTTAGTTTTAATTTAGTAATTTAAATAAACTTTTTTAATAATTTATTTAAAAGAAGAAGAAAAAATAAAAAATTAAAATAAATTAAAAATTAAAAAAATTATTAAAAAAAAAAGAAGATAATTGGGCCGAACCGATAGCTACTGGTCTAGTCCTTATGGATGTTCGATCAAGTCCTGTCTGAGGGCTGATTTCGGTTCATCACCCTCCGAACTAGACCAGATCGATTTACAGACAGCCCTAACGTTAAGATACGATTAATTAACGGGTCACTAATAGGTCGACCTGCTTTATCCATTAGTGACTTGTTTAAAACTGTTAAAGTTTTTACTTAAAATCATAATTATATCATTTTTAATCTAAAAAAAAAAAATATCCTAACCTTATTTCGTATTTTCTAACTCTCCTAAACCTTCACTCTTTGTCAGTTCTCAATTGAGTCAGTTCTTATGAGTCATGACTGCCTCCTACACTTCCTCTGGATTGTAATTTTGGTATTGTTATTATTTAGATTGTAATTTTGGACTTACATACTTAGTTTTATATTTTTGGGATATATTATGATTTTAGCTTTTATGTGAAATTATGTTAATATGATCAAATGAATTATTTGAATCAATTCAATCCATTTACATAAACTGGTTGACACGTGCATATCGTGTCAACCCGTTATTTTAATGGGAGGTGTTAAGGTATATAAATTTGACACTTTAAGCTTAATAGGTCATGTTCAGGTTAACCAATATCATATAATATATTCGACTTGACATGAAACAAGCACGCTCATCCCGTTAACATGATTTGCCACCCATTGATATATATATATATATATATATATATATATATGGTATTATGACTTATTGTCTACCATATTAGTTTATTATTGAAATCAGTTAATATCAATTAGTATCTTTAATTTATTGTGTTTCCCTTATGTCTCTAGCCTCATTTACCTATAAATAGGAACATATATTATGATTTAATAACAATTGACAATACTAGCAAAGACATAGGCCCTCGAATTTTGTCTTCCTCCTTCTCCCTTTTCAATCTCCTTTTCGATCTATTTCATTTTTATTTTCTACACCCTACACTACTCTTCAATATTACAAAAGACAACCTCATCTCTTGTACTACTAATGCATGGCATGCTGGTTCTTGAAGAATCATATTCCCAAAAATCCAATCTAGTTGATTAATGGTCTGTTTAGGAACACAACTATTATCATATTACTTTATTACTATTCACAAACTATTTACTAACTACCATTACCATGTCTCTATTATTTCACTACTATATATTCACAGATAGTCTAAAGCTTGTAGTGTAACATGGTCTTATAGAGAGAGAGAGAGAGAGAGAGAGAGAGAGAGAGAGAAGGATGATCTTGACATGATGGTAAATTGTATGCATGTCAATGTTTAAAGGTACCTAGAGTAATTTCATGCATACACTGATCAGCACAACTTCTGTTAAATTTTTAGACAATACATAAATTAGAGGTTTACTTCTCCCTCCCCTTAATTTGTTGGTGTGCCTTGGTGATTAGAACCCACAAGCTCAATCAGTATAAATGGAAGACTACCAATTGAACTATAATTTTCACAAATACTCGAAAAGTTTTAAAATAAGAACTGAGGACTCCTGCTTTAATATTATGTAAAATCACTACTTATTCCATAAGATTAAGCTAATAGGAATTGGTAGATTTTATTATTTATTTTATCTCTTAACAGATAATCACTTGGATGATTATTTATATAGAAGAAAAAAAAATGAAAATCTCAAAGCCTGAGTGACTTAATTACTTGATCGCTCAGTACCTTGCAATTTGCATGAATCAATGAACAAAGCACCCAATGGATAAAAAATAAATAAATAAATACAAATAAAAATAAAAAAGAGAATCACCAAGGAATTGAACAGTACCTATCACCCATAAACTTCCCATTTCTTGCATCAACAAAAGAAACATTAATGCCAGAGCAAGAAGGACTCAGACTTAATTCCCATCTGTCTATCCCTATAACATATGCCAAAGACTGCATATTCATTTTCAAACTCAAACGACTCAATCTACCTTTCCTTTTCTCCTCCCTAATCTCTCTGAGAACATGCTTCTCCAAGTGTCCATAGTGTTGCCCTTGATCAACACAATCAGTAGTACTACTCGTATTGAACCCAATCGAAACCCTTTTCTGTTTCTTCTTTTCAAGGTTTATTGATCCCACCAAACCACACGACACTGCATAATGTTCTTTGTAGTACACAACAACTTCAAAGGGCTTTATATGAAATTTACAGTCATCATATTGGTTTTCAAACGTAAAATTTGCTCTCCATTCAGCTTCCAAAAATTTCGAGGCCCTAATTCTGAAGTTTGATGCTGAAAATGAAACCAGATGTATCACCAAAGGTTTTCTTGATTGCGGGCTGTTATGTGATGCATAAATATACAAGAATGTTAAAGTCGGTGCCAATAGCAGCAACATAATGATGATGGAAAGAAAGACAGAATGGTTTGAAGCCATGTTCGTTGGTGAAAATTTCAAAAAACCCCAAATGAAGTTGCCTAATTTCCTCCCCTCGTGAATATTCCTTCTCGAATTGGTAAATGGAAAGCACATTTCCCTTCTGGACATGAATGCACATGATTACAAAAAAGCCAAAAGAAAAGGTGTCTAACAACTTTTCTGGTTTTACACTGTTATATAATTATGAACATTAATCCAAGCAACTAAAAAAGTTAATTTTGACCAAAGTTTTGTTTTTTTAAAAGAAAAATATTATTGGCTGTTTTCCCTTTTAAAACTACCGGTGAAGGGAAGGATGCCAATTAAGAGACTTCCGCCATTATCTCTAACCATAATATGAAGTCAATTTAAATTGAGACCGTTGATTTGTTAGTCAAAACTGCATGTATTTTCTAAACCGATCGAGAGCTCATTTACTAGAAGAATTTAGAATATATGGTCTATGCAGTTCATGACAAGCAGTTAATTAGTTTCAATTTCATGTGATGGCTTCATTAATTGCTGTTTGCTCTGTATACTCACCACACGTGTGAGCTACCAAATATAGAATGATGTTTGAAATAGATATTTTTCTCAGCCTCCTTTCATGTCATATGATCTGCAATACTCTTATCTCATCGTTCTGCATCATGTGAAACCTTAAAACTCTGGTTTCATCCTTCTCTGAAGATTAGAATTAGGCAAAATGGGGTGCTAGCTAGCTACTAGTTTGTTGCAGGTTGAGGTTCCTGCCACAAAATTGGTGGATTTGGCCATCTTGACCTGTAAATGGTGTTAATTGTTATTCTGTCAATGTAATTTTGTAAGAATCGTACACGAATCTTAGTTGCTTTGCAGACTGAAGAGATGCAAAGTTCATAAACTATTTTGCTTTAATTGCCTGCTTCTTCAGTGCAACTGAATTCTTCTTGACAAAGAAGGATGAGAGTATCAATAAGGTTTGACAGAGAAGGGGAGTGGATTGATGCGAAAATGCATAGAGGCTGGGAAATCACAATTTCAAACCTCTGCTCTCTACTAATTTTAATCAGTTATATATAAGAGGAAAGAAAGAATTTTCTTAATGAAAGAAGAGAACGTGCCTTATTTCATAATCTTTTAAATTATTTTAAATTTATGATCATTTAACACAAAAATGAATGATTTTGGCCCAATAAGAGTATAGCTATTGATTCAATAATTATATATAAAGAAACAAAAGACGAAATGTTATAAATAAAAGAACTCAAAGTGTTTTTACAATTACACTTAATTATAATTCTTTTAAAACTTATTTTAGAATTAATCAATGCGATTACGTCACTGCATTAAAAAGAAATTTTCAATTTTACAAAATTATCCTCTATTTCATACAGATCAGTTATAAAATAATTGTAAAAAAAAAAGTTCATATACCTCCTTAAATTGGAAAAAATACTCCATGCACCAATAATGCATAAATCACAAATAGTAGTGCTAGGGACAACCAGGGTATATCCCCGGTAGGGCCTCGTGGCTGATGTGGCTTGCCACATCAGTCGATAATATTATATTATATTAAATTTATATAATTAAAAAAAAAAACAAAGGCAGAAATGCTGGGAAAGAGATTTATTTTGAAGAAATATTTCATGGGAGGAAGTCATCTTGGTCTTCATCGGTAGGGAGGAAGGAAACTGACTGGGCATTCATCTGGGTCTTCGACAGCATTTTTTCTGGATTTTCGCATCATTTTTTTTGGGTCTTAGCAGCATTTTTTCTGGGTCTTCATCGACTGGATTTATCGGTCTTCATCTGGATCTTGAGATTTACATCTCAATCGGCTGAACTGGGTAATATGAAATCTTCTTTTGACTCCGTAGTTTCTGCATTTGAAATGGGTTTTGTAGCCTCATAATCCGACTGACTTTAACTGGTTGTAGTTGCTAATTGCACGCATCTCTTCCTCTGAGTGAATACATCTGCTTTCAACGTCAAATATATATCACAAAGAAACAGCTAAACAAACTTTAGTCTGATGTACCTGATCCACTTTGGTCGACCACCTATTGTATTGTCAGACTTTACTACCTTTCAAAAAGAAGAAAAAATGGAAAAATATATATGACAAATAAACAAGGACAAAAGCTTTACTTTACTGTCGTTTCCTCTTTGGTCTAACATATTTTGGGACCACCTATTGTCTTGATCCATTTGACTACCTTCCAAAAAGAAGAAAATATATATATATATATATATATATATATATAAATATATATCACAAGGAAACAATATGGTAACAAACTTTCTCTTTCCGCTTTCCACTTTGGCTTAGGATTGGGACCACATGCAAATTGGGTTAATCTATTATGTTTACTACCTTCCAAAATATATATATATATATAAATATATAAATATATCAAAGGAAGCAAGGAAAGCTATCGGTTTCACTTTGGCCTATCTACTATGTTTACTTATGTCTTATGTTTATTACCTTCTAAAAAAAGAAAAAACTTTTAAATATTCAGTTGGGCATGCTAGGCGATATGGATTATTTAGTTGGGCATGTAGGGCAGTTTTATAATCATTCTCAGCATTATGATAATATACGTAGTTTGTTAATAATATAGGCAGTTCTAATAGTTTCACTTTATTACACAATCTCATATCAGTAAAAATTTATGATACGCTTTAGATTAGTATTTAATCTTTTTTGTACATAAGAGTGTGGAATCCATTAAAGATAAATTTTTACTCCTTCACCTTGCTTAGTCTCATAAAGTTTAGAAACTCTTATTTTGCCACCAATTATTCTTTCTTTAATGGAGATTTGCAAAAAATATATTGACAATGCATTTATCTCCTTCTCAGCATGGGCAACGAGGAAAAACAGCCAACTAGTCAAAACATCCCAAATTACATGCCTGGTTACTATGGACCAGTGCCTGCGTGGTCACCATATCCGATTGGCAACCAATATCCAATCAATATGCAGGTGTTGATAACATGTTATGATTTATTTTTAATAATTTGGCTTCGATGCACCTATAAAAAAACAGCAATTTGGTCATTTTTCCAGGAGTTTAATTGCAAAATTTTTGTGTTTTTTATAGAATGCTGATTACCCATTTGAACATGGCATGAAACCTTCGACTCCTATTAATAATTCAAGCTCCACTACAAGTAGAGTAGTTGGTTCAGAGGATAATAGACTTTATGGTGGGGAAACTGAAGTGCCATGTGGATCCCCTAGAGTTGAAGCAAACACTTCTGAGATTAGACCAAATCCTACGGAAACCGATGATGGCAGTGTCGGGACATCTTTGAATGTCGAAATGGATGATGATAATGATACGATTGAGGAGCAAAAGTCAGGTATGGAATTTAATTCGATTGAAGATTTAATGAGTTATTATAAACAATATGGTAAGAAATGCGGATTTGGGGTGATGACAAAACGGACTGAGAGAGGAGAAGATGAGTCTGTTAGATATGTCACCCTTGCTTGTGCTCGAGGTGGGAAGACCCGGAATAGGACGTTAAATGTTGCCAACCCACGTCCGACGGGAAAGACGGAATGTAAGGCAAAGATTAATGCCTTAAGGCAAGACGGAATGCTTCGGTTGATGACAGTACATAATATTCATAACCACGGCCTTAGTTCAAAGAAATTCGCTTCTTCTGATGTAATAGAGAAGTTAGTGATGCCGTAAAAAGGGTCCTAGATACAAACGATTTGGCTGGGATCTGAACGAATAAGAGTTATGGATTTCTTGTTGTTGGAGCGGGTGGATTCGAGAACCTCCCTTTTTTGGAAAATGATTGTCGTAATTATCTTGACAAGACAAGACATTTACGGCTTGGCGTATGAGGTGTTGGAGCGCTTTGAGAGTACTTTTTACGGATGCAGTTCAAAAATCCTGGGTTCTTTTATATGATGGATATAGATGATGACGGGAGGTTAAAAAATGTCTTCTGGCCAGACCCCCGTAGTAGAGCAGCCTACCAATATTTCGGTGATGTGGTCACATTCAACACCACATACCTAACAAATCGATATGGGATGCCCTTTGCACCATTTGTTGGTGTAAACCACCATGGGCAGTCAATTTTTTTGGGAGCAGGCTTGATTTTCAGTGAGGATACAGAGACCTTTGTGTGGTTATTCGAGACATGGTTGCAATGCATGGAGGGTATCGCTTCGATAGCTATTATCACTGATCAAGATAGAGCAATGAAAAATGCAATTGCAATTGTTTTCCCAAAAATCCGGCATACATTTTGTCTTTGGCATATATTGAAAAAAGTCCCCGAGAAACTTGGCGCATATGGTTCTTACAAAAGTGGGATGAAAAATTCATTGATGAAATGTGTATATGACTCCCAAAGTGTTGATGAGTTTGAGAAATGTTGGGATCAATTGCTTACCACTTACAACTTGGGAGAGAATGCATGGTTGCAAAGCCTATACGTTGAGCGTAAATATTGGGTACCGGCATTTTTAAAAGAGTGTTTTTGGGCTGGAATAAGTACAACGCAGTGAAGCAAGAGCATGAATGCATTTTTTAATGGTTACGTTCATATTAGGACAAACTTGAAGGAGTTTGTAGACCAATTTGATAACGCGTTGAAAAAAAAGATTGAGAATGAAAATCTCGCGGACTTCCAATCATTTAATGTCACAATCCCCTGCATATCTAGATCCCCGATTGAAAAGAGGTTCCAAGAGTTATACACGAATGCTAAATTCAAGGAAGTTCAGCAGCAAGTCAACGGCATCATTGACTTGAATCCTAAGTTACATAAAACTGATGGTGCGGTAAAGACATATTTGATAGAGGATGAAATTTGTGTGGAAGAGTTCACCAAGTTGGTGCGGTATTTTGTGGACTTTAGTGAGGAAAACACAGTTGCAAGGTGCTCTTGTGGATTATTTGAGATGAGGGGGATAATGTGTCGGCACATTTTGGCCATATTCAGGTGTAATGATATTAAATTTCTGCCATAAAGGTACATTTTAGATCGATGGAAGAAGGATATTAGAAGGCGATACACATTAATTGATAGTAGCTACGATGCAGGGGAATAATGGGCAGATTCTAATAGATATTTAAGTCTTTTAAATATCTGTTATCAGATGATTACTCATGCAGCGGGTTCGAGAGAGCATACTGAGGATGCGAGAACTAACTTATATGCAATGATTGAGTTGTATCGTGCCAATCAAGAACACCCATCGATGACTCAAATTGGTTCCAATGTTGATAGTACAGCAAAGGACACTACGATTGGTGCTCAGGGGGAAGTACGCAGTCCACGTGTTGTGCGAGGTAAAGGCAGACCTTTATCTCTAAGGAGAGCATCCAGGATGGAGATAGACATGTGAAAAGCTAAAGAAAAGATGAAGAAAGCACCAGCAAAGAGGAAGCGTAAAGAGGTGCACTTTGTTTCAACATCCGCTTTTTATTTATATTTTATTAACGAATAAGATTTAATGTATATTTTTTTGTTAAATAATTATTAGCGGGATGGAGGAGATACCCGGGTCGTGGATAAAGGAGATACACCTGTCGCGGAAGTATGCAGGAATTCATTTGGCCCTTTTGAGATGGATGTCTCCAATGTTGGACACATGGAGGTATATTAATAAGTTTAATTTTATTACTAAGTTACAAAGTTTTGTTGTATAACTTACCTTTGATTTTCAGCAGTCTATTCCCTAAAGAGACTGCGTGGCTATAGACATTACTGGAACCCAGTCTCGAGAAATAGCTATTCAGAGTCAAGAAAGCGTAAGTGGACTCAAACTTTTTTCCCGAGTTTAATACTAATTAATATGTGGTATCAATTAATATTTTGGTTTATTATTTACAGATGCAAATTGGGTTGGATGGATCACAGTTGGTGCACTTTGGGTTGGATGGATCACAACCGTTGCAATGAATTGATTTAGTGTTTTTGATAGTTGGGATTGTGAATATATTTATTTGTGTATTGAATGTATTCCAAGAAATATGTGTTTATTGAATATATTTTAGGATATATTTTAGGGACTTTGTTGTGCTCTTGGATTTGTGGATTGAATATTTTTTGAGTATTTGAGGCACTTGAATTTGTGGGTTGAATATTTTGTAGTGTATTTAAGGGTTGGATTGTGCACTTTGTTGTGCTAATGGATTTGTAGCCTTGAAGGGGGATTTATGCAGGAATTTTTTTGTGACTTTATGGCAGATTGATTGTGCACTTGGATAGGCTATTGGATGTGATATGCAGGAATTTTTTGAGCCTTGAAACACAAATGAGACTAAATTTGATTTGCTGGTGTTTAGATTGGCCAACCATATTAGTAAAAAGTATTAATAATCCCTGTTGTCGTCGATGACTTAAGAGTGATAGGATGCAGATTTTGAACATGTATTTGAACATTTTAGTATGTGAAGTTGGGTTTTTGGCATTACAAGTACCATTTCTGGGTTTTTTGTTGTAATTGTGCCCCTGATGCAAGTTTATTTGGTGTTTCACTTAGTTACGGACCTAGTATTCTGCGTTCACTATGCTTCACTTTGTTACGGAACTGCTAATTGAAAGTACCTGTTTAATTCTAAAAGATATATATTAGGCTATAAATAGTAGGTATATATGCACATTCATCTATTTCATAAGTCACTAGGTCCATAATCATTATGTCAGGTTCTTACACCTCATTAGTAGAGAAACTCATCTCTGTCAAGTATCTTCAAGATAAGGCTATATATCAACGTTGCAGTGTTATTTTGTCCAAAATTCAAACGCCAAAAACCAAATATCAGTTCACAGAAAGCATAGCTTCAATTAAAAACTACTCATTTATGTGAATATATTACCATCACCAATATACTCAGGAAAACAAACAAAAAATGACATGTTAAAGGCACTTGAGAATTACATGGCCGAATTCTTGACAGTTCACAGTGAAGGCTTGGTGCTTCCAATTCCACAAAATAACTACAAATATAGAACTAGTAACTAAAATCCCAAATTACTCCAACATCACAAAATAATATAAATGTACAACTCCAATACCTAAACATAGAACTAGTAACTAAAATCCCAAATTACTTATATAACACTAGGTAACATGCATGTACAAAGGCAAAACAACAATAAATCCGAAGTAGGGAAGCTAAACGCCTTATTTTAGCTTTTTGTGCTACATGCACCAACTCCTTTTACATAAACTCGTCGCTTTTATTGGATAGTACCATCTCCACCCTCTCGAGGCGATCCACTATCTTACGCAGCTCCATTTCTCTCTTTTCGAGATGCTCGAGTATTTTCTCAACCTCTTTCTCTTTCTTTAACAGTTCGTTGGCCCTTTCTCGAACTTGTAGCTCAGTTACTTCATTACCATCCATCCACTTGAAAAACTTACAGTATAGTAAGCCCTAATTTCAGGAAAATATTAGAAATGTATGAACTGTACATCATATTAAAAATTAAATATTCAAAACTGTTACATGGCATCTGATTAGTGTAGTTACTTGGGTATTGTATTTTGAATACCCTAAGAAAGGTCGTTTGGGATTTTTTGCAGTGGTTGACCATTTCAAAGTGGCTTCAAGCTCGCAGAAGCAGAATGTTTGACTCAAAGTACGTTTGGGAAAAGATGAAGAAGATATTGATGAAGATGATGATGACATTCTAAGATGAACC
This sequence comes from Carya cathayensis, assembly GCA_011037825.1. Lineage (NCBI taxonomy): Eukaryota > Viridiplantae > Streptophyta > Magnoliopsida > Fagales > Juglandaceae > Carya > Carya cathayensis. The sequence continues at coordinate 105,430 of QGSO01000142.1, read as the reverse complement.
CCCATAAAACAATTGAATAATGATGGAATAAAATTGAATAGCAGCAAGTTTGAATTAATTACTTTAACTACCCTGCCCTAAGAGATCAAATATCATGCAACATGCAATGTCATTCAGTTTACCCCCCTAAGTTACAATCCCTAAGTTGTGACATTGCATTTTGCTCATTTTTCCTATAATATCCACATCTAATAAAAACGAAAGAAATCTAAAGCAATTAGTCAAGCCCAAAACCAGATTGTAAGGTACTTTGATGAATCCACAACCAAAAAATTCAAATTGCAAAATAAATAAATAAATAAACCGAATCAAAATCAAACAAAATCTCCAAATCAAGTAATGTATATAATAAAAATTTATTAGATACACGAGTACTAAGGTATCTTAACTGCCCTGCCTTGCCCTAAAAGATATATATTTATTAAGATTAATGCAACTTTCGAGTTACAACATGGCAGGCCCATTTGAAATGAAACTTAAGTAAATTGGGTTTATGACACTGATGGCTTGTTATATGGTCATAGACTTATCTACCTCAATCAGGAATATTCAAGACAGAATCGTACACCTACAAAGAGCAACCTATCTTGGGTGCATCCTTCATTCAAAAATTGTAGTATTTGCAATCTACATCAAAGAAATAATTGGAATAAATAATGTACCAAACATATTCTTTCTCATTCATTGGAAAATCCGAGAAAGAGCCTAATTCAAGTGAGAATCATAATGTGGTGACCAGACCAGATATTAGTCAAGCCCAAAACCAGATTGTAAGGTACAAAGACGAATCCACAAGCAAATAATTCAAATTGCAAATTACTGAAATAAACCGAATCAAAATCATTCAAAATCTCCAAATCAATTAATCAACAGTTCAAAAATCACAAGCACAAATTTGATTCATGTAACTAAAGGCAACAATCCAAATTGGTCATCAAATGACAGCAATACAAATAGAAAATACCAAAAAAAAAAAAAGGAAAAGAAAGATAAAGGAGGGGAAGTTTTTAAAGATTTTAGATCTAATAATACATGCAGATAGGCACTGGAATGCTCAAAGTTAGACAAAGGTAAGAAGACTGTTTATCATACCATCTTTGAGAAGCTAGGCTTTTATGGAGCTTTACACCTCCCATTTGTTACACATTTTATGATCCACATGCATGTACAAACATAACATCTATATAATAATAATAATAATAATAATAAACAATTATATGTCAAAATTGAATGCATATAGCTAGAAATAAACTTCATCCTCTGTGACCTCATTAAGGTGCATACTAGCTAAATTATCAAAATCCAAAAATTGTAACTTACAAGAATGCAAACACCTAACCCTTTATTAATTACACGAGTTTTGTTGAACATATGTCCTGAGGACATTTATTAAGTGTGATTTAATTGAATAAAAATGTCAATGAGACGGAAATATGTTTAAGAAAAAATAAATGCTTTCATATTTATTTTAACCTTTGCCTTGAAGTACCCTTAACAGAGTTATACGCACCCACAAACAATAACCCAACCAGAATCATGATAACACTAAATCGAAACCCACGCACCCACAACCAGATTGTACCCACCAGAAACCCACGCACCCACTAATAATCATGACAACACTAAATCGAATAAAACCTACATAGAAGAACCTCACAAGATTAACAGAGGGAGAGAAGAGAGAGATGCACTACCTTGTTAGTCTTGGACCACGAAAATGAAAATCGTGACAGAGAAGAACAGAGGTGACAACTTCAAAAATGGAGGTTCGGGGGAGAGAGAGGACGACGGAGATATTAGGATTAGGGTTTGTGTGGTCTTGGAGAAGAGTGATCGGATGAGAGGGATGAGAGAAGACAGATCGAAAGAGTGGGAAGAGGTTTCAACTCTACGGAAGAGGATTTTTGGATTTGGGCGATTAGGATTACGTGGAGAAGAGAGGGATGAGAGAAGACAAAGGGATGCGGGAAAAATTGAATGCGAGCGATGGGAGAGATTTTACTATTTTAGCTTACATGAAACGGCAGCGTTTTTATTTTTATGCCACGTAGGCGCCGAGGCCGCAAAGAGGATAAACCCCGGTTGCATACAGACTTTTCCAATCACAAATGGTGGTTCATATATTAATTATTAGAAATTATAATCACCACTTCAATTTCAAGTGCTTCTCGGCAATGCAAACTTCAACATTAAATTATATATCTTTCTCTTTTGAGTAAATTAAAATACATGAGACAAAACATTTATGATCAATATTCCTCTTTGATTACCGGTAATAATACAATTAAAACTAAATTTTATCAAATTATTCATACCTCGAAAGTGTCACAACACCATTATTCAATTTTGACAATCTTTTTAGGTTGGTTTGGAGGTTGAGTTGAGAATGAGAAATTTAATCTCATCTCATCCAGTCTCAACATTTAAACAAATAAAAATATTTTTTAATTTCAAAATTTTAACTTTTTCATCTAATCATTATAATTTTTTCAAACTTCTAAACAAAACATAATAAAAGTACAATTCTAACTTTTTTAAATTTTAAAATAAAAATTATATTAAAAAATTATATTTTAACAATATTTTAATTTTATAATATTTTTATTCAATATTTTCTCTCTTATTTTTCAAAATTACATAAAATATCTTAAATCAAATCATTTCTTTACCTTGCACAAGATTTTTGTTCTATCTCAACGACCATACAAGTACGTACTTAGAATAAATCTCACAAACCCCCCATACCTTTTTAAAAAGCAGTTGAGGAAGTCCTATATAACCGTTGCACTGGCAGCATGAAGACGTCGGCATTACCCACGGAATTCCCGCCTATTTCTTGAAATCTTCTCAGTAAAGAAAAAATAAGAACGAAAAAAAAAATCATGACTAAAGTTACAAAATTAAACGTCAATCACGTCCTTGTCCTTAGTGTTGGCCTTTAAGCAAACGTTGGTTATTTCTCGAAGTAAATTTAAAGAAACACTCACGAAGTTTTTTCTCATCTTTATCTTTGGAGATCCTATTCTTTTGTGAAATAAATCAAATTACTGGATCCGATAATTTGGCGAGGTAAACCCATCAAAAAAGGAGGAAGAAGAACGATATCCAAGTAGATCTCGGATCTTTCAAAGCTTCCTTGCTTCAGGGTACATGTACACAAAGACAAAGTTATTTCTCTCTCCCTCACAAATCATAGATAGGAAAGTGCAAAGTTAAGAGTGGCTCTGTTCGGGTATGCCTATATCTTTGTTTCAGTCTTGTTGTTGACCTGCATACAGTTCTGACCTGCAGATTTTGGTCCAGAAGCTTGTGATTCAATCGCTCTGTGTAAAAAATCAACTGTAGGACTGTGATTCAAGGTTGATCATATTTATAAGAGTTAGAGAAAGAGAGAGTTTTGGAGATATACTAAAGTGGAATATTAGGGTTGGAGAAAAACATCGATTTCTATCATTGACATGAGCAACAAGCAACCAATTGAGTTAGACGACGAGCAAATCGCAGAGCTCCGTGAAATCTTTCGTTCTTTTGATCGGAACAATGATGGCAGTCTAACACAACTTGAGCTCGGATCGCTCTTACGGTCACTTGGTCTAAAACCAAGCCCGGAACAGCTCGAAACCCTGATTCAAAAGGCTGACAAGAACAGCAACGGAATGGTTGAGTTCTCGGAGTTCGTGGCGCTTGTGGCGCCGGAGCTTCTTCCGGCTAAATCTCCATATACAGAAGACCAGCTAAGGCAGCTGTTTGGGATGTTTGATAGAGATGGAAATGGCTTTATCACGGCTGCCGAGTTGGCTCACTCCATGGCCAAGTTGGGCCATGCACTTACTGTGGAGGAGTTGACGGGGATGATCAAGGAGGCCGATACGGATGGAGATGGGAGGATTAATTTCCAGGAGTTCTCACATGCCATAACTTCTGCTGCATTTGATAATTCATGGTCTTGAAATGAAACATGGGTTTTGGTTTTGGTAAGTACTTATAATTTGATCTGTCCTTTGTGCTGCTTTTGTTTGTTTTTTTTTTTTTTTTTATCTGTCATTGTTTCTTGGCATATGAATTTTTGCGAGTGTTGAGAATTGAGATTGCTTGGAATATCAGTGGATTGTTTTTTAAAAGAAAAAAGGCTAGGGATCTGCTCTCGCTCCCTTTATTTTTTATTTTTTATTTTACTTAGTGATTAAAAAAATATTGTTTAATAATATTGTAAAAAAAAATTTTCTTTTTTTTTTTTAATATTTAAATGTGTTAAAAAAAGATATAAAAAATAAAAAAATAAAATGATTAGTTTTGGAAAGTTGGCGTCTGTATTCAAATATGTAATATTAATGCTTTACAGATAAGGTTTTATCATCAGATTACAACCACACTGTAAAATCAAAATCATAATTTGATCAATATAATACTGATCTAATCTTGAGTTGATCAACTCAATCCAAGTTTAACTGTCATGCACTTTGATCCATTAATACTTGCATTTAAATAATCATAATCTTCAAGTGCAGCCTGAGCTGGACTGCATGAGTATTCTGATATTCTTAATCTTAGAACTACACAATCGAAACCGAGGGAGCTGCATGGTGACTGAGAACTTCATCTTGAAGTGCATGAAGTCCCGATCCTGTTAACAATTCATGCCAAAAATTTAGTTGATTGCTAGTAGAGAAGCGATATTGCAGTAATAGAATATATAAGTCACACACACTCATTTTGAAAATTAACCTCACTTTTTTTCAAAATGAATTGGCAAGGCTTACACACACTAAGAATGTATCTATCATTACTCTTTCTGATATATTTTGTAGTTTTATCATGCATCCAATTGATCCAAATGCATGCTCCAACAATTTAAACATTGGTTAAGAGCCAGCTTGCTTTCTGTGCTTTATTCCATATTTTCATTCTCGTTAGTCGTTAGTGCTGATGCTTCTGCAATCTTAAAAATCACCAGATTGGCTAATGGTGTTAAGTTCAATTATGTAATAAGATCTGTACTAGGCCAAGCATATTTTACTGCTTTCTCATTCATATGGTGATATTAGTCTTGGCAGCTTAGAGTTGGCTTCAGAAGTGCTCGTTTTTAATTCAAACATTGTTTGTAATTTGTAGAACACCAGTGGCAGTTGGCTACATTTGAAAACTCTGAGGTTGTTTTTTCATTTTAATATGATTGTGTTGATCGTGATCTTGGTTCTTGCAGGGTGGACAAACTTTCCCGCCCGCAGAGCATGTTGATGATCCATTCCGACATGCTCAGAAAACTACAAGTTTATAAAGTGGTTGATTCCTTTCATTCATGAAACATACTTTTGCATGACAAATGCAGCATGTATATATTCCTTTCTGACATTATCTGTTAGTATGTTGGGTGAGTCGGGAAGTCTATTTCCTCAATCTCCTCCCGGCCACTTCTAATTAGCTCAAGATATCTTCCAAATGATCTTTTAGATTTATAAGCACTTTGTTTTTATTAATTTCATCCCTTCGGTTTTAGAGATATTGCGATCAATTTTGCAGTGTTAGTAACTTAGTATATTATTGATTGTCAGTGTTTTCATTGAAGCTCAAAACATGATCAGAACTATCTCGTAATTCGAATCTCTTTCTTTTTGTTGAATCAACCATCTTTTCTCTCACAGTAATCGAAATGTCGAAAGCTGAGAATGCAGACTAAATTGAAAAATAGAAATATAAGATGCAAATGCCTTGAGTTCAAGCAAATGATATATAAGATACGAATCCTATGATTTGTCAAACAGCCCATAAAACGTTCAAAGTAATTATTCTACACTCGAAGTATCTTGTTTAGTATCAAGTTGATCAATTGCGTTACCTGTGCTACCCAACAGAGCACACCAAATGCAAGGAATGGCGTGACAACAACCATGGGAAAATCATAAGCAAAATGCAGTATATTAAGCAGTTCACACATAAATTTAAAAAATGAAGTTTCAACCCTAAAATGATATGAAGAAATGTGAGCTTCTGATAGTAGTAGAAAGGATACAGGTCTATTTACAAAATCAGCATGCTGCAACAAATCCAAAACTAAAACACTCGGCCAGATTAGAAAATGTTCTAAAGAGGCAAAATGAACAAGACAAATAAGTTACATCTTTGAGTCGCTGTAAAAAATGACAAATAAGTACTTCCATCATGCCTTCTTCTTTTTGGATTTGAGCATCACGAATCCAATAAATACACATAAGAAACAAAGTAGCACCACACCCGCAAATACAGGTATTAGTATAGCATATTCTTGTGGTAGGAAATACTGGTGGATGAAGTGATCACTGTCTACAAATGGCTGAAAGATAACAAGAGATGAATACACAACAAGAGATGAGTACGGTATGGTTCTTTAGTTTTTGTATATATATTAAATAAAGAGAGTTCGAGAGAGAAATTAAGTTGAAGGCAAACTGACCAGAATGATGACCCAGAAAGTATAATATGTGAATATGGATAAGCTGACAAAAGATAACAGAAGCCCAACTGCTCTGTCTGCTAATTCCATTTTGATGTCTGTGGCTTTCAGTGCCTGTAATGTAAGCACAGAGAAGACAAATCAGGAATTTCATATGTTGTAGGCAGACGCTTTTATCAAACATTAACAAGTACCCTAGCATCAGATACACAGTGTAGCCGTAAATCCCCACCCCCACACCAAAGGATATCCTACACACCTACCACAAGGGAAACCATAACAAGAACAACATAACCCTCAAATCGCAGGGAAATCATAGCCTTGGAATTAAACATTGAGTTCCTAGGTATATAAATGAGATTGGAATTGAAATATTCAAATTCCAAATCCAAACACTAGTTATAGTTTCAATTCTGAGCAAAGAAATGAGGCTTCAATACCAAGTCAAATCACATAGAGGAGGGCCTTTCCCAGCCGTTAAATAATAACCAGTGCATCCTCAAGTAATCTGAATTCTTGTGACACCATTCAATACGAGATCAGAAAAAGGTAAGTAAAAAGAGGGGAAAACTAGTAGACCCCTGAGCAGGAGAACAACATCTAAGAATAAAACTACCCACAATGGATTGATATTGGAGTCGCCTTGTCAAGTGTAACTGACTAATCACATATCACCTATCATTTCCATCAACAATGCCAGGTCTTTGAGCTTTGGAAAGTATCGACACATTCAGTTCAAAGCTGCAAGATCTTGGGATAATTAAAATGCTTAGCCAACATTCTGAAAACACAACAAGAATAACAGGTAGCTCTATCATTCTTTTTTACAAGACATCTTGCCATGATCCCGCCCCCTCTTCTCTCTCTTGCTGTCTCTAGACTATGTTCTATCAATTTTATAACAACAATCTCCAACATGCATGGACCAGATTCTTCAAGAATTGTTTTGACCTAATAAAACCACCGCTCTTCATGAGGTTATAATATTTAGCACCTAAGAGATCAGTGAATCAAATACAATCAATTCCTTAATTTAATTGAGTTCAGAGTCAAAAGAAACCTGCGCTCTTGAAAAAAAAAGACAGGTAACCTGTACTCTGGATCTCTTTCAAGTTCCAATAACAGGGGCATATTTTTATTTTATTTTTTTTTATAGGTAATTACAGGGGCATATTCAAAACGCTTAATCCCTCTCATTTTGACCGCAGGTACTTTGTTTTATATTAAGTATCATCTTTTTTTCCTTTCCCCATTCAAATCTAATTCATATCTTGTCAAAATCACTCATTTCAGTTAAAGCATGCACCTGACCTTTAATTCAATTTACATGATGTCCTTCTCAGTAGTTCTGTCCCTCGTTAGGTATTTGTCAAAACATCTCTACTGACCTACCAGATATGCTAACCTTGATCGGACCATTAAACTTGATCAGTTTTCAAACTCATTCACCATTTACATCTTTGACATCCTAATTCCCTCATCCCCCACTCCCAACCAACCTCCCCCCACCCACCAAAAAAACAGAGAGAATGGAAAGAGAAAGAAAAAGGGAGGAAACAAGTAGGAAAAACAAGAAGCCATGCATCCGTATCCTATATTATAGTTAGCCCTGAGTAACTAAAATAATTTAAGATTAATATTCTCAAAGGTCGACCCCTTGGCAACAAGAAAAAGTGATCTTGTGCAATACTTACACAATCTCATTCCTACCAAGGTACGCAAACTGCACTTGAACCACTGATGCACGAACTGGTACTGTTGTACAAGGGCAATTACACATTCCCTTGGCCTCTGATTAGTTCACTTGCCAGCAAGGGAAGGTATCCGTCCAGGTAGTTCCTAATAAACTGACATTGGAGAACCCAATTCTTATCGGAATGCCTTTATAGAGAAGGCTACCCAAGGAATTGAAATCTGAAGTGGGCTGATGGAGGAGACTAGAGTGAAGGAAGTATAACTGTGAGTTAGAAGGATTCCTTGCATTGCTACAAAGGCCAACTCACTGCATTAATGCAAGATCCAAGGTCTTGGCCACTCCATATGATTCTTAAATTTGAAGTCTCCAAGCTTCCCCTTTAGTGCTCGCTGACAAGTAAAGAGGCTTTGTGGTTTTTCCACAATCCAATCCACTACAAACCAAACGAACCATGGCATACATAGCTACATCAAAGGACCATGTAATATTGAAATGGCACACCCACAGCCGCCCATGGCTGATGAGGTAAATGCAACTGGCCATGGGACTAGCCAATCATGTGGGGACAGCCTATGTAAAGAAATTAAATCTACGAATTCCCTTGAGTTCACTTGCAAGGCCCGAGGCCGAAGAATCAATAGAATTGACTTTGTCGTTGCAAAAAGAGTCAAGGAGGAACATCTAGAAGCCCGGCTGTGCTCCATTGGTCTAGTAAGAAAAGAAAGGCAATCAATTTGAAGGCTATGGAGATAGAATCACAGTTGTCAAAAGGTGAAAACTTGAGTTTGATTGCAGGGGAGCTAATGCACAATCGTTTTCAATAAGGTTGTCAGAACCTAGGTGACCAAATTGACAAGAGATGAGCTAAAGAGGTGGCCAGGCAGTTTCCAGATAGAATAGAGTTTTTCCTGTCCTAGTTTGATAAAAAGCAAGCAAGAAGAGGTGCATACTATTGGAAAGATTTTAATTCAAAATTCTAAGAGGTTTAGATTTCTTACAATAGCATCCAACATTCTTGAAAAATAGAGATTAACTTTCAAGAAATAAAATTGTTCTCACCGAAACCAAATAACAACGACCAAAGTACGTGAAATTGCAATGGTGGTAGCGAAGGTGCCAGCCACATCAGAATTAAAGACATCACGTTAAAACACACAATAACCTTAAATGAGCAGACATGGGTATTCTACAAAATCTCACGCCTTAGTATGTTATCACAATTTATGGTAGAAAAACTACAACTTTCAAATCCCGAATCAATTCTAATGAAACATAATTTTCTACCACCAAAAACCACAAATTAATTAGATTCCTTACAAGGGCCCTCACTCGTGCAGCTTCATCAAGGAAGAGAAAGATAACTTAACTTACATTTAAAAAATAAATAAATAAATAAGAGAGAGAGAGAGAGAGAGAGAGAGAGAGAGAGAGAGAGAGGTCGTCCTCTCAATCCACATCGTAATTCCATATGTGAATCAAACGAACGGAAAAGGAAGCTTTAGATTACCTGTTAGGCCCGCCGGAGAAAGTCGATGGCAAATTTTTTGTTATATCTTGTAAAGGAGGAAGTATGGTTTCTGGCTACGATCAGCGTTTGAAGAACGAATGAAAACTTGGAAAGGGTTGTGAGTATCGGGTTTGGCTTGGGAACGTGCCTGCCCTCTTGTTATTGTTACGAGCTTCGCAGTTTATTGCGAGTCGAGACGAACCGCACCAATAAAAATTAGGAAAACGCTACTTAAGTTACCGATCAAAGTTACATGAAATAACAATTTTTATGCTCCGAAAAGAAACAAGAAAGATATGTTCATGCTCATGATAATTGGGTGATCATATAAACGGGCCAACAGGATTTAATTCGAGTTCCTATTAAATTGATTCAAATCTAATTAAACTCATCCCAATTACAACGTGTAGAGTCGACTTCGTGGATCGTATCAAAGATTGCTAGCTCTACATATGCCCACAATGATAACCAAATGAGAGACAGCATTGCATTAGAAAATGACAAGCTTTTTCTTATTATTAATACGTCTCTGCTCTCAAGCAGCAGCTAGTTCTCAGATAAGGAGAATGAATATACAAAAACCATAGAGAAGATAAGGGGAAAAAAATCCTCACTGCGATGAACCATACAATCGTTCTAGCCATCAGTTTTTCGCATTGTCCTACCATCAAACTCAGAAACCAAAGGTCCAAAACCAACTCTTCTGTGGTTTGAAAGTCTTTTTGCTCTTGTAAGAAACACAGTTTTGATCACCTTGTAAGCAACCTTCTCTAATTATTTAAATGAAAAAGCAGAGATTTCACATTTAGTTTTGTAGCATCCACTGCATAATGTCTTTCCGAAGACCTCCCTCCGACCAACCTCTTGAATAGTCTGATCTTAAAACTCCCATCCCAGAGAAGTGCCTACACTGAGTCATAGTCCCAGCTGGCTTTGGTAGCCGCACCATCTTTGAAATGGTTGGAAAAGGCTTTGGAAAAATATTTCTCGATGAAGTAAACAGATGCCTTCCAGAATCCTGTTTTCTCGATGTTTGGTTCTCAACAGGAGGTTTCAGATTGGAGTTGTTCACCTGCTTTGTCATCCTCAAGCCTGACCTAGCACCATCAGAGGGTTCTGCAGGACAGGGACCACGAATCTGAGCTGATGGTTTCATTCGGTCAAGCCATCGCAGAATCCAGTTACCGACATTCCGACCAACTTCTATGTCCCTCTCTTGTATGTTATGGTGAACCTTGACTGCTACATTAAACACAGCGCGTGTTCGTCTGTGAGAGGAAGGAAAAAATTGTAAGAGTCCAGGTGATGTCATTGATAATAGTTCTAAACTTACAGCACCGGTGAAATAAATAGATAGTTTCCAAAACTAGAAAATTAGCAATAGTAGTAGTCCAAAATAAGTAACAAATACAGCTGTTGTATATTTAAAGCCTAATGCCATTGTAAATTGGCCATTATATTTTAAAGTTCCCAGGGAAAGTTGTTAGATTAGAGAGGCTCGGGTCCCTGGACTTCCAAAAAATATCAGTGGACCAAACCCAGCTTGTGATTGAAAAATAATGTGCTTTAATACTTTTCCAGATGACAATGAAGAATGAACCCTTCTCCATTCTCCTTCATGAAGACAATATTAATGGAGATAACTTTCTAATCTAACTTGTGGCACGATAGCGATTGATGTAAGTAGGGTACATATTCAAGTACTTCTGATCTGATCAACCCCAGAGAGTAAATTGTTTACACTCCGCCGAACGAAAAAAAATGAACAACAAAGAAACCTTAATCCAGGCAACCAAGATATATATCCAGCATATGTGAGTAAACATAGACAGGGTTTGATAACAACCTAATACAGGATAGGAGCAACATCGGATTTAGGGTTTCAAAGATGTTAAAGGGAACAGAAAAGTCTGATACTTTTAAGTATAACTTTGTGCATTTAGAAGTGTCACAATGCTGTATAAAAAAATTAAAAATAAAAATAAATATTAAAAAAAAAAGTGTCACGATGATGATGATAAAAGATTAAAGTGCATTGTTAAAGACGGGTTTAGTCTTCATCGCAGCCACAAAACCTAACATAAGTAACATGAAGGTACTTACAAAAGTTCTTTTTTGCATTAAGGGCTAGGCAGAGCCCAAAAAGAAATATGTTTTCTTTCAAGTCCCAGTGATGCCATATTCTTGCAGTTTGCATTCTTTAAAAATTAATCCACTCCACATCATCTATCCTGTATATGTGCAAAGGCTTCATCTTCATGTCAATGTGTGAAGACTTATGCTACGGCTAAATATGTAAGCCCAACACCTCATTCAGGTTCAAAATCAGTAAAAAGAAACCATAGAAAGTATTAAGGATTTGCACCAGGCACCTGCTGAAGAAATAAGCATTTGCATGTTTCATTGTCAAAAGAATTGTGAATAATACATTTTATTATTCACAAGGTTAAAGGTGAATACCACATGATGGAGGAGTATTAATTGTACAGAGAAAAGCAAGGTTTCTGATACTGGAAAATAAGTTGGAGGAGTATAATAAGCAAGATTTCAGATACCAGAAAATATAGAGAAAAGCAAGACAACAAGCAAAACAAGAAAAAAAAAACCAAAGAATAGATCAAACACATAATCCAAAAGAAACCCCTCTAAGGGACACACGATCACCACTCAAGGACTATTCCCATGATATACAAAGTATGAAAAACCACTCACCCCTCAATGGAAAAAATAGCCCAGAGATACTTAACAAAAAAAAAGAAGAGAACTCTTCTTCAAAAAAGCCAAGGGCTTAGACTTCTACTTTTCAAATGTTAATTCAAAATAAATAGACAACAAAACTTTAAATAGGCCAAATTTGGAGTGGTATCCAAATAAAAATGAGAATTACAATAATATCATTAAACTTGCAAAGAGAAAAAGATAAAACACCAATATACCCTTGAAACGTGAAGCCCAGGCAAAATACTTGTAGACAAAGCAAAAGAGATAAGGTTCCAAAAATTTTTTTTTTTTTTATAAGTAGATAAGGTTCCAAAAAGATAAAACCCCTTAAAAAGACAAATCATCCATCCTACAAATCCATATCAGTTTCTTACCCCAACAATGGATCTCAGATTCTACCAACCATTTGGCCTAGCTTTTGTTTTTTATGACCCATAAACTAATAAAGGACAAGCCTTAAACCCATTGGTATTCATTGCCTACTTACTTCAAATTCATGATAAGGATAGCATATAGAAGTAAAATGGCAAGGATGTGGAAGCAGAAAGCATATACACTGATAGTGCACTGTTTTTTTTTCCCTCTCTCTAAGTGGACTGGCCAAAGAATTGTTGACTATTGTCCAAAGGGGTACTGTGACTACTGTCTTCCTCAGTGTGTACAAGGGGTAGGCAACAAGACTCTTAAACCAAACCACCAACCACAATAGTCACTTTTAAAAGAGTCGTGGACATCACAGTAATTGCACTGAAAAATGCCATTAAAGATTAAAGCTCCATCTCAATGCTTCTATAATCTCACTAGAGTCAAAAGTGATTTTTATTTTTTTTAGGTAGGGTGTAAGTCAAGCAATTTTCATTACAACACAAACTCACAAAGTCAATCAGTGGCAGAAAAGTAATCGAACAAAACAATATTGCAGCAACTAAATACTTGGACAACAATTAAAACTGTTATCCTGCAAGTCATCTTCCACAGTTTTTATTTAATCAAGAGTGTAATTATGTCATTTTGTTTTTCAAAAATATCAAGGCAAAATTCCCATTAGTAAAAATCTATTACCAATATAATTTCAAAGCCAGTTCTTATGTTTCTATTAAGCCACCTCATCATTCATCTAATTAATTTTATTCTTACATTATTCCCTTAAAATTTGTTACCTGTCACATATTTAATTTTGAAAGCATTAACTCATAATTATTATTAATCACTTCATATTATTTATCCATCTCCACTATGCCCAAGAGACAAAACCCTTCATGTCACATTCTAGCAATATTTTCTTCCTTTTCATTCATTCAATTCATATTCTAATGTTGGCTATTTCAATTTTCCACCTTTGGTGCGTTTGGAGTTGTACAAAAGGACCATTTTTTAATTAGCGCATTTATCACTACTTACGAGTTATGATTTTTTATGAAATGCAAGATGAATTACTTAAGTTTACTGAGAATCATGAATTTTTTAGCCGCAAAGAGAAATAATGAACCAATTATGGTAGGAAAATCAATAAAGCTAATATTGAACGCCTTTAGAATGGCTAGCATTATACAGTTGCTAAAACACTCACCAAAATAAGCATATAAAACTATGAGAGAACTCTCCAAACTCAAATAATAGTTATTTTAGAAAATAAAAGATGTGCAGACAATATTTTGCATAAAGCATACATTTGCCTTCTAACTTCTATGTAGCTACATGTTATATTCTTAATACGAAGTTTGCTTAAGAAAATAAACTACCAATAACCATCGCATAGAACAATTCTCATTCTTGAAACTGTAACCATTCCCACACATCGAGCGGGTATACGACTAGTATAACTAACAAACAACTCAAGCTGCCTCTTTAAATATAACTTCACTTTCAAAACTCCTTGAAAATTAATTACTCTTAAAAAACAAACATAAATAAGAAGAAAATCAATCGAAAGTTATTTTGAACATCCCACAAGTAGCTTATCAGTGTTTCTTTATCCCTTTTCCCGTCTATTTTTGTTTTTTTTTTTTCAATACATCCGGCCCCAGATTCTTCCATTCACTAATAATAAATGCAATATTTATTCAAAAACTATAATCATAATTACACACACGCACAAGCTCAGAGTATCCTCGCACAATCTAGTATCAAAACTACAGCATTGTATTAGAACCCATTGATTCAGATACCAAGCTGATGACATCTATGATCCCAAAATATAGAGTTTATTCTGAATCATATGTTTAAACTAACCAAATGTACGAATCAAAGTGGACAGGTGCCGCCGAACCCCTAGAGATTTCCACATCGACCAATATAGTAGATATTAGCATCTATACACTTCCACAACCAGCTTTTCAAACAATGATAAAGAAGCCGATAACGCCACAGACGTAAAATACGATACCTGTGAAGAAACTGGCGGATCTTAGGGTGCTTAGGGCTGATGACCTTGCGTTGAATCTTCAGAGCAAGCCTGTACGTTCGCTTCAGACCCAAGAAATACGCAGTAGCCAACGTGATCTCCCACAAAACCATTCTCTCTGTCTCTGTCTCTCTGTCTCTCTCTCTCTCTCTGGGTCTCTCTGTTCTTGTTTTGAATTAGTTTACTATTTATTTGATCCTTTCGTTTCTCGCAAGTAATTCCAATTTCCCTGTCTGAATTTTCCGTCTCACTGGCGTCCCTCGGCCCTCGTTAGCTAAGAGCTAACGTCACCGATCACAGGCGAAATCGAGACCGTTGCTTTTGTATCTACTCTATCCGAGCCGTCGTTTTTATCTTTTTTTACCTCCTTAAGCGGCTATCTGGGCCGGGCTTGTGAGAGGGACAAGGCCCAAAAACTTTGATGCTGGAAGATGACCCGAGGAAACTTGGAGAATATTCTAGCGCAAAAATCCGTATACAAATATTTTATGGCATTCTTCCGGTGCCTTTGTGCTGATATTTGTTTTAAAATTTATTGGCAGCAGTTTTTTTTTTTTTTGAGGCAATTATATTGTTTTAAATTCCCGTGTTTTATGTGTTGAATAGATGCTTTCTAAATAGAAAAATTTAGTTGTAAATATAATTATGCATTAATATGTATACGGAAAAATCTAATTATAAATATAACTGTGTACTAATATGTGCATCAATCCAATATGATTGATCAGAAAGTAAATTTTATTGAAAATAGTGTTAATTTAAATTTTAAATATGAATGAATCAGTATTAATATGCAGATTTATCCACGACTTTGCTTGTACGTAACAAAACTCTTAATCATATTCTTCTTCTAATATGGCATTAAATGAATAAAAAATTATATATAATTCATTACTTATCAATCGAATCATGTAACTCGTGTAAGGGTGATGAAAATATGGTAATCAAACGGAAGATAAATAGGTTTTTTTTTCCCAAATTGATCGGCTCATAAGGAGTAAGCGGATAATCTAATAGTTAAGTCAAGTTAGTAAAGTATTCTAAAGATGAATAATGATACACGTATAACTATTTATGCAATCATATTTTAAATTAAAGATATTTCTATAAAAAAATATTATTTTTATAAGTTATTGAACATAAATGTCTATCATTTAAAATATAATTGTATAAAAAAATTGTGAAAATAATTATATGTGTATAATTTTTCTTTTAAGATAAATCAAAGTGAAGTGAGCATGAAGAGGAAATGCTGCTTCTGTTGTGTTATTTACCTTATTTTTGTGGAGTGCCCCCCTTTAATTGAGTTTTTCTTGAATTTTGGTCAACTCCTCCAATGTGGCTAGCTTGTAGCTGTATTCTAGAAATAGTAGCCATAGACTTGCAATTTATTGATAATTTATATACAATTTTAAATATAATAATATCTTTTATTAAATTTAAACCTATAAAATAAAAATTAAAATTAAAAATAAAAATTAAATAATATTATTTTATTAGATAATTATAAACAAGTTGGTATAAAGTAATAATTCTATTATTTTTCTTCTAAAAAATGGGCTTAGGCATTTGTTGTTCATGTGGCGGGCTCCATAAATGGGCCTAATTGTCTCCTTATTAGTTCTCGCGCTTCTTTCGGCAGACATATATAACTATTCGGGTAATTGAATGCGTATCTGCAACCGAAATTGCTTTTGTCGGCCTTTAAGCGCAAGGCCTACACTTCTATGGGAATGGAGCCGATCTCTAATCTTCTTTTTTGGAAAACTGGGGGCGCATTGAGATGTTTTATAATATAATTTTTTTAAAAAATATAAAAAAAAATTAAAAATTAAAAAAAAATTTAAAAGTGCCTTCCAAGAGATTTTAATTTTCAATCTTTATTTTATATTTTACCATAAAAATTTATTAAATGTGAAGGAAACTATTTATCATTATAAACATTTTAAATTATTTTCTCTTCTATTGTTGATTTTATATTGGAAGAAAAATATTAAAAAGTATAATATTTAAATAATATTAAAAAAATAGATAAATTGATGTATGGTATATTGTAAAAATCAATATACAAAATAAATAAAAAATTTAATAATATATTTTGAAAAATAAAATGAAAAATCTAATGGCAGTGCAATGATATTCCAATGCCAATCTTGCCAGGGGGATATATAATTGACCTCTTTGGTATAAACGTGCATTCGGCATTCCAATGGTTGTTGAAGGGCTAATCCTAGTGGGAGCGGCATTGGAATGATCGATATCGTGTCCTCTGGTGCCAGACTTGTAACGTCGCAATGAATGCACAAACCACATCTGAACCCATATTTGAAAAAGGACTAATCAATGCATACACCACCTGGAATCATCAATCCATACGGTTTATCACAACAAGCTCTAATACTACTTATAACTCACCAAGGAAAAGCTCTTGTCATATTAAGGTCTCACTCACTAATCAATGGGATAATTAAAGTCTCATTAAAATTATTATAAAAATCGCCGTGGGCTTCTCAATATTTATAAGCAATGTTGACTTTTATAATCTGTCTACAACCATCATCAGTGGGACCAACTGGTCCAGCCCCCGTGGGAGCAACATTAGTCTTAAAAACAAAAACCCCAATTTTGTCGTTGGTGGCTGACAGTACCATTCCCTGCACTAGTCTAATTATATCCTTATCTCGTCATCGTTGGGTGCCAATGAAGTTCTCAACGAGCAAAGCTCTTGATTAGAGAAAAAGATCAGAAGATGATATATACAAGCTTTAAATATATAGATCTCGAATAAATTTTTTATAAAAAAATAGATTCCATTGTGAAAAAAGTAAGGGTGAGATTCAGCCTATTCATATCAAAGAAATCGACCGGATCGACTATTTTTGGACTTGAAATTAGATTCGGTCTGATCTTGTCAAATTTCAATAGGACCAAACTCATTTAGTTTAGTCCCAATTTAAAGATTTTTTTGTTCCAGACCAAACCGAATGAAAAATTAAAATATATATTTATTTTTTATTATTTATATATATTATTTATATAAATAATTATATAAATTAATTATATAATTTTAATATCATTATTAACTAATACTAATAGTCTAATATGGTATAAAAATAATAATAATAATACTAATCGTATGATATAGACTATAGTTATACTTATACTAATATAGTTATAGTAAATCACCATAAATAATACTAATATATAGTTATATTAATCACTATAATTAATACTAATATATAGTTATACAATATATTGATACAGTTATACTAATATTATTAGTCTATTATATAGTCTAAATTCTAATATAGGCTATATAGCTACAACTAATACTAATATTTATATAAATACTAATACTCTAGTATCTAATATAGTAATGTAGAATATAGTTATACTAAATCACTGATTCACCATAACTAATATTACTAATATATAGCTATACTAATAGTCTAACACTAATATTATTATATAGTTATACTAATCAAAATAACTAAATCACTATATACTAATAAACTAATAGTATTATATTTATACTAATATATATATATATAATAGTATATTATATGTATACATATTAAATTATTTAATATGTCACAATATAATTATATAAGTATTAACAAAGTGCTCATTATGCATTAACTATCATATGGATTGAATATCTTTTAAAGAGCTTCTTGATGCAAGTTACAACTAAGTTGCTAGTTTGCTACCTGATAAATATTAAATACTATGATTAATAACCTTGTTTAAATTGTTTGGATGGATATAGAAAATTTTTATTTCTTTGTAGTAAAATCTTTTATTCAAATTTATTGTATATAGACAATTTTTCTTTTATGATTTTTTTTTTATATATTCTTCTTTCAAGTTCTTTTTTTTGGTATTTTTGGCTTAAAACTGGATAAATTGCTAGTGAGTTTTCACTATTGGGTTGAAAAATAGGGATATAAAAATTAGGCCATTGGCCCATTTGAAATAGGGTTGGACCGAACAAAACGAACTAGCCCAGTCATTAGACTGTTCAATCCGGTCTAGGGTAGAAAAACTCTGGACCAAATAGGTCCGGTCCGATCCCGTTCACAAAACCTCCCGGGACTGGACCGAACTTCCCCTATGAAAAAGTGTGAAAAACTCACTTTTTATTAATGAGACCCACAAGTTTACAAAATGCTTGTACAAAACTTGTACCAAACATTACTTATTTTAGAGTCTTTTGCTTCTCTTGCAAGAGGAACTGGTTGATGGTCTAACCTATGATCTTGAGGCATGATCATCATCACCATCTATTTTAAAATGAAATGGACTTTCTTGTTCACGCATTTTAAGTTGTAAATAAATATCACTCTTGATAGAATGAAATATTTATGTGGTAAGGTTGCATTTGTTTCAACAAAATAATTTCTTTTTGAGAGTCATAAAAAACTTTCCAAGGAAAATCCTCGATTACCTATGGTCCTATGCTTTGCAGCTATCTCTAGAAATAATGGTAAATATCATGCTACTTAGCATCCTATTTGATAGCCATATTTTACTACCATCAACAAAAATAATTTTCAGCTAATCATATTTGACAAACATCAATTAAAAAAATCTTTTTCATTTTAAATAGATGGCAAAATATTGAAGAAAATCGCTTTTGTTCATTGTTGTAAAAAATAGTTGTCAAATGAAATGCTAAGTATATTTTTCCATGTCAAAAATATTATTGTCTGTGTGCATTGATAGACATAGATTGGATGCTGAGGCTGTAAGGAATCCTGATCCTAATGACCAAGAATCAAGTCTGCAAGACCTCAGGCAACAGACTCGTGGCTCCAATGTTCAGGATATTCCACAGCAAGATACTAGTTAATCCTTTTATTCTTGGAAAGTCCAGCTGTATAGTTGTGTATAGGCTAGTGTTTCTCCTTCATTGTAGCATTATTTACGTTTATTTAGCTCCCTTAATGGGTTGTACTTATTCTGTAACATCACTATATATATATATATATATATCTATATGAATGACAACACTCTCTCTATCTCATCCATAAAATTTACGTATTCATGACTGTAAATAAGGATGTAATCGATTTGATTTTAGACAAAATTTAAGATAAAAAATGTACGTACTAGTTTTACATTTTCAAAAACCGATTACGTATCGGTTACTCCCCTAAACCGATACATCCTATTTTATCGGTTCGATCCAATTTTTCAGTTTTAATAAAATGTAAATTTAAAAAAAAAATCTGTTTATAAAAAAAAAAAAAAAAAAAACATAAATATATACATGCATGCATACATGGTTGGTAAGATCAGATGATGATCATATATAGCAATGTTGATAGGAAGCTTAATTACTATTTCCGTATATACATACATATTTATACACACGTACACGGTACACACACACACACATACATACATACATACATACATATATGCATGTATATAAAATAGACATGCATGCATACACATAAATTCAACTTTGCTATATAAATTCAAATATTTTGATATTTAGGATTTTTTTTTTCAATTTTAAACTTATTTTTAGTGATAAAAAAAATATTGATATGATTTATCAATTTTAGTTTAAAGTTTTACAATTTCAGTTTTTTTTTTAAAATTAATTTATATTATTATATATATTATATATAAAAATTATATCTAATATAAAAAATATTATATATAATATTTAAAAAAATATTTAAAATATATATTATATCAAACCGGTTCGGTTCAGTCAGGGCCTAAAAAGCCTAGAATCGAAATTAGACCAGTTCTGGCTGGTTTTGCCATTACAGAAACTGGTTTCGGACCGATTTGACCGGTTCGGGCTGGTTTTTCGGTTTTCTATTTTATTTTTTTTTACACCCTTAACTACAGTCTACAAATATCATTTCTCTTTTAGTTAGCTAGTTTTTTATTTCCTTTTCCAATATCGAAAAATCTAACAATCCCTCAAGTTACAAAACAAATTTCTAAGAGTGTGCAAAAACAAGACTTTGGTTTTGAAAATCCCAACAAACACTCTAAAAAAACATATCACTTTGCGCCAATCTAATCTCTTATATAATCTCTTATAAACTCTACAGAGATATTTATACTTTCAAGCTAGTGCTTAGAATGCCTTAGTATAAGCTTGAGCTAGTGCTCGGAATGCTTTAGTATACGCCCGAGCTAGTGGTCGGAATGCCTTAGTATAAGTTCAAGCTAGTGCTTATAATGCCTTAGTATATGTCTGAGCTAGTACTCGAAAACATACAATGTACTTAAACGAATCTATTGGGAAATCTTTGTTCCACCAACACGGTATCATTTTGCAAGAAGCATGCGAATTAGAGATGGTGACAATTGGTTTTACCGACTATAGATTTATGACATTGTGACTTATGATGTCACTTGATACGTGTTTAGGCTTATTTGATTTTCCTCTAAAACTAATCAATTGTAGAATTATATACATGTGTCCTTTATCTTTTCGTTGTGGGGTGTGATCCTAACACCATGATACTCTACCAAAACACAAGCGGAGGCTGCAGGTGTCGCATTAATTCGCGACAAAATGTAGCTCAAATTTTAAAATTTCTATTACACTTGTTGACGTGGCATATCTTAATTAATTTCGTATACAAATAAATTAGGCCGGAAGAATCTTTCAGTCCTAAACAGATGGAGTGGTCAACAGTTAATGGAGCCGAGTCTTCTCTAACGAACCTTTTTCTAATCTCAAGCCCAAATGGACAAATCATTGAAGCCGGAGAAGGCATCTAGCCCAACATTAGGGTTATTGTTGACTGCCTGAGCTTTTGTTTTGTGTTGTTTTTGTGCCGAAATACTTCAAATTTGACCTTCAGTTCCCCAAGGCCCTAAGCACCTCTCTCTCACTCCCTTATCTTCTCCATCTCTAGCGGCGGCTTGTTTTCGATATTGAAGCATCTCCATGACCCTCTTTCTTCCCCAAACTTTTCCTTCAATTCACTTCACTGTTTCTTATCCTCTCCGTCTTGCGAAATGCTCTTCCAAATTCAGAACTATGTCAACCCCAAGACCACTCATCAATGCGACAATCCCTGCTAGAGACCGAGTCATAGACTTCGGAAAGCACAAGGGCAAAATGCTCGGAACCCTCCCTTCAAGCTACCTCAGATGGGTCTCCAAGAACCTCCGTGCCCGCGACTTTGAGGACTGGGCAAAGCTAGCCGACCAAGTCCTCCAAGATCCAGTTTACAGAGATCGGATCGAGTGGGAGTTAGCGGAGAATCTACTGAATGGCAACATTAATGATAGTTCTTTAAGAAACGAGAGTGTGGTTTCGGAGTTGTTAGAAATTAGTGAAAGGTTCGGTTGGGACAACGAAGATAAGAGTGGCTGGAGCAAGGTCAAGTTTGAGTTTTTGGGTACCTCTAAAGGCGGTAGAATTCCAAGAGCCGGAAAAAATGGCGGAAAAGAGACAGACTTTGGCTTGAGTAAGGGTACTGATCAAAAGGTGGTTGAGGTTTCATCTAAAGGTGAGGAGAGGAGGAGAGCGAGAAGACAGAGACTGAGGACGAAGACAGGAGCGGCAAGAGAGGAGAAGGAGGAGGAGGAGCTGGGAATTAAGAAGGAGAGCATTATTAATGGTGGGTTTGGAAATAGGGATTATGGGAGAAGTGATGAAGATAATGTTATGATCAGAATGCAGAGGAATAGAATGAATGGTAGAGATGGGATGATAATGGAGAAGAATAATAATCCATTTCCTGGACGTGAAGCTCTTTTGAAGAAGGTGCTCAACCATAAAAGATCTTTGTAAATTGTAATTTCTTTTCTTTTCCTCTTTTGTTGCGTGTAAATTGTGAAAAATGATTTACATACAATACTTTTTTACAATATTTTATATAATTATATTTTAAAAGAAGAATATTTATTATAATTATATTTTATAAAAATATTCTCAACTTAAAATATTATTATAAAATGTGACGTGTGCATTATTATTCTAATTGAAAAATGATTGATTCCATTCCCTTCGATTAACTTTTGTATTGAAATTATGGAAGAGAATATGTACTTTTTTATGTATAGAATAGAGGGTGATTGAAGGTAGAACATTGGCTGGGGGTGATGCCAATTATCATAAGGGATGGGTATATAAATGAAGGAATACCCTTTTAAATCCTAATATTAGTCGTTCCAAGTCACATTTGAAGATATGATGAATTTGTAGTTGTCAAATAAGTATTAATAAATTGTGACATCACCATATTAATACTATATATGATTGGAGATGGCTCTTCTAATATAAATTTTCTTTATCAACAACATTAAAATAATATATATATATATATATATATAATTGGGACTAGAGAAAATAATTGAGATGTATGAGATCAATCATAAAAATAATTGTTGACATCTGATCTGATTTTTTAAATGAAAATTTTGATTTTAAATTACCAGCTGTATAAAAAAAATCAAAAAAGAAAAAATTAATACCAAGCAATTACGTGAGATTAAGAATTCGTTTGGATCCAAATATAAAATGAGATGATTTTAGTTAAAAGTTAAAGAAAATATTATTTTATAATATTATTACTATTTTGAGATTAAAAAAATTAAATTACTTATTATATTTTATATATAAATTTAAAAAAATTATAATGATATAATGAAATATACATTATAGAAATCCAAACCACTTCTATAGAATTCTTTCAACTTACCCTTTGAAAAAAAAAAATGAACAAATAAACATAAAAAGAATTAATACCCCCGGACCCAAGGGACAGAAAAAGCCGAATATGCATTGCTCCCAAATCACAAAGACGCGCCCAAATCAATACCCGCATACCTTTTTCCTTTCCTCGCCGTCTCCCTTTTCCATCGTCTTGGCCGAAAGGAATAATTTACTAGTAAGTATAATTGTGTATTAATTTACATATTAATTTAATATAATTAATTAAAAAAAATTTATTAAAAATAATATTAATTTAAATTTTAAATATAAAAAAATAAATATGATTAATATAGTACTGTAAAATTAAAATTCTGACCGAAATAACCTCATTTCAAATATTTTTTAAAAATTAAAAATTTAAGAAAAGTAAAAGGGAAGAGGTTGAAAGTAACAGCAATAGTCTTTTTAGTATTAAAAACCTAGACCATACCTAAACTTCAGTAAGCAACCCACCCCCCCCCCTCTCTCTCTCTCTCTCTCTACGATGCATAGACAGTCTCTGGGGTCACCAGTCTCGAAGCTCCACGGCCATGGCGGAGCCAAGGACGACACCCTCATAGTCGAAGAGCCAAAGCGCAACGACGACCTTAATGACGACAACGACGACGAGGAGTACAAAGCATCGAAACCTCACCGTCTGTCTTTGTCGCCGCCGCCTCCGATGCCTCCGAAGTTCGTCCACTTTATCCCCCTTCTGACCCTCCTCTGCTTCCTCATCCTCTACCTCTGCTCCCACAATCCCTCTCAGTCTGGTATGTCTTCGTCCGACTTACAATCAACCACCTCCCCGTCATTTCTGTTTGTTTAATCCTTGCAGTTGGATTTCGTTTTATTTGTTTCAGATTTGGCTCAGTTCCATGGATTTAAGCGACCGGCGAAGCACATAGGTATAATGCACATTCTGATTCTGATTATTCTTTAATTACTCTACTTCTTTTTCATGTTTTCGCCGTCTGCTTATTGACTCGTTTGCTACGACTTCTTCTAAAACTCAGACGAGATTAACGATGTCGATCGATTTATTGATCTCCAAAAAGGCGATGTTTTGGCGATCCGAAGCCTCCGCAACCTGCAAGAGCTCGAAAAACGCTCCCCGAAATCTCGCTCCCACCGAAAACACGCCGATTTCTAGGCCGCATTTTCGCCCGGATGTCCTCATCCTCTTCACACCCCCGACCCTCCGTCTGCTCTATCTCCGGTACCGGGTTCCGACTACGCGAGTGTCTCCGTATAAACCACACGTGCGTTTCTTATTCACATATCAGTATTATTATTTATTTAATTCTGGCACGTGTATGTACATCCGATTGCAGCATTGCTAAAAATGCTAGGCTTGTTATATTTTCGTGCGCTTTGTGAGGCGCTTTTGTTTCGAATTTGTAGAAATATTTTCAAACGGGCAATAATCATCTTATAGAATTTCCAAGTTTTTTCCTTTTTTTTTTTTTTTTTTTTAAAAAAATGCGATTTAAATGAGAAAAAAAAATGAAGCATTAAACAAGGGAAATCAACGTTTATAACTCAGAAGTGGATAAGCGGAGCGTGCCCTGGTTGTTTTTGTTGTCGTTGTTGAGGTACAGCTGGCTGTTCGGACCGTTACTGCACCTCGTTTTGCGGTTGGAACGCCAGCTGGAAAGCTGTGCTGGTGGTACCAGGTGCTGCCAGTTTCGGTACCCATGACCCCTCTCCTGAGATGTTTCTGTTAATCTCACAATCGGATGCTCACAACTTTTTGTGCGCCTGGTCTTTACTCCATTCACACAGTCACACGTTGGCAAAGTTGCCCGGGTGACATCAAGCATTCGGGCTTGTTTTTCTGATGGATTTTGTGTTTTACCTTACGTGTCGCAATCTGAAGACGGTCGCACGGGAGAAGAAGAATCTCAGAATATCTCGAAAGTGTCGGTGGCTCAGGGAAGTATAGCTGTACGTACTTCAATTTGCTTTATTTAAAAATAATAATAATTATTGGTATAATTTTCCTTTTTGTTGCGTCGACCGTGGGTACTCCTGATTGGGACACGGATAATAATAGACTAGGGGAATAACGATCACGTGCCACGACATTATGACAGGTGTCGTGATATAACCAGGCTTCGGGTTGATCTTGGCTGTCCATTGCAACTCTTGTATGTACCACCAAAGTGCAAGAATTATCTTGCCCGATTGTGATCAAATTCGATGTTATAATTTACTGAACACGGGCAAGATGCATAGACAGACACTCATGTGAAATATATTTAGGTTGTCTTTGGTTGAACAACCTCAATTTATTTTCAATTTATTTCAAACCAATTATAAAATATATTAGTATTTTTTTTTAAATTTTTATAAAAGGTTAAACTTATTTCAATTTATTTTATATATTTTAATCTAAAAAAAGTTACGAAAAATGATAGCATTCCTGCTTGTTTACTATCAATTTACTACTCATAAACAAAAAATATATTTCAGAATTATAAAATAATTTTTTATAGTACCATTTTGTTATTTTTTTATTATTATCTATTACTTAAGTTGTGACAGATATTATTCAAAAGTTAAACTTATATCAACCTAACTGGTTTAAATTCATTTCAATAAGATGTATAAAATATTATTATCTACAACTTATCTCGATATTCATACGTAATCTTATTTTCGTGGCACTAGAGCAATACAAAATATATTTATTCTCCGAGACATTTTTTTTATACATTTTTTTTATTCTAGATTTTTATATAAGTAATATTATATATAGTCATAGTTCGTGAAAACGTCATGTACTCATTTTGACAAAGAATGATGCTCATTATTAAAACAAAAAAAATCATGTGAATGGTATATTTATTATTTTTTTAAAGGGAATCGATATGCTTATTCATTATATAACAACAAATATCATTTTGCTTATTAAATAACCTACACCAGGTGAATTCATTCTCTCACATGATGCGATGTTGTTAGAAATTAATATTAGTTAAGACTTAGCAATTTTAATGGTATGCATAGGATCATTGGACTGCTGCTGTATTATTCATATTGTAGAAATATTTAATAAATGGTATCAAGATAATATTTTCTATGGCAGATGTAAGCAGAGAACTAAGTTTTTCTATGTTTTCTTATAATATTTAAGTACTTTCTTCATAATTTTTGAACTCTACAAAATTAAATGCGGCTAATGAGCAGTGCCACCAAAAGCATAGAAATAGGAAGCATTTGCATAAGAATAGTGTGGACGCATGTAGATGATGATAATTAGGGGGAATCTATTCGATGAATTGTTTAACTCAAGTCGAGTCGTATCCTTAAGTCGAATTGAAATTTAGGTTTTGTCAGTTATTAAATAGAAAGGGAGAGTAGTCGGCAGCTTGGCTTCGCTATCGCTCATGACTTAATATAGAGCCCGTTCGCTATCGCTTACGATGTATGATTTAGTATAGAGTCGGTATAATTGTTGGCTTTCCCACCCATCAAAGAGAAGGCTTATTTATAATTAAGATAGTGATAATATTGACAGCAAAAATATAAGGGAATCAAGCCTTTACGTAGCAGGTAAGGTAAGTTGAAGGTGTCTTTTTAAACCAAATAATAGAGACTTTGATATGATTAAGATAGGAATAGAATAAAAAATAAATAAAAATAAATGGTCCCTCTTCATTTGTAACAAAAACAAAAAACAAGTGTGGCCCCCACTATCTATCACGAGGTGGTCCAATACGACACCTCTCACATGAGGTCGTGATTATTGTACCCAGTCACAGGTTATGTTCATAGATGAGTAAATATATGTTTTGGAAAAATGAGATTTTAAAATTGTACGATTATTCTATGAACAAGTTGGTATATAGAATATATTATTTAAATAATAAAATTTAAAATTTATTTTTTTAATTAAAGTTTGTTGTATAAATACTTTATTACGTGTTACGTCGACGAATTATTTTAATGAGAATTTTTTTTTAAAAGTACTTCAAACAAATCATAAATAAAGTTAAATTTTTGCAGTATTCATATTTCAACGAATCTATTCCAATTTATTTATTTTTTTTTTTTTAAAGAATTTTTACTATTTTTTTTTGTTTCATTAACGAGGAAAATGAAGTACGTGACAAAGTTAAGCCTATCAAATTTTGGATTTTGCAACGTCGCTACTCTTTATTCAAGTGGTGTGGTGTGGCCACTTCGAAAAGAATGGCAACTTCCCTATATTAAAATGCCTTAATTTTTTTTTAAAAATAAAAAATCTCCACAAAATATGAGGATAATTAATAAAATTTGGGATAAAATTCCTATTCCTTAAAAAAAAAAAAAAATTTCCATGAAAAAAGAAGAAAATTGATGTTCTAAAACTTTGCTAAAGTCCAGCAATTCATTTTTTTTTTTAAATTTTTGTGTGTTAAGAAGTTCTCCACATGATACACTATTATTCTGAGGAGTATTATTATTTATTTATATTGCATGCTATTTGATTTGGTATAAAAGAGAACTACATTTTATATATATTCTCGAATTTCCATTCTTTTTTAAATTTACTTTTTAAATATTATTTAATTGGATATTTTGCAGGTAGAAAAATAGAATATAGAACACAATTACAAATTTATGAGGAGCAGATCATTACAGAAGATGTACTTGGCTAAGGTGTACATAGAGTGTCATAAATAAAGTAATGTTGCTAGATAAAGATCAAGACTAAAAGCTTCTTACACTTTCATTGAAAAAAATAGAGTTTATTATTAAAAAAATTANGAGCTCTAAATAAATATGTTTTATTTTTATATATATATATATATATATATATATATATATATATATATATATATATATATGTTGTAGATGCCCAACTATATGTGATCCAAAATCAAAAGCTATGCAACCTTGAGAAAAGACATAAACCCAAGTTCTATAGTGTCATTATTAAATTATCTCCAAGTACAAATAGCGATATTTATGTATAAATGTACACATACTTATATATATAGGACAATGCTAGGGTGCAATGTGCACTCTAAATATGCACACCATTACAAATATGTTTTTTTTTTTCTTTTAACTATTTTTTTTAACATCCTTAATCATTAAAAAAAAAAAAATTCACTAACAATCATTTCCTTAATTAATATATAAATGTGCATATTTAATAGGCAAGTTTGGAAGTCATACTACCATTTTCCACACACACACACACACATATATATGACACAAAAGTTGTGCAAGCTCATCACTTTGTCTCCTCTACATGTCTCTACTCTATATATCATATATGAGTTATGATAATAATTTCAAATCACACATACTGACTCGACCAACCGATACTAACCAACAAACCGACCCCCATTATCCACTGATTAATGAAATGGGAATTTTCTTCTGTTTTGGGGGCCAAATGGTAAAGCCATGGATAAGACACCGAAAGAAGGTGATAATTATATCAAATATGCAATATAGATAGATTGATAGATAGAGAGGCTCCACGGTCTCCAGATTAGGTTTTCTCCATCATTAACTCGTGTCTTATAAAATCCACTTTCTTGTTTGGTAGTATATGTTCAAAATGTATTTATAAAATCTTAATTAGGAGGTTAATTACACTCAGATTGTCTTAAATTTTCGTTCGTTTTTGGGTTCCTTGGTGCCCAAAACTAATGATATACCAATTGATTGAGTTGTCATGCGGGTGACCCATTCTTTTTCATTTCTAATTTATAGATCAATCAATTCACTGAGCATTTAAAATTTGTAAAAATCTATACGGTTAGTAGATGCATGCCGTTATTTTACAATCTGACGTACCATATCAAATTATATCAATTTGTTGATTTACTTTTGTATAATTACTTTGTGACTAAAGTATTTCCCTTTTAGTCAACTATACTGAAATTCTTCTTCAATCAGCGCATTTTTCAAATTTTTTTTTTTTAAATTTCAAAAAGATTCTTATTTCTTTTCACTCCTGTCTCTTCTGTTTTACCTTCATCATGTTTTCTATTCAACAGAGGAATCGATGATTTTTTTTTATGGGACGGTCGATGATGCTTCCTTTCTTTATGGTCTAAGTGTCTCTTCGATATTCAATGGAATGGTTGATGTTTGAACTTTTAATTATTCTAAGCACATGCCAATCAGAGGAGTATCGAACAAGTGATACATGCTTTTAAGGAGCAGCCCCACTAAAGGGATTAACTCCTTTCCTTAATTCCTTTCAACTTAAGCTCTGATATTAAAAATGAGTTTAGATATCAATTGCTTTCTTACATGTTTGGCCAAGCATTTTCGCAAAAGACATCCCCAGAGTCCACACATCAATGACATGTTTGGAATTGGCAACCAGTGCTACGCAACCCAAACATTCACATCTTGGTGCCAACTACAATCACGAGGTCGACCGTATATATAATAAAGTCAAAAGAGAATAAAGAAATTAAGAACAAAACCCAAAGAAAGATATGAATAACAATGCCAGGTTGAAGCATCGTGAACATACAATACAATTTGACATTTTCTTCTCATAAAGGAAAGAACCAAATGCAATCACGAGCAACCATTTGGGGAAATTTGTCCTACAGTCGACATTTTCACATTAAAACACAGAGCAAGTAACCAGACAGATTCCAGAGTTCAGACAATTTGTATTTACAGTAAATAGCAAGTCAAAGGATTAAACCTTGAGCAGGTGATGGCTTAGAAGCTTCAGATGCCCTTGGAGACTCGGAAAGATGAACCTGAGCATGGTCGTCAACCATTTTTCTTTTCTGTTCCTCTTCAACAATTCCCACTTTCTCTTTTGTTTTCTGGCCAACTTCTTCAGCTGCCTTCGCAACCTTGCTAAAAGCCCCTGTCACCCATGAAGCCCCAGTCAATATATATCGGTTCTTCATTATTGCAGATCCGGCACTACTGACCGTCTGCTCTGCAGCTGCAAATGCTGTTTTGGTTTTCTCTGAAACCTGAAATTTCTGATCCACTTCTCGTACTTTGTCACCAACCACAGATGCGCCAACACTAATTTTCTCACTGAACCCAATCTTTTGGTCAAGAGAAGTGACTTTCGCTGTGGCCGTTGAAGTTAACTGGTGCTTCTCATCAAAGCCCTTCGCTTTGCCGACAGCATCTTTTCCTAAGATGAAGCCCTTAGCAAGCATACCACTAACCACATCCTCTGCCTTTCTAAAAGCAGATTCAGCACCACCCGGTGTTTTATTTTGTGTTGCCTGCAGACATTTGACCAAAAATCAATCAGGGTCAATCTAGATTGCACAATAGATAGTAGTTAAGATAGAGACTCTTACAGGGGGTGTAGCAGAAGCAGCAGGCGGTAGCTTGTACTCTGGATCCAGAGTTATGGTGACAGACAGATCAACTATTGTTGCTCCCTGAGATAAAATTCAGTTGTAAATAAAACTTGTTTGTATGCATAGAAGAGTAGAGACCCATGTATATATAATGAAATGTGCCAATGCGTTGTAAGATCATCAATTTAACGTAGTAAGAAACATATAGTTGAGCAGCATAATGCCAAATATACAGTCAATTGATTGTTCTTCCCACTGAATACAGGTAAAGCATGATGAGAGTTCTTCATCCATTATATACTACTACCACATCCTCACTAGAGGGAGCGCAGTTTATGATACTTGGAAACTTCAACAAAAACAATTTAAACGTGCCATAAAAGCTTATCTTTACCATATATTTTTTTTTATTTGTAATTTATTATCTATATATAACACAAGAAACTAGTACAAACATGATAGAGCAGTCTACCTATTATTATTATTATTATTATTATTATTATTATTATATTGTGATAAGTAGCCAGTTGACCTCTTATAGAGGCTATCATTATATGAAATAATCGAGAGAGAGAGAGAGAGAGATTTGCAGCACCATGCCCCATATAAATCTAGGACTCATAAAGTCTTATATTTCATCCAATCACATGCCATCATGTCATTGCACTCCCACAATCTACTTATCTTTCTCCAGCACTTATAGCAGCTTCAGTGAAATCATTTCTCCTAACAAGTACACCTGTTGATTTTTCTCAACGAAAACCAAACCATTTACAACTTATCCTCATCTTGCCAAAGTTGGTGCAATATTTTAGATTTTCCAAAATAGATTTGATAATTATCTTACCATTCTCGTGTTGTCACTCAGCAATCTCAACATCTCCATTCTGATTACCATCACAATATTTTATTTTTAAATGTCTTTCTTATATTCCAAGCATGCTTTGTTATCAAGAAACTACATATGTTCTAGGCTGGGAAAAGACTGATGTAGAACTACCTAGGACTTTGACCTGCTCAATATGGCTAGTATCTAGAGGACGTGAAGAAAGGCCAAGTAGGCCTGGTCAACCGGGCCGGGTTTCATTCTAGGCCAGTCAGGAACCCGGATTCCAGTTACGGTTTCCAGCAAAGTTGCAGCCCGGTCTGAAACCCACATCTTCAAATCCGGGCCTATCTGGCCCGGATGCAGTTTTGACATTCGGATACTGGTTTTATACCCGGTACTCGGGTTTAATAAAAACGAAAGGTGATGCCCTAGCCACCCCCCCTCCCCAAATCTCTCTCTCTCTCTCTCTCTCATGCATGTGCTGAACGCTGAACAGTGAAACCCTAAGTTTCTACGGCCGTTTCTCTCAATGCTCTCATCACTGGCATTTTGGTAAGCCCCTCTCTCTCCTGATCTTTGAGCATTTATAAACATGGTTTTCCTAGATCTGCTCCTTTTTTTTAAACATGTATGTTTATCACTACTAATCTGCCCAGATCTTGGGTTCCTTCAACCAAAGATCATGCCCTGAAAAGAACCATTATTCAGTTGAATTTGGTATTATTCGGTTGTGATGGGTTTTAGACTTTGGGGTGAAAGTTGAATCTTGGGATTAATTTTGGATTCGGTGGGTTAGGTTTGAAGCGGGAGTGAAAGTGATGGGTTTTGGTGGGAGAGGATAGTGCAGGGACTGACTGGGGAAAAAGCAGGAGCTCCTTTTAGACTTTCTGCTCTGAATACCTTGATGTTTTGTTCTCTGAATCTTACCCATGAAACGCACTAGTATGCAATCTTCTAACTTGCAAAACCCATTTCGTGCTTGATCAAAATCAAAAGAAAAATAGAGCATTTAAACATAATTCAGATCCTAAAGACTCGGAAATCCCAACTACTATATATATATATGTGTGAAGGGACATAAAGGATTAGATCAATAATGGCAAGGCCTGAGCACCGACCAAGTCGGAGTCGGTATGGCCAACCTCCAACTTATACATCCTCCAACTCCGACTTGTTGGAGCAGAGTCGGATTTTGGGCTTTTTTTTCTTTTCTTTTTTAACTTCATATTTGGGCCACTTTTTTATAAAAAAAAATTGTGCAGCCTTTCAAATTTCAATTTTTTCAAAACTTACAATTTAAACTAAATAATTCACTTTTGATTATAACAAAAAATACAACTAACAAACAAGTACTAACATGCTTTCAAAAATTACCTATAAAAAAAGGCATGCTCTCAAAAATTAAAAAATTAAATTACAAACTTTCCCAACAAATGAACCAAAACCCTATTCTTTTTTTCCTAAACCCTAAATCAAATTCTAAACAAATTTTAATCTTCGTTTTAATCATAAATTTCTTTATTTATGGTTTTTATAATCTTTTTTATAACTAAATGTAATTCTTAGGATTGATTATTAATAATTACTATTTAACTCATAACTAATTACATGTTATTATACTATAGTAATGTTTAAATATTCTTAGTATTTATTATTACATGTTATTAAATGTTAACTTAGTATAATATTTTATATTTTATAGTAATGTTTAACTTATTCTTATTATAATATTATGCTTTAGTTATTATATATTAGTATTACATGTAATTATATATTAGTAATTAGTATTACATGTTAATTAAGCATTAGTGGCTTAGTGCTTATACATTATTAGTATTACATGTTATTATAGATTGATTACTATTAAATGTTATTATACTTTTAATATTTATACATTAGTGTTATATGTTATTATACATTGATTATTATACATTACTAGTACATGTTATGCATTAGTATTAAATGTTATTATACATTCATTATTATATATTAGTATTACATGTTATTATACATTAGTAATTAGTATTCATGTGTTATTATGCATTAGTGGCTTGGTAGTTAGTGCTTATACATTATTAGTTTTCATGTGATTATAAATTGATTACTATAGTCTATACATTACTACTACATGGTATATTAGGTACATTAGTGTTACATGTTATTATAGTATAAGTGTATTATGTTAGGTACATTTGTTCATACTAGCATTTAACTCACTATATAAGTTATAGTTGTATGAAATATATATGATTAATGTATAAAAAATACAAATATTTTTATACAGAATTGGAGTCTGAGTGTAAAATTGGAGTCGGAGTCAGCACACTGCCACCTCTGACTCCGACATTTTTGAGGAAAAAAAATCCGACCACGACTCTGACTTAATGGAGCCGGGGTGGAGTCATAGCGGAGTCAGATTTTTAGATTTTTGCTCAGCCTTAAATGCAGTCCATTGAGCTGCATCTCATTAACAACAGGGTTAGAACACTCGTGTATTTTGAATTGCTACACTTCCAAAACCTTTCTAGTCTATCCTTTTAAAAAAAATGTCCAGCATGATTACAAGAGTGAAAATCCTTCCATAATACTGTGTAAGCTACAATGGTATGACTAATTGTGTGAGACAAAGTAAATGCTTCCTAACATGGATCTCATTTATATTATTGCATTTTACCGTGATGGTCCCTATTTGCCACATTTGACATATTTAGAATGTGAGAAATAATACAATGTACAAGGTTGGAGGAGCTTAAGAATTTCTTTATCCACACTCGTTTCCTTTGGACTGTGTCTCTAGATAAAATGGATTTAACCTGCATGAATTTTTAGTACCCTTTTCACCTTCAAGATAGGTGTGTCTCTTGTATACTTCCTGTGCGTTTGGGTTGCACTTATTGATGAAGATTTATTGCTTATAAAAAAAGATCTTGCATTTTACTGTAAAATAGAGCTAAGGAGTACTTGGTTTGGACATAAAGTCAAATAATGCTTTTTTAACCATTGCAGAATGTTTTTGATGTTTATGATAAGTTAAACTATTGCAGAATCTTTTAAAGAGAAAATGCCAATGAACTACATAATAAATTATTTTCAGTTAGTTTTTGTTCTAATTTAATCAAGTTTTTTATATCTTGCTCTTGCTGTTTCAGATATAGTGCTTATAAACATGTAAGTTGCTCTTGCTCTTGTTGTTTCAACTATAGTGCCCTTTTTACTCTTTGCTGTTTTGAGTCTGAAAGTGTCCTTTTCATGGTTTTTTGGAGTACCTTGCAGTTGAATATGGATAAGGGTTGTGAACTTGTGATGGCAATGGCAGGGATTTGACATAAGCTTCCCCAACTATAGTTCTCCTGTACCTATCCCAACCTGTTGACTAATAAGAGTACTAGGTAATGCATGAAGTTCACCCTATGTTTTCATGTTGAGTAATAAGAGCGTTATTTTATTAATGATTGTTGAGTAATAAGAGTGTTATTTTATTGATGATTAATACTGAGACAACATGTGCAGTATCTAATTAATTTATCCCTTTCAAATTGTTATAATGAATATTTTTGTATAAAATGCTTTCTGAATCTGAGGAAGGTTGTATAAAATGCATTAATTCTATGGTTTCTTATTTTGTTATAGCTTTCTTATTTTAATTCCTAGCTAGCTTTCTTTTTTCAGCACTGCACCATTAGTTGTGGTTTACTCTACTGATGCTTGTGTTTTTCAAGTTGTCTACAATTAATTTATGCTCGTTTGTGCCGCACCTAAGCATTTGCTTGTGTTTTTCAAGTTGTCTAACGTCAAAATAAAGAGTAACGACATAGTTGGTGACAGAACTACCAACGGGACCTGATCCCCTTCACCTCCACAACAACCCAACAAGACCTTATGCGATTCATTTCTATGGAGCCATGGAATATTTCATTGTTATTAATAGAATATTGTGTTTTGTAATGTAGTGTATAAATATCAAACAATGTAATATATAGTGGATTGCATCGTGTATGTCGCATGCATTTTACATGATGAATATTGGATTTTTTTTTCTTTGTTTTACATGCATTTAGTTAAAAAGTTAATTAGTTGTTTATAGCTTTAGCTATTTTTGACATAAATTTAGTTTTCCATTTTGATATATTTTTTTCATTATGGATAATGTTCAATGTATTAGTATTATGCTTTGCAACACAACTTCCCGAAATTTTTTTAATAAAATATAAGCTTTTATATAAGAAAATATCTATATGCTTTTCAATAACATTATTTCTTGAAAAAACTGTAATAAAATATAGGCTTTTAAAAGCTTACATGGAACTGCTTAAATCGCTGGCTTTTTATCAGGGGGTGTGGCCCCAAAGAATTGTTTGCACCCATGAGATGTTGAACCTTGGACCTTGAGGAGAGCGATACCCCAAGACCAAGGCCTTCACCACTTAGGCCAACCCCTTGGGGTTAACTTTAAGGACCACCTAAGTACTGCTAGCGCTTCTTGGTTGATTTAGGCCCTGTTTGGATGCTGAGAGTGTGTTATCTTATTTCATCTCATAATTACAATTTTCTCAAATTCCCACACAAAATATAATAAACAATTCAATTTTTTAAAATTCCAAAATAATAATAATATTAAAAAATAATATTTTAACAATATATTATTCAACTTTAAACTTTCATGTCAACTCATCTCATCTCAACTCACTAACCAAACGGCACCTTACTTTCTTATTATTATTACTCTGCTTACCCTTGGATAAGAGCTTCACTTAGAAAGCTGCGATTGATTTATAATAGACTACCCCTTAATCCAAGTTATACTAGATCCTAGGCACATAACATGTTTAGTATCATCTTGGTAATGCATTTTCCTTGCAAGAAATTTCATCTTTGAAATATTGGACACAAAACAATTTTGTTGTCCTTTCAATATTTTTCGTAAGAAAATATGTACTTAAAGTGAAATTACCGAAAGAAGAACTGCAGTCTCAGCTCCTTGTGAATCCTTGAAGGTAACATAAGCAATTTGAGACCGCTCATTATCACTGCATAAGCATTTGATAAGGTTGTTATTCATATAATAATGATCTGAAAGAAATCAGAGAGAGCAAGAGAGGAGGGGGGCAACAAACAGGACCAAAATACTGACCTGCGCATTTCAATATAGTCAATATCACCAGAAAAAGAAAAGAACTCCCTGATGTCTCGGTCAGATGCTCCTAACGACACATTGCTAACTTTAACAGTTTTTATCTGCAGTTAGAGCACATATGTAACTTAAACACTGCAGAGGAAAACTAGTACAGCATAATAGATTATGTTTTAAGAATAAAAAATAAATAATAGAATCACTTAAAATCCAGCAAAGCAAGGGTTCATACAAGGTTAGAAGTTTTTTTTTATAAGTCATACAAGGTTAGAAGTTGAGAGTGTTGATTCTCCAATTCAAAGTTGGAAAGTGAGAAATGAATATCCATTAGAACCAAAACATGGGAAAACATAATGAAAGAAAAGTGCTAGAAAGAAATAATCTTCTGCATGAAAGTAAATGCTTGGGTTGTAAGAAAAGTAGATGAATGGAAGTATCTTTTTAAGATTGCTCTTTCATGATTAGTGACTCAAATTATGATTTATGTTAAACAACAGTTTACCAATGCGACACATCTTGGAAAATGCATCAGCCCACCTAATGCCACGCATATTCCATTTATTACTAACATACCTCATGACATGTTTTTCAAATCCCTCTAAGGCTGCCTCTTTCAAAATGAAATAATTAGTATAAAAGGGAAGTAGCTAGCCTCCCATTAACAAATAGTGCAAGTTCCAATCCCATAAATCACAGAGGTCCCAATCTATACCACAAATTACTCAATAACATTTTTTACCATATAATTATTTGCCCAATACAGAAGAATAACCATCCAAATAGCTTCTTTCGATGAGTCAAACCTTATGAATAAAATCCAAGAGTCTACCAACCCAAGATATGCCTTAACTGTAATACAATGATGCATTTGATATTTTCATTAAAGAACTAATTAATGTATAATAAATCTGAAAATAAAATCTGAGAACAGTAGAAGGAACAAGCTGCATATCCGAGAAGAAGAGAAGAAGACCAATCCTGCAATCCATAAAGAGTGCAACACAAATAAACATTCAAACATAAAGTAAATTTCAACTCGCGCTCTCTCAACGTCCATACCAATCTTGTTTCACCAAATCACATAAAACCTCCTATAGCACAAAATATATTGAGAGAAGCAATAATACTCGTACGGATCTCCGCCAAATCCGTGAGTCAAACACCCAACTTATGTAATAAGCAAACAATCGATCAATCGAGTCCTAAGAAATTACAAGAAAAAAACAAGCACGTACACGAAGGGAGATACGTAAAGAGCGAGAGAGAGAGAGAGAGATGAAAGATACTAACCGACATCTTAAAATATATTGGGAGTGAAAGAAAATGAGAAAATGAGGCTCGACTCGAGGCCGGAGGAGATACTTATCGTTTTTTGCAAATGGAACGAGGAGAGAGGAACGTGGGCTTTGGTTGCACGTGTGAGTAGTGTCTTCGTACGTGCCGTCTATCCACCCCTAGGTTACGGCGTCATTAAACGAGAGGAATTCAGTTGGGGTTTGGAACTTTGGAGGACTTGAGTCTTGGTCCCCCTTCCCGTGTACGATACGTTGAGTCTTCGTTTAAGCATTTTTTTAAAAAGAATAATGTTGATATAATTTTAAGATGCGTTAATTTTACGTTTTTTTAAAAAAAAAAATTTTGGTAAAAAGTGGTATTTATTATTAAAAAACTAATTCATTCATTTGAATATTGAATTTATTCATTTTTTTTAAAAAAATATGTGAGATTTGCGTACAGCTGTATTTTGTTACTTAACTTCTCTCAACTTATTTCAACTCATCTCATCTAATTACTACAACTTTTTCAACTTCCAAACAAAATATAATAAAAAATTTAATTTTTTCAAATCTTAAAATAATAATAATATTAAAAAAATAATATTTCAATAATATTTTATTCAACTTTTAACTTTTATCTCAACTCAACTCAACATCAAAACTGGCACGCATCTCTAAAACTGCAAATATAATTTTTCTTTTCATTACTTATAAAAAAAATAATTTCTCTTTTCAAAACCTTACAACATTTCATATCTTAAAAGTATCTGGCATTGGTGCAGGCTGAACGCGCTTGTTTTCAACACTTCTAGATACAAAAAATCCCGAGAGCCGAGAATGACAAGGCATACAAGCTGGCAAAGATGACATCCGGGTAGGAAGCTGCCCCAATATCGGAATCGACTGTCCTTAGAACTGTCAAAGTGCCAACCTTGGGGATCAAGTTGTTGGAAGTAGGATTGGGCACTCCAGAATTGGCACAGGACATCTTGCGGTATTTGAATGAAAACGAGGTTCCTGACATCAGGGAGTGAGCAAGGAAGGTTAGATACCAGGCAGCATGGTCAATGGAGTGCTGTACTGCAGGGGATACAGTACTCCCCTACTAAGATGTATCTCAAGCGAGCAGGCCCAGCAGGTATTGGTTGAAATACATGAGGGAATATGTGGTGACCACGTCGGGGGAAGAATACTATCAGGAAAGGTAATGCTAGCAGGATATTATTGGCCGCACACCCTAAAAGATGCCGAGGAATATGTGCGAAAGTGTAGGAAATGCCAAGAGTATGCCGGAATCATCCACTACCCATCGAGGGAGTTGACATCAATAACCTCTCCTTAGCCGTTCGCCCAATTAGGAGTCGACCTAGTGGGCCCCCTCATTCTAGAGAAAGACAGGGTAAAGTTTGTAGCGGTGGCAGTGGACTACTTTACCAAGTGGGTCAAGGCCGAAGCATTAACGACAATCATGACTAATAACATTACCCGCTTCATATGGAATAGAGTCGTCTGCAAGTTTCGTGTGCCCCTAGCATAGTGTCAAATAATGGGAGACAATTTGATTTTGACCATTACAAAGATTGGTGCCAGGATTTGGGGATCAAGTTTCGATACTCCTCCCTGGGGCACCCCTAGTCAAATGGTCAAGTGGAAGCGACCAATAAAATTTTGCTACGAATACTGAAGAAGAAATTAAACCACCCGTTGGGCGAAAGAGCTTCCAGCAGTCCTATGGGCATACAGGACAACCGTGAGGACATCAATAGGGGAAACCTCGTTCACTCTCGCATACGATCACGAAGCCATGCCACCAGTTGAGGTAGACATCTTGACTTACCGAGTACATCACTACAAGCAGCACTCCAATGACCGACGCCTCAAAGAGCAACTCAACCTGATAGGAGAGATCTGAGAAGAGGCAGAACTGACAATGGTGGCATATAGGAAAAGGGTAGAGAACTGCTTTAACTGAAAAGTGTGTTTGTTGTCATTCAAGATTGGAGATCTCGTACTAAAGCAGACGGGGACCACCACGAGGGACGAAGGCAAGCTTAGACCACAGTGAGAAGGCCCATACGTGGTAGTCACCAGCAACCATCTTGGGGCTTATTGGCTGCATGACTCTCGTGAAAACGAGCTACAACACCCATGGAACGTCGAACACCTGCGGATGTTCTATCAATAAAAGCCCTATGATGCACATATGTATTTTTTATTATCGACCTTACGTTTGCCTATATGATTGCTATTAATGAAGAAAACGTGGCTGTTTCAGGGACTGGCACATTCAAGAACAAGATTCCTATTTTTGCACAACTTACACTTCCCGCGATGTCAACAGATGGGAGCGGGCATGGCCACAAACTGCTTGAACCAACCACCTCCACGTGAGGGTCAACAGGTGGGACTAGCCCCGGAATAGATCAACCTTCCCCATAAAGGTGAGCTGGTCCAGCCTAGAGGTTGCTTGAACATACCCTATCCCCATCGTGGCGAAGAAATAGACAACCCCCCAGCCTTTTGACACTTACCCCCGCAGGACACCAAATGGATGAGTGTAATGCCAAAGGGCTATTTTATCCCTCCCGTGGTGGGAAGTAGGCTAATCGCGATCGTACATCAACTTACCGTCATTGTGGGCATTGACCAATGGGAGCGGGTCTAGTCAAGAACTACCCGAACAAATTACCTCCCATTGGGGCACCAAAGGGCGGGATAAGCCAAAGGCTATCTTGACCCTCCCACAGGGGAGAGTGGGTCCAGCCCTGAGGTTGCCTGAATATACCCCATCCTGACACAGCGAAGAGTGGACGCAGCACCAGCCTGGTCCTCATTGACCTTCCTTACGATGTCAAAAGGCGAGAGTAGGTATAGTCACAAATTACCTGAATAGACTACCTCCACGTGCGGGCCAACAGGCGGGACTAGCCCTGGGCTAACCCGACCTCCTCCACGAGGGAGAGCAAGTCAAGCCCCGAGGTTACTCAAACATTATCCTATCCCCATCACAGCGAAGAGCGGACAGCCCCTTGGTCCTTCGACGCTTACCTCCCTACTGGGGGCAGTAAAGGGATTTGTGTAATGCCAAAGGGCTACTTAATCCCTCCCAAGGAGGAGGGTGGGTTTGTACTCAACAACCGACACACATTACCTTCGTCTTAGGTATCAACCAAAAACGGAAGTGGGTTCAATCAGGGACTACTTGAACAGTTTACCTCCTCACAGGGTGCCAAAGGGTGAGATGAGCCAGAGGCCATCTTAACCCTCCCAGAGGAGAGAAGGTCCAGCCCTGCGGTTGCCCGAACGGTACCATGTTTCACCACGACAAAGAGTGGGTGTAGCACCAGCCTAGCCCTCACTCGCCTTTCCTACGACATCAACGGATGGGAGTGGGTTCAGTCAGACATATTACCCGAATAGACTACCTCTACGTAAGGGTCAATAGGCTGAGCTAACCTCAGGTTAGACCGACCTCCCTTGTAGAGGAAAGCAGAACCAGCTTAGTGGTTGCCCAAACATTACTCCATCCCATCATGACAAAGGGATGATGACCTCCCTAGGGGACTGAAGGGGAGGGTGTAGCTTGAGGCGCCCCTACCTCTCCCTTGGTGAAGTGTGGGATAGTCCTAAGACTACCCATCTCAACCTTAGAATGAACTGAATACTCAGCTGAACATAGACAGGTTGGTGGCTAACAAATAATAGACTGTGTTTTGATTCCTATTTTATAAGGCAGGCGAACCTTGCGAGCGAATTTTGGCTTACAAACCACTAGGCGTCTCTCGCCGAGCGTAAGGGTCAACGAGACGTGCCCAATGTTATATATAGTAATACCGCGCGACCTTGACAATGAATCTGGGCGAGTTCTGGCCTACACGCCACTCACCTCCTCTCGCCAAGCATGAGGATCAATAAGGCACGCCCAATCTTACATACTGCGCGACCTCAACAATGATTTTGGGTGAGTTCTGGCTTACGCGCCACTCACCCTCTCTCTTAGAGCGCAAGGTTCAACGAGGCGCGCTTGGTCTTACATACTGCATGACCTCTACAAAGAATCTGGGTGCCACTCTTCACTGGCCCCCTCTCTTGGAGCAAGAGGGTCAAAGACGCATGCCCGGTCTTATATATGGCACGACCTCTACAAAGAATCTAGACGCCACTCGCCACTAGCCCCCTCTCGCCAAGTGCGAGGGTCAACGAAGAGCGCTCGATCTTACATGCTGTGCAACCTCCACAATGAATCTGGGCAAGTTCTGGCTTACGCACCACTCACCAACTCTTACCAAGCGCAAGGGTCAATGAGACGTGCTCGGTTTTACATTCTGCGCAACCTTCACAAAGAACCTGGGTGAGTTTTGGCTTGCACGCTCAAACCCCCTCGCCGTGCGCAAGGCAAGCCCGATTCTACATACCACAAGACTTCTACAAAGGCCTTGCCTATGCAATGCAGGACCTCAGTGGGAGTTAAAAATGAACGAGACATCGCGTAAAAGGACTCCAACAAATTCGGCCTGAACCTTTTAGGTTATGGAGTGTCACCAAATAACGAGTATTTGGTCAACGTGAAGATAAATGGGTAAGGAAGCAGTTATACTTGGCGGGGTGCCACCTGAAAGTGTGATGCCCCCTAACTCCCACATACGGACACGTGGAAATCAAGGCATCGAGATGATAACAACACCATACAATCCAATGACAAGTGCTAAGTGTGTG
Source organism: Carya cathayensis (assembly GCA_011037825.1). Classification (NCBI taxonomy): domain Eukaryota; kingdom Viridiplantae; phylum Streptophyta; class Magnoliopsida; order Fagales; family Juglandaceae; genus Carya; species Carya cathayensis. The sequence goes on along the minus strand of QGSO01000142.1, from coordinate 62,741 downwards.
CACATGCAACATGTGTAAGACAAAAAAATGCAGCGGATAAGTTAAAGTCAATCAACTAAGTACTAGAATTGTTAAATACAAATTCTCTTACATACAAGTGTTTCAAAAAGCAATACAGTTATTCGATGAAAACATAATAATCCAAAATACAAGAGCTAAAAGCAGGACATAAATCCCACCACAAGAAAAAGTGATCCCCAATCACCCCTCAGGTAGAGTCGCATCCTCAGGCTCTGCATCCTCATCTGCATCAAAATCTACGACACCAAGAAATGGTACCGCAGATAAGTAATAGACCAAATAACCCAAAAGATAAAAATACATTTATGTAACAACAAATATGCGTGCATATGATGAAATATGCATGAGACCCGAAAATCATTTTCCTTAAAAATGAATATTTTTCAACACACGCCAAAAGCCCATTTTGGCCAAAAAACATATTCATTAAAACAAATCTGTCATTTTTCCAGAAAACGGCCAATATAGAAATCCATCATTTTTCCAGAAAATGGTCAACATAAATCATTTTATCAAAACTGTCATTTTCCCAGAAAATGGCCTATTATCCAATTATCTCATATGCACCATGATCTTCCATAGGAACCATCCGCACATCTTGGATCTCTTCGCCACACCACGGGTAACGACCGTGCGTGTGACTTCGTAACGAGCGATACTCAGCACGTTCGTGGCCAAGTATCCTCTAGCCCCCACTAGCAGAGGGGCCATGGAGTCAGCACGAGAGCATTACCATCCCGTCCGATCCCATTGTCGCTTAATGACAACCCAGGGAACGTCATTCAGTATATTCCGCTCCACCAAGATAATGTCTCATCTCGGCTTGGGGTCGTGATACACACGTGGCCGAAAACTATTTTACACATGAAATTATTTCCAACATGTGTACATACATGCAATTATGCGAAAAATTAGTTTTCAATTACAAGCTTGAACATGCGTGCACTTATGCAATGTATGACACGAAACAAATATCTAACAACCAACAAATTCCAACATCAACCATTCACATAAACAATTCCGTTCTCCAATCTAACTTACCCCCAAACTCCTTGGACTCAGTCTGGCACAACCAACAAGATCACAAAGATTTGTTAATGCGAAATATATTTAAATCTCAAAAGGTTATTTGGAAAAATACTTATAGTGCTAAAAGGCACTCTGGAAGATCAAAGGTCACCCCAAAAGTGGCGGAGCAGCGGTTTCCAAGCAACGTTCGTGGGTCTCAAATTATCCAATTTTGAACGAAAACAAATGAAAACTTGGGATAGCTAGGGAATGGCTTATGGGTGTTGGTGAAACTAATGGTAGTGGTGGTTAGCCGTGGGTCGCGGCATGGGCTGCAGTTGGAGGCCAAAAAGCATAAATCGGAGATGTAGCTCTAGGGGTTACAAGGGTGGTAGATTGAGGCTGAGGATGGGTGGGTTAGGTTACTGGAAGGTCGGTGGTGAAGAGATGGTAGCCGATGGTGGTGCGACAGCAACGGAATGGATGAAAAGCTGTGAGGCTTGGTGGACTTCATGGGAGCGGACGGTGAAGAGTTAGGGGCTGAGCTTCGTGGGGGATGATGTCTGGCGGGAGGGGAATCTATGGTGGTGATGGTGGCGCCGTTGAGCAGTGCATGGCAGTGCAGTGGATTTATGCCCCTTTCGGGCTCTACACATCTAGGAGAGAGAAGGAGGGGGAGTAGGGGTGGTGGCCGGCATGAGTGAGCTCGTTGGCAATAGGGGAAGCTCCTGGGTTGGGTGGTGTCACCAGATGGTGGCGCAGGGCTAGGTTAGGGAAGGTTGAACGAACAGAAGAGGAAAGGGGAAGGGAAGGCTCGTGCGCGGGAAGAAATACAAGGGAGGGAGAAGGAAAAAGGAAGAAAAAGAAAAGAAGACGAAAAAGTGAAAAGGGAAAAAGAAAAAGAAAAAAAGGAAAGGAAAAGAAATGAGATCCAACCATTTCAACTTGGGTCTAAAAATTGATCTAACGAAAAAAGATTTCATAACAGCAATTTAAATAAAACTAATTTAAACACAATGACTAAGTAAAATGAAATAATAAAATCCAACAATAAAATAATTTAAAACAAAGAAAATTTTTAAATAATAAACAATATTTTAATAACAATAAAACACATCGAATTAAATTTCACAATTAAAAGTTGTAAAATAATACCACGTAAATCATCTAAAATTTAAAACAAGAAAGCTCATAATCCTAAAAAAATGCAATAATTAGTTAGTCAAAATACATGTAAATACGAGATATCACATCCTCCCCCTTAAAATAAATTTCGTTTACGAAATTTGTGAGGTCAAACATCAGCGCCAAGCAGAATACAAGATATAACTCAGAACACACTTGAGAAAACATACCATTAACTATTCCCATACAAGCATGAGTAATGCTCTCCCAAATCTACTCCTATAAGCGATGCCATCATACCTATACTAGTCTCCCAGTGGTACATCACGTCTAGTATTCCTAGGGGTGGCTATGTAATCCGAAATCTCAATTTCCATCAGAACCTTAATACAACACCTAGTAAATTCCAAAGATTATTATTTTCATACAACAAACTGTGCTAACCTCAATCAACTCCTATGCTAAAACTTACAAACCTTCATTGTATTCTACAAGTTGGTAACCTATTAGCCACTTCCAAAGTTAACCATCAATAAGCATAATTAGTAAGACCAAAAGATTACTCTCCAATTACAAGTATCTTCTCAAAATTTCGAGTCATCACTAATTCCTCCAAATCAGCACAAAATTTGAACACTTAATTATCTCTAAAAATCACGCTTTCATACGCACTTTGATAAATTAACACCATTGAGTATAAGCTAGCTCAACACCTACTAACAAGAAAACCCTTACCACATTTTGGTAGAAAATCATTTATCTCCCAAAATCATGAATTATCACTCATATTCCTCAATTAGCTCCCGCTGCCTTAATCAAAATCAATATTCTGCAAACATACACCCATGATCATGACAGAAAACCAGTATCAAGCAACCTTAGCATCCCAAATTGAAAACAAGTAACATCATCTCAAAATACACATGTCTCATCTAAGATTAGGAACATCCCTAAAAGGCTCGAACCCATTCCGACCAACCAACAAGAGTGCCTATAAACTTCTACCTGACAACCTATACTTAAAAGTTCATTACCTAAATTTTGAATATCATCTACTCTGGTGGTGACTAGACCCAATACCAACCACTAATGACTTCACCAAAACATTACTAAAACCTTCTTGGTAACTCGCCCACCTACTACTACTCCCATAAGCTAGTATTAACATCACTAGTTCTTTCAACAACACATTACAATTAAATCTCGAAGCAGACCATATTGTTCAAATCTCCAATCCATCAAAAACTATTGCACAACACTCTTGGGTCCTAATGCTTTATTACCTCACATATCTGATTATGTTATCCACTGCTAATGCCTAAGCTTCAACTTCCAAGACTTATCATAAACCACATAAGATGACCCAAAAATCTTTCTTCAAGTTAAATAACAATGTCCATAATTCTCCCAACTGGACACTCAATCTCCAAGGAAAAGTATAGCTTCCAAAATTTAAATTCCTACGTGACCTTAAGTCACAATTAATTCATGAAGATAATCACAACAATCATTATCTACCATCATTCCATTAGGTAACTCGCTTCGACTGTACACTCCAATCAACTCATCAAAAAAACCAAAGCCAAGATCTCTTGAATTTAATACTATTGTATTGCCTCCTTTTCAACACCTACCAAGCCACTTCTTCTAAGCCAAAAAATGAAACTAGGACCTATACTCTCCAAAATCCATACACACTTACAACTATTACGCGTTGATCTCACGCATCCTTAGCCAAAACCAAACTTCCCCAACATGCAAGTGATCCATCACTACCGTTTCTATCATTTCGACCTATGTTCTTGAAATCAATAAGAATCATTTCCTAATTCTGCACCATCTATTATCTTTAAAATTGATATGGATCAAGTCCTAAACCTACTACTACATCCTCGAGCTAAAAAACAATCATTTTCCGAAATAGATCAATATCTTCAATCCTCAGAAAAACAAACGAACTAGATCATTACATTCAATCCCCAAAGAAATACTCTCCTGAAAAATTCACATATCAGTAACTCAACTTTAATCAATCATATTTTAATGGTTACAAACTAATCAACTTTCATGATAGATTAAGCTAGCATACCAAGTCTGCATAACTAAAAACCCAAATCTTATTACAAATAAGTCCTTCAAGTTTGCAATTCTAAAACCCTAAACTATATAAGGTTCATTTCCTGAAATCCTCAAGATCGATGACCTTAAATCTAAAACATTCGCCTTAAAAGCTTGTAAATTCTAAAGCCCCAATTGCTACCAAATTGCTTACATGAGTTGGCAAAATCTAAAACTTCTAATTTAATTAATCCCTCAAATGTTTGTTGAACCTACCACCTTAAATCCTAGAAACTTATTTCCTAAAATCTATAGGGCCTCAAACCTCAAATGAAATTCTTATAAATCTATCCTTGTAGTTTGTTGAACTTACACCCTCATATTCTAAAAACTCATTTCATAAACTCTATGGAATCTAAGACCTCAAGTATCCTAAATAATTCAAAGCTATTCCCCTACTCAGCATGACTTGAGTTCCTACACCAAAGTGTTCGCCTAGACTATGTCATTCCCTTTAAGCCTACAATATTAAATATTCATACCTAACAACGGCATTCTCGGTCGTACCATCTTCTTGCCATAACGTAACCCTTAGCCCACTTTTCAACTCCAGACAAAACAAACAAAATAAAATAAAAGAAATCCCATAAATAAAATAACATAATTTCAATTAAAATAAAATAAAGTCTCATCAAATTAAATAAAATAATTTCAAATTAAAAAAATAATTTCATATTAAACCCTTCAAAATCTTCTGGTACTTCACCTACAAGACATATAGTTTTACCTAGAACCTAATTGCTCTGATACCATCTGTGACGCCCCCAATTCTCACGTACGGACATATGAAAATTGAGGCATCAGGATGATGACAACATCGGTCACACATCCAAACAACAAGTGCTAAGTGTGTGCATATGCAACACATGTAAGATAAAAAAACACAGCGGATAAGTTAAAGTCAATTAACTAAGTACCAGAATTGTTAAATACAAATTCACTTAAATACAATTGTTTCAAAAAGCAATACAGTTATCCGATGAAACCATAAATAAACTAAAATACAAGAGCCAAAAGCGGGACATAAATCCCTTCCTATAAGAAAGTGATCCCCGATCACTCCTCTGGCGGAGCCACATTCTCATGCTCTACATCCTCATCTGCATCAAAATCTACGGTACTAAGAAACGGTACCACAGGTAAGTAATAGACCAAACAGCACAAAAGATAAAAATACATTCATACAACAACAAATATACGTGCATATGATGAAATACGAATGAGACCCGAAAATCATTTTCCTCGAAAATGAATATTTTCCAATACACACCAAAATCCCATTTTGACCAAAAAACATATTCATTAAAACATATCCGCCATTTTTCTAGAAAATTATGCACATAGGAATCCACCATTTTCCTAGAAAATGGTCCACATAAATCCTTTTATCAAAACTGCCATTTTTCCAGAAAATGATCCATTATCCAATTATTTCGTATGCACCACGATCTCCCTTAGAGACCTTCCACACACCCTGGCTCTCTTCGCCACACCATGGGTAACGACCGTGGGTGTGACTTCAAAACAAGCGATGCCCAGTTTTGCATCCAGCACGTTCGTGGCCAAACATTCTCTAGCCTCCACCAGCAAAGGGGCCACAGAGTCGGCACGAGAGCATTACCATCATATCCGATCTCGTTGTCTCCTAGCGACAACCCAGGGGACGTTACTTAGTATATTCCGCTCTAGAGTGACCAGAAGAATTCCATTGAGATAATGCCCCATCTCGGCTTGGGGTCGTGATACACACGCAGCCGAAAACCATTTTACGCATGAAAACCTAGTTTTCAATTGCAACACGTGTACATGCATGCAATTATGCGAAAACCCACCTTTCAGTTACAAACATGAACATGTGTGCACTTATGTAATGTATGACACGAAACAAATATTCAACAACCAACAAATCTCAACATCAATCAATCACACAAACAACTATGTTCCTCAATCTAACTGAAATCCACACTTCTCGGACTCAGTCCGGCACAACTAACCAGATTACAAAGATATGTTAATGCAAAATATATTTAAATCTTAAAAGGTTATTTGAAAAAATACCTTATAGTGCTAAAAAGCACTCTGGAAGATCAAAGGTCACACCAAAAGTGGCGGAGCAGCGGCAGGCAGCGGTTTCCAAGCAACAGTCGTGGGTCTTAAAATACCCAATTTTGAACGGGGACAAACGAAAACTTGGGATGGCTAGAGAAGAGCTTAGGGGCATTAGTGAAGCTAATGGTGGTGGCGGTTGGCTGTGGGCGATGGAGTGGGCTGCGGTTGGAGGCCAAAAGGCATAAATCGGAGATGTAGCTCGAGGGGCTTCAAGGGTGGCGGATCAGGGTTTAGGATGGGTGGGTTAGGATTGCTGGAAGGCGAGTGGTGAAGAGATGGTGGCTAGTGGTGGCACGACGGCGGTGGAATGAAGGAAAAGTTGTGAGACTTAGTGGACTTTGTGGGAGCAGACAATGAAGAGTTAGGGGCTGAGTTTCATGGGGGATGATGGCCGGCGGGAGGGGAATCTATTTTGGTGGTGGTGGCATAGTTGAGTGGCACACAGTGGCGCAGTGGATTTATGCCCCTTTTAGGCTCTACACGGCTAGGAGAGAAAATGATGGAGTGTAGGGGTGGTGGCCTGCATGGGTGAGCTCGTCGGCGGTTGGGGAAGGTCCTGGGCTGAGTGATGTTGCGGATGGTGGCGCGAGGCTGGGCTGGGGAAGGTTGAACGGATGACAGAGAAAAGGGGAGGGGAAGGCTTGCGCACGAGAAGAAATATAGGGAAGGGAGAAGGAAAAAGGAAGAAAAAGAAAAGAAAAAGAAAAAGAGAAAAGGGAAAAAGAAAAAAAAAAGAAGGGAAAAGAAATGAAATCCAACCATTTCAACTTGGGTCTAAAAATTGATCCAACGAAAAAAGATTTCAAAATAGCAAGTTAAATAAAACTAATTTAAACACAATGACTAAGGAAAATAAAATAATAAAATCCAACAATAACATAATTTAAAACAAAGAGCATTTTTAAATAATAAAAAATATTTTAATAGCAATAAAACATATCGAATTAAATTTTACAATTAAAAGTAAAAAAATAATACCACGTAAATCATCTAAAACTTTAAACAAGAAAGCTCATAATCCTAAAAAAATGCAATAATTAGTTAGTTAAAATACATGTAAATACGGGGTATCACAAAAAGGGTATTAATTTGTCAAGATTAAAAGAAAATGTCAAGTCTTAACAAGCAACCGACATCTTACCGCCCGAGAGGGGCATGCGCAAAGCACAATCAAACAATGTGGAAAAGGACGACAAAGTTTGCAAGCATGAATTGAAAAGCATTTTATTCATCAATTGTCAAAAAGATTATACCAGAAAGGTCACAACATATTCGCAAGAAACCATACAAAGAGAAACAAAGGTCGAGAACAGTCTAAAGGCAAGGTCAAACTCGGCTGGGTACCATACGATACCATCGGCAAATGGGAATTGCGCTTGTCGGGGCGCCTGGGGGCCGACACCCCATAAGCGGAGCATAGCCACACTCACGTCAACCCCAGATGTGGAAAAGTTCAAGCAACCTCTCATTCATGTTGACTCCTATCCAAAACAGGGGCTGGTCCACAAGTTTGACTTGACTCGTCCCACCCATGGGGTCGAGATGTCGTGTGAAAACAAGAGCTATGAGGTGGGTGCTGAGATAGAAGAGCCCATTGAATGGGACTGCTACATAACTTGACTTGGGTCAACCACACAGTGCCTCCTTGGATGATGAAGGGCGCCACACCAGAGTGATGGAGTCCAGCCGACAATGGCCAGTAGCTTCGAGCCAATGAATGTCGACTGGTTCTCCGACATAGGGGAAGTGGGCTCTTATGACCCTGGAAGAGACATATCGAAAAGAGAAAATTTGGCCAAGAAAGGAGCCATCGGTCTGGAAGGGAAGGAGAAACCAAAACCCTATATGAGAGAAGAGAAAAGCATAATGAATCCGGCCGACGGGGGGCACCTTATATAGGCATCTCAAGGAAACATGCACCCTTCCCTATGTCTGGGAAACACGCGCGACCCGTTGCCTGTCAAGTCCAATGCGACACATGAGAGGTCTTATAGTATGGAAATGAATAATTCAAACACCCGAAAGGCCTTAATGAGACTAAAGTGTGAGACAAAACACGGAAGTACAATGATACGCCAAGGCAAATAAATCTATTAAGTCGGGTTTGTTCAACCAAGAAAATGTGAAGAAGAAAAGCTTTATACAAAAACATATAGAAAGGCGATGATAAGAGCATAGGGCCCTCTTGGACAATTTAAAGACTCTCCTCCTCAAACTTGGCGAGGTTCGCCTCCGGCAAGATTGAGGCCGTCACCGGCACCATCGGAACCACCGAGAATACGTGAGGAATCAGGACTGCCCCTATCTGACCTCCTGCCTCTAGCGCTGCAAGGCTGGAGATCATGGATTCAAGGTCTGGTGAAGGCAAGTCACTCCTGGGACTTAACAGAAAGTAGTTCCTCAGTGCCTCACAACCCGAGAAGAAGCCATGATGCCACGCCTCATCTTGAACTTGCCACACTTGAGACAATTCGTGTCGCAATTGCTAGGAAGTGGATCTTAGTTCCTCCCGGTCAGCTCTCAAGGCCTTGAGGGATTTCCGCCTCTTCGAAAGAGTCTCGGAGACTTGCGGGAACTTCTTCTCAACAAATCAACAAAAGGAAACTGTGAAATCGCACCTCCGACTCAGTGAGGCATTTGCAGTCTGGAGCCTTTCGAGCTCATTCGACTGACGATCGAACATCTCCTAAAAAGTTTCCTGCACATCCAACTCACATCCCAGATCGTGATAACATAGGATGGTCTCATTTTGAGATTTTTGTAGGTCAAATTCCAAATAGCGTAGACGCTTGGGTAAGTCAGCAAGAGAGCCTTCCAACTCCTCCAGAGGCTCCCTTGCACTCAAGGCTTCACCCGAGGCCACGTGGACTGTAGAACGAGGCTCTTGGTCCCTGGAGCCCAACCCTGCTTGATAGTCCGTCATCGAGACCGGCAGCTGGTTGGCACCTTGCTATGGAAACATCCATTAAAACCATAAGGGAAATGTCAGGGAGTGCATGGACAAAGGGATCCATACCCGAAGATGAACCTGAATGGGGAACCTGCCGGTTCGGGCAAGGGTGCTTGACTCCTAGTGACAACTGCTCTAGACCCTTGGCCCCGTGGTGCCCGAGAAGAGTAACCCTGAGAGACGTGGAAGAATAAGGACTCTAAGCGTCTCCCTAAGGCGAAAAGCACGAGGGAACCTTTGACGACATACAAGACTATAAGAGGGACACACGGTGCAACATGTGAAGGTCCAACACCCTTTAGGGGGAAGGCACATCGGGACTGTGAGGAGGAAGTAGGTTCCTCGAGCGCTCATGAAGAATAAAATGATGCCCTCAGGTTTAGAAGCATGAGAATTCCCCTCCCCTCGACTGGGGGGTGGGAAGGACAGAAATCCCCACTGAAGACCGACCAAAAGAGGGAGGAACATCATCATCAAAATCCAACGTAAGTGCAAAATTTATCACGGACTTTTTCCTTTTCCCTCCATTAGTGGACTAGTAGACCGCCTACGCGCTTGACGACCAGTGGGCTCGAGCAAGATCGAAGACACCGCTCAAAGGCGCAATTTTGTGTAGGCAGGTGATGCGCAACAAATTGTCAGAGCTCAATAGTACACTAGACCAAGCTTCCTCCAAGTGAGTAGCGACCTAGTTTTGCACAATCCCAATATGGTGAAGCTCATCCGATGTTGCTGGTGACTTCACAAGCTTCTCCTTAAGCATGACTCCCCAGTTTGCTTGAACTGGAAAGTTTTGCCCTGCTAAATGCCCCGAGGGATACTCTCACCCAACTCCATAAACGAAGAAAAAGTGTCTGAACCATGAGGTCCTCCTATCATGTTGTGGCTTCAAGCGAACGAGTGGCTGGGCGGGGGCGAAACTGCAAGTATTTCCCTTCCTCTTTTGGACCTAGTGGGTGTAGAAGAACTCTCATCCAGTAAGATCAGGTCAGGCGTCCTGAGCTTCCTCTAAGGCTAGTCGCAAGATCATGCAACACCTTATAAGGTTTTTCTAAGCATTAGGATGGAGTTGGGTAGGCACCACGCCGACCATGTCTAGCACATTGCGAACTGGGCGACACAATGGTAACTGAAGACCATTGGAGAACATGGAGGGAAACAGAGCGACCTTGTAGGCGAATCCCTCAGGGTCTACAGCCCCTTCATTCAACTGTGGGATCTCGAAAACTATGCACTTAGGAATGTTGTACGTCTGCTTCAAAGCCCCTAGGTCTGAGGGGGTTACCGATGAGCTCCACGAGGATCCTATGTATCCTTGACCCTCAACAAGAACTTTGGGGAGTCTTGTCCCCACGGGCAAGCTAGAGGGGCTAAGTGATCCCGTGGTCCTAAGGCCCTCCAAGCCTTTCGGGACTGTTTAATTGGATTTTTTAGGAACCATTGAGGAGAAAAGAAGACAAAGACAAATACCCAGAGCAAGAACAACTTGGGCAAGCTACGGAATCACTGAGCGATAAACATCCCATCTACCTTCTTGTATCTATATATATGCCCCTAAGGGACGGTTCATATTCTACGATTGCTAGAGCACTCTCGTAGCATTGACACGGCAAATTTGAAGCGACAGGAGAGAACGTGGTCGAGGTTGCCTGAAACCACTCGTGCGCACTATATGAAGTGGATATTATCCAGCTCAGGGAAAAACCATCTGAATGTGCCATTATTAAGAGAAGGGGAACTGTCAGGCCACGCTCTCGAGAACCAATCATGATAGGGCACTTAGAGCAATTGCCATCAGGCACACGAACAATATAGGAGTGGAAACAACTCCTATCAATTTATATCAAAAGTGGGAAAACGAGGGTCTTTAGAAATTCCCACCAAATCCTTTCAATAGGAATTGGCGAGGTAACTGTTGGGAAAATTTTTTCCAAAGGCATGAGCCCAGCCCAATGAATAGTGACACTCCGTCTAGAATTAGGCCGAAATCCACTTGACCTCTAGACGAAACCCACTCAAGAAGTTCCTAGCCCAACCAAGCATGGACATGGACCGGGGTGTTGGGTCATGCTAGTTGAAAAGTACATGACCTTCTTCCCCTTTTCTCCAGACAAAGAGGAGAGCACCCTATTCCGATGGGACTCCACACTCTGGCTCCATCTAGCCATGCCACATTAATTGTCCACACCAGAAAGCCACATCACATTTAATGAGTTCTACCAAGTGGAATCCTTCTGCTCAGTCGCAGGGCATGGGTCGCTAACCCCGAATGCAAGTATACGTATAAAGGCAGCCTTCTAGACCCCAGAATAGGTGGTCGATAATTCTAAACTCTAAAAATAATTTTGTCTCCTCCTAGACTTTTAGCTAACTTAAGTATCGAAGGTTTCATCTAGCCTACCTTATGGTTGCTAGATCTGAGAATTGTTTTGTGTACGCAAGCACAAGTTGAATGCCTGAGCCGCTGAGGATCCAGCCCAAAAGCGTATGAAACGCGTCGTTAACAGTATGCAAACCTTCAAACGGTGGAGCAGGGACAAAACTCCTATATCTGATCACCAGTTATAATCCAAGATTAACAGATTAGAGACCATACAATGTCTTTAACAGTCTCCACTACTGAGGAAGCACAAACCTGAGAAAGGAGATCAGGGGTCATCAAAGAAGTTTTCACTTGAACTGGAAGCAAAGGGCAAAGATCCATTGGCTGCAACAAGGGGACAAAAATAAAATTCTATCATTTGTGTGCTAACCAAAGAAGGAGAATAAATCAGATTCATGAAGTTGTTGATCATTTGGGAGTCTCTCGCTCTGATCCCATGGCTATTGGCAGGGCTTTCACACAATTTTATCAATCTTTATTTACCTCTACTCGAACTTCACCATTTTCTAATTGTTTAGAAGCACTAAAACCACGAGTCTGTTCAGCTATGAATGATATCCTGTTGAAACCTTTTGCTGATGAAGAGGTGACCACTGCTATTTTCCAATTAGGACCACTTAAAGCCCCTAGTCCAGATGAGTTTAGCGCTTGTTTTTACCAAGTACACTAGTCTAAGGTTGGCCAGGAGGTGAGTCAGGCTGTACTTTCATTCCTTAGCTCTTCTGCTGACATAGCCTCCACTAATTTTAGTTACTTAGTTATGATTTCCAAAGTCAACAACCTTGAACATGTCAATGACTATCGCCCCATCAGCTTATGCAATGTCCTTTATAAAATAATCATCAAAATATTTACAAATAGACTCAAACTAGTCTTACCCTCTATCATTTCACCAAACCCAAGTGCATTTGTCCCTGGAAGATTGATCATAGATAATATCCTGGCTGCTTATGGGATTCTTCATTCCATGCGCACTTGGAGGTCTGGTCATAAAGGGTATATGGTTGTGAAATTAGATATGATCAAAGCCTATAATAGGGTGGAATGTGATTTCTTAAGAGTTATGCTTCTTAAACTTGGCTTTGCATCCAGCTGGATAGGTATGATTTTACAGTCCATTACCACCTCTTCTTTCTCTATCTTGGTGAATATGGTCCCCCATGAAAGATTCCAACCATAGAGAGGCTTAAGGTAAGGTTGTCCTCTGTCACCCTATATCTTTATCCTTTGTGCAGAGGTGTTGAGCTCTCTGTTGCATTAAGCAGTTCATCAAGGCATTCTTTTTGGGGTGCCAATAGGCAAAGGTTAACTTAGCATAAGTCATTTGTTTTTTTACAGATGACAGCCTTTTTTCTTGCAGTTTTGTCTTGCTGAGCTACAATGAAAGAATGGGCCTCATTAAACCAAATCCTATAAACTTATGAGTGTGCCTTTGGACAGTAGCTAAATAGAGACAAAACATCCTTGTTTTTCAATAGGAATACTAAATAAGCAACTAAGGCCTATCTTATGGAGGTGGTAGGTTTGAATGCTACAACAAATATGGATAAGTATTTGTAGGTCCAAAATGGCTGCTTTCAAAGGGATTGTTGAAAGGGTTAGGAAGAGACTTGGTAACTGGAAGCATTAATTTCTTTCACAAGCTGGTAACGAAATCCTCATCAAAGCTATTCTTTTGGTGATCCCAACTTACTGTATAAGTGTGTTTATGCTCTCTCTTTCCCTTTGCAACAAATTAAACTCTATGTTTGCTAAGTTTTGGTGAGGACATTAGGACAACCATGACAAAATACATTGGAAAAGTTGGAATACGTAAGTTGTGGGAAAGCTACAGGTGGTATGGGATTTTGAGACCTGTATTGTTTCAATCTTGCTTTATTGGCTAAGCAAGCTTGGAGGTTCATTCAATTTCCTACTTCATTACCAAGCAAGATTTTCCAGGCCAAATATTTCCCAAGCAAATCACTTTTGCAAGCCAACATAGGTTCAAGACCTTCCTACGTTTGGAGGAGCATTTACAACTCTCTTTCTCTACTTAAGGAATGGTTGATTTGGAAGATTGGGGATGGGACTCAGATTAGTATTTGGCATGACAAATAGCTCCCTCGAGACTGCTCATGTAAAGCTCAATCTCTTATCTCAATGTTATCTAAACATGCTAAGGATGCTAAGCTTATTGACCAAGAGATAGAGTGGTGGAAGATTAACCTGCTTCAATCGATCTTCAATGAGGTAGACTTTCAAGCATTTATCCAGTTACCTGTTAATGTGACAGCCCAGACAGATAAATTGATATGAAGAGGTACTTCTACTGGCCATTTTTTAGTAAGAAGTGCCTATAACTTACAAAAACAATTACTAGTGTGGTCTAATGGTAACACTTCCTGAACAGGTCAACAAGGGGTACTCGGAAGGGAGCTTTGGTCTCTACCAACTACTAATGCAATTAAAGTCTTTCTTTGGAGGGCATGTGTTGATACTTTACCTATGAAGCAAAACTTGTTTAACAGAAAAGTAGTTGTTGATTCATTGTGTCCAGTTTGTATGCTAGAAGAGGAAATCCCGGATCATATTTTGTGGTCATGTCCCTTAGCCAGGGATGCTTGGTTATTAGGAGGAAAACTTTTTCAGAAAGCTTCCATTACCACAATTGAATTTAGGGAAGTCTTTGCTCAGATGTGCAGTAGAATGGGGTGACATGATCTTGTCCTTTTTGCCATCATATCTTGGTTGCTTTGGTTCATAATGAACTCTTTTCACCATAAGGGTAGTTTTTTGGCCCCTTCTTCCATCTACAATAAAGCAATACAAGATTAAGCTGATTATACTAAAGCTATATAGTCATTGTTTCCCAGTACTCAACCATTCCCTTCCTCTGATCCATTACATTAGCAAGCCCCAATTGAAAATTGGCTGAAGATCAAATAGGATGTGGCTGTACAAAAAAGTTTAAACATGATTGGAGTTGGGGTTATAATTAGAGACCCTCATGGTGTTGTTCTGGCTAGCTTGATGAAACCTATGCATTATTGTGTTGAACCATCTATAGCAGAAGCTAAAGGTCTATTTGTGGCTACCACATTCTGTAAGGAACTTGGCCTGAACTCATTGGTTTTTGAAGGCGACTCTATGGTGTTGTTCAAGCAGCTTCCTCTCAGGCTCTCCAAGATGGCAAAATGAGTTGTATAATCAATGACTTTCATCAGTTGATGGCTGTTGTTCACTGGAAGATTCAATATGTCAAATGAGACATCAACTATGTAGCACATAAGTTAGCAACAGAGGCTGTAAAGCGAGACGCATAAGTTATTGACAAAGCTTGTATTGCTCCTTGTATTCTCTCTAATATAGTGGCTGATGGCCATAATTGTATTTCCTAAATGCAAATCATCCCTACTTTTACCTCAAAAAAATCTAAAAGGTAGTGCTACTATGTCACCCAAGTTTGCTCACTTGGTATGCCACTAGTGGAAATTATATTTTATTTACTTTTTACTTTTAAATATCTTTAAACATTTTAAAAAAAATATATATATACTACTAGTCACTTTTTTTAACTATTAAATAAAACAAATTCGTAAAAATTTTAAAAAATGCATAAATGATTAAATTGAGAATAGACTTAAGCAGTATAGTCTTAATTTTCAATTTTAAATATTCCCATAAAATTTAAGTATTGGGAATCAAATTTGGTGTCCGTGCGTGACAATTCAACAGAATAAGAATCCACGTGTCCATTTCGATGGGTCCATAACGACGTGCCGGGAAAGATCATATAAACAACTAAAAAAACAACTTCACCTAATTGTTTAGGTCTCTCTGAATCAGCCTCTCTCTAGCATATACCATCGAGTTCCTCTCTCTCTCTCTCTCCCCAAATCTCTGCTTCGTCCTCAGCTCCCTTAAAATCTAATTATCTCCTTACCCGGTCAGTATTACCCGGATCACTGTATCCAAAACCGAATTCCGATCCTTTTTCCCAGTAAAATTCCCTTTGATTTTCTCGAAAAAGTTAGGGTTGGGTTTCGATAAATTGATAATAATGAGCTTCCAGGATCTCGAGGCTGGCCGCCCCTTCACTTCGAGGCGAGACCGCATCAATGGCAAGCAGGACTCCACTCAAGCCGTTGCCTCCGGGATCTTCCAGATCAACACCGCCGTTTCCACGTTTCAGAGGCTCGTCAACACGCTCGGCACCCCGAAGGACACGCCCGAGCTCCGCGACAAGCTGTGAGTTCCATTATCTCCGTTTTCTCGTATGGATTTTCCTGGGAAAGATTGTAGGGTTATTTTCTCGCGTTTACTTTATGCACATGTAACGTATTAATCATATGTGTTGGTTGGATTATGGGAATTTGGGTGTGGTTTCATTGAATTGATTTCTTGTGTTCGAGTTTTGGTCTCCAGGAATATGTTTGGCAGGCAATTCTTGATCTTGTGATTTAAAAAATTTAACTGGCGTATACTTCCAGTGTACCTGGGCTATGCCCTTCTATTAATAAAGTTCACTTATTACTTACCAAAAAAAAAAAAAAAAATTTAACTGGCAATGATCTATAATTTCAAGGCCCATAATGCATAATCACGGGTTTAGGATTTCCTTTTGTAAGTCCATTTCTCTCGTGGGCAATACTTGTATAAAGCCTTGGTTATGAGGGTTATGCTGGTTTATTTTTAGTTTTTGTTAAGTGCTGGTGTTGGGGTCAACCTGGGAAGTATTGTATTGTTGGAATTTTGAGGTAATGTATGTTAGGGAAACTACTGTCTGTTATTTGGAAATGATACTGTAACAAAATCATTGTCTTGATGTTTCTCAAAAAAATCATTGAATGATGAATTTCGATCTTAGTTGTCCTCATATCTATCTTTTTAACTTACAGGCACAAGACGAGGCTACATATTGGGCAATTGGTGAAGGATACGTCAGCTAAACTTAAACAAGCTAGTGAAATAGATCATAATGTAGAAGTTACTGTAAGTAGTTTATAATTCAAATCTCTCTCTACCTCTCATTCTTTCCAGCACATACCTGCCTTCTTATCATAAATAATGATGAAACCATCCTTGTCCTTCATTTAAGCAATTAAGAAGCGTATTTGACAACAGTTTCCAATGAAGAATTCATTAGCAACAAAACCTTCATCAAGAACTCCCCCCAACCTTTCCTATGAACTTCCATAAACTCACCCCGTTCGCTCCTCTAACTTCATTATAACACCAACACCCCCCCCCCCCCCCCCCCCCCCCCCCCCCCCCCCCCCCCCCCCCCCCCCCCCCCCCCCCCCCCCCCCCCCCCCCCCCCCCCCCCCCCCCCCCCCCCCCCCCCCCCCCCCCCCCCCCCCCCCCCCCCCCCCCCCCCCCCCCCCCCCCCCCCCCCCCCCCCCCCCCCCCCCCCCCCCCCCCCCCCCCCCCCCCCCCCCCCCCCCCCCCCCCCCCCCCCCCCCCCCCCCCCCCCCCCCCCCCCCCCCCCCCCCCCCCCCCCCCCCCCCCCCCCCCCCCCCCCCCCCCCCCCCCCCCCCCCCCCCCCCCCCCCCCCCCCCCCCCCCCCCCCCCCCCCCCCCCCCCCCCCCCCCCCCCCCCCCCCCCCCCCCCCCCCCCCCCCCCCCCCCCCCCCCCCCCCCCCCCCCCCCCCCCCCCCCCCCCCCCCCCCCCCCCCCCCCCCCCCCCCCCCCCCCCCCCCCCCCCCCCCCCCCCCCCCCCCCACCCCCATCCACCCCCCCCCCCCCCCCCCCCCCCCCCCCCCCACCTCCTCCCAAACACCACCCACTCCCATATTTTACAGCAACAACATTCTTCTATAAATCATCTCTCTCATGATATCTCCAAAGCCATTTCCCAAGAAGTGCTTTGTTAAACATCATCAAATTTCTCACCCCCAATCCTCCACAGGAAATTGGTTGACAAACCTTGCTCCAACTAACCAAATGAAACTTTTTCTCCTCTCCCATACCTCCCCATAAGAAATTGTGATAAATTTTCTCAATTCTTTTAGCAACCCCTGTGGAATGTTGATTTTATCAGAGGTAAATGACTGGGAAGTGAATGATGTTTCTGATTTTTTGGGAAGAAATTATAATTCAAAAGTGATGTAGGGAAGAGAGGACAGTTTACTGTGGGACCATGCTTCGTCCAGGTTTTCTGTTAGTTCTTTTTATAAGGTTCTGACTTGTCATTCTGGTTGTGCTTTCTCTTGGAAAACCATTTGGAGAGTGAAGGTTCCTACTAAGGTGGCGTTTTTCAGTTGGGTGGTTGCTCTAGGGAAAGTTTTGACCACGGATAACCTTAGAAAACGTGGTATGTGCATTGCTGATTGGTGTGTCATGTGCAAGAACGATGGTGAATCTGTAAATCATCTCTTTCTTCATCGTGAGGTGCCAAAGTCTTTATGGTATGAGGTTTTGAGTCATATAGGTTTATATTGGGTGATGCCAAAGGAAGTTGTAGATCTTCTTGCATGTTGGAGAGGTTTTGAGGGAAGGAAATGTGTAGCTGCCAGATGGAATATGATTCCTTTGTGTTTAATGTGGTGTATTTGGCTGGAAAGGAATGAAAGATGTTTTGAAGACAGAGCGTTGTCTCGGAGAACTTCGGAATTTTTTCTTTTCCACTTTGTGTTTGTGGGCTAGGATTTTTGCAAGGGATGATGATAATGTACTGAATCTGTTTTAGTCTTTTTCCTGCTTCTAGAGTGTAGTAGGTATTTCCTTGGTATACTTCCTGTGTACTTAGGTTGTGCCTATTCTTGGTAATAAAATCTCTTATTAATTATAAAAAAGAAGAAGAATTATTAGTTATAAAACAATATAAAAGTTTTGACTGTAGTTGCCTATGGGTTTTGTGTGATGGTGTGGCCCTGTACTGAAGAAGTTTGAGGCCAATACTTTTACACTGAGCATCTCATGGGTTGATGGGAGTTCCATAAACCTGGTTAGTTGAGCATATGCTTATGGTTGACTGGTTGTTAGTTTTATGGTGATGGATGTGAGATTGGAGGTTCAATGCATGTTTATAAGCACACTTGTGTGGCGCTAAAATCAGAACCAAATGCTTTTAGAATTTTACTATGTTACCTTTGCTTTATTTTGCCTTTTAATTCTGATTTTGAGAGTGAACCGCTTGGGGTTGCCTCAAGTGGTAAGGGCCTTGGTCTTGGGGGTTTGCTATCCTAAAGTATAAGATTGAACTCTTGGGTGCAAGCAATTTATAGGGTCATGTCACATCAGTGAAAAGCTGCAAGATCTCCGGCTTTCCAACCATCAAACAATTATGATTATGAGAGTTTAATGATGTTTCCCATTTTAATTCAGGCCAGCAAAAAAGTTGCTGATGCTAAACTTGCAAAAGACTTTCAAGCTGTGCTGAAAGAATTTCAGAAGGCTCAACGGCTTGCAGCTGAGCGGGAAACAGCATATACTCCTTTCGTTCCCCAAGCAGTTCTTCCTTCTAGGTAAATGATGTTGAAAGTAAAGACAAGTAAACTTGCTGCCCTGTTAAATATTACTTCTTGTTCATTCCTTCTTTTACAACAGTGCATTTGTTCATGCATGCTTGCAAGAAGTGGTCTTTTGTTTCTATTGATTTATTGTTGTCTTGTGTGTTTGTTCTCATAATTTACACTTTGGTCATTCATGCTTCCTGCAGCTACACAGCCAGCGAGATAGATGTAAGTTCAGATAAGAATCCAGAACAGCGTGCTCTTCTAGTGGAATCTAGAAGGTGAGTTTTGTTAATCTGATAGTTTTTTTGTTTATGTCATTCATTTGGTCCTTTTCTATTTTTCTAAAAGATCTGTTAAAAATTCATATTCTGGTCTGCTTTTCCGAGTCTTGAGGTTTTTTGTTATGATTTTTATTGATTTTCAGAACCTATGGCTTTATTTGAATTTTAAACCAGAATGTGTTGATTTTGGTTTCTCTCCCAGTTTAGTGATTAAATATAGACGTATCTATGTTAATCTTTGTCCTTGTCCTTGTCCTTGTTTAAATTAATGCCTCAAACCTGAAGTTGCAAAGTTATACCATCATATCTACTTAAACTTGGATAATATCATATTCTAGTCTAAATGAAGGGCAGGATTATGAGTGCATATTTTCTGTTGATAGGATCCTCTACTGTGGACTACAATGTAGTTCTCGAAATCATGAGAGGTCTGTCTAATTGCCTAAATATAAGAAAAGTTTGAGTATTTCATTGAATATATATATATATATATATAGATATATTTTCCCATTTCCATCAGATATTTAAAATCTTTATATGGGAAGAAATTGAAGTAACATTTGAAAGAATACACTTCTTTTCCTTTTTCTAATAGTGTTGCATATTTAATGCCAGAACACTGCTATTGAAACCTCATTACAAGGGCCATTACATCTTCCCCATATTTATCCCTTTACTGCTCTGCTCTGTGGCTTGATTTTATTTAATATAGATGGGGAATGCTCTTTGTATATCAACTTTAGTTGGATTGCTTTTAGGCATTGGTTTAACTAGTTGCATGAATTGCATCCTAAATGATTGCGTACTCTCAACCTCTAAATGATTTGCTGCAGACAGGAGGTCTTGCTGTTGGACAATGAGATCGCCTTCAATGAAGCTATAATTGAGGAAAGGGAACAAGGTATACAAGAAATCCAGCAGCAAATTGGTGAAGTGAACGAGATCTTCAAAGATCTTGCCGTGCTGGTCCATGAGCAAGGAGCTATGATTGGTAAGTCACCTGGCTTATCCCTAGAAGTCACCAGTATTTTTTGTTTGGCTCATGTTTTCACATTTGATGCATATTGTTTTGTAGATGATATTGGCTCCAATATTGAGGGTGCTCAAGCTGCAACTTCACAAGGGAACTCTCAACTTGTGAAAGCCTCAAAGACCCAAAGATCAAATTCGTCTCTGGTAATTTATTATACTATTTTATTTATTTGGACAAAATGACAGTATTGATCTCCATGACTGCATGGTGCATGCATCCTTTGCTGGGACCATCCAATTTAAATGATACCCATTATACTTGTTTTATGATGGCCTTGTCTGAAAGCAATTCTAAATACCGAATTTAAGATTAGGGTGGCCGAATAGTTTTAGATTTAGGGATGACAATCTAGGCTTTTGCTGCAGCTGCTGTGCATGTAGTTCTCTTGGTGTATCATTGACCCTAGAGTGCATTTGATTTTCACTTTCCATATACATGCGCATTAAGATTACTACTTACCAAGGTTGCTTGTTCTCTGGCTCGGCAAAACGGGATCCTTCTTGACACTCAGTGTCAGAATGAGGCATGCTAATTTCTTCTTCTTCTTTTTTTTTGTGTGCAGGCGTGCTTGCTCTTGGTGATATTTGGGATTGTGCTTCTCATTGTGATCATAGTACTGGCGGCTTAATCAGAAGAGCATTTGATTGGTGGTTGAGGAGAGTGCTGGTGCTTATCACATTTGGTGGTTTCTGTTGGGTGGGGTGTTTGTTCTCCTGTAAGTGTGTTTTGGCGTCTTGAGGATGTGTTTCAGCTTCTTGGGTTATTGTCCTTTTTCCTGTTTATAATTAATTTCTTTATTCTTTGGGTTTTCTTGTCTTCTAAACGCTGTTGAAAGGGTAAATGCCTTTCCCACGTTCCATCTAGTGCTTCGGCTAGATGTCTTGTACGGAACCACCCTCGGGTCATTCAACTATGTGCCTCTCTGTTGGCAGGTCCCCTCCCCAGTTTAAGATAAAGAGTCTAGGATCTGTTAGCCGTTGAATGGTATGTGGAAATGGAAATACCATTATCATGATCATCATTTAAACTTTGGAATGCCGAAGAAAACAGTCAAAGCTTAAAACAAGGGAAAGGGTAAGGCCAATTAAACAAGATCGATTATCATTATTGCTTTCGTTATTATGACAATATAAGAACGGTTTACATCTGCGACGTTGTAGTTGCAACTAACAAAAGGTTAGTTAAGGCGAATCTTCCAGCACTTTACATTTCCAAGCTCCAGGAAACTGTAAAGAATAGCCAGCCTATTTCTTTCTTCTAGGTTTTGATTACGTGGGTGCACAGGCGCCCCAACATGCAAACCCGAATGAATGTTATTGCTGGACTTTATGCTACCAGGGATGTAAATGCTTAGCTAGAGTTTCTAATGATATTTCTGGATTTATTACATTGATAAATGAAATGGAGAGGATATTTTTTCCTTGGAGGACCCAAAGAGAGATTTAGGGCTGTTTTGATCATATATAATCATTACAATTTTTTCAAATTTTTATGCAATATAATAAATAATTTAACTTTTTTAAATCTTAAAACAAAATTAATATTAAAAAATTATATTATAATAATATTTTATTTAATTTTTAACAAAATATCTTATCTCATCTGAGTTGTATAACTAAATGAGACTATTTGGGATTATACAAGTATTTTTTAAAGAATTTGTAATTTTTTTAAATGTTTAAAGGGATTTAAAAAGAAAAAACAAAATAGAAATTGCACATTCGGTAAGCAGTTTGGGTGGATCCCCCGATAGGTGTAGCATCACTCAAAAAATAAAAAAACAAGATTAGGTATTTTTGCACGGAATATGAGAGACAACTTGTGCATCTTCTCCTGTTGATTGGCTCTTTTATATTCGTAATCTGTGTTACAGCACATTGGTCTCTGAAACCACAACTAGAGAGAGATTAATTGGTGCCCCTTTCACGGCTACAAGACTTGGTAGAGAGGAGCAGTTTTCTTTATTTTTTATTTTTTGATTAGTAAACAAGAAGTTTTATCAATGATATAGGTACAAAGTCACACTAATTATTGTCTTTATGAATTTACCCAAATGTTTGACCTGCAATTTGACTGTTAGTTTAGTACATAACTAGCAGTTGGTTCAATTGATAGATATCTCAAGGTCGTGAGGCAACTTCAGGAAAACACTTCACTAAATATTATGACAACAATGCAGACTAATGTAATCTTCATCGGCTCCAGTTCCAGAAGTGTGTATTTCTTTAGTTGCATTGAAGTCTTTCCTGGTTTGGGTGAGATTCTAACTTCTGCAATTCCTTAGATATGCTTTCAGCTCATGGTGTTTACATAGTGCCATATACTTTAGAGGGAAAAAAAATAATAATAATCCTAATCATCAGTCAACAACAATCCTTTAGACTGCAGTTGGCAGGTCAATATTGATCCAAATAAAACGGAATCTCTCCTTTATTTTGAAGTGTGATCAATGTGCATGCACAATTGTACAGCTCAAAAGATCCCAATTTTTTGAAGAATGTCTTGGTATTCCCGACCAGGTTCTTCTGGAAACACAGAAAAACCAACTGTTACCAACTCAATTTCACACACCAGCCCCAAAAATAAACACTTTACAGTGACAGTTGCACACAACCTTTCATTCTTGCTTCACATAATAATTAACAGCAGAAAACATAAACAGAGTAGATTATGACATAATTTGAACAAAAGTTACATGCTAAATTATTAGGGCACAACAAAAATTAAGATTGTTTCAATGTTTTGTACGGAATGGCTTTTGAATAGAATATGGATGTCAAAACAATGAATAGAGTTGATACTATGGCTGAGATAAACGTAACGATGGATACAACTTCAGCATGTGTCTTCCTTCCGGCAGGTATTCTCCACACAATCTCACCACTTCCTATTTCAGCACCATCACCGGTCGGAGAAAATAAACAACTTTGGTTAGGTGAGTTTCCCTCTATGCTGCAGCGCATAAACACATCAGGTGCACTGAATTTGACTCTTGAGTAGCCACTTGCATCTAGGGGCTGCAAAATTAAGTAAATAAATAAATAAAAGAATCAAGAAGTGAAGCAGGCAATCTTGCTGACACTTTTTTCCTTATTTTTTCACAAGACCCCACTTTTAATAAAATTGACTAATAAAAAGTATATATGAAAGGAGGAATCGCTACCAGTCACCAATTCTTTTTTGACAATTCACAATATTCTCATCACTTACCGGATACCTTGCATGTAATGGAAGTGCTATGTTGATGTCAGGTCCATTCTTGTGACTTATCAAGAGATTGGGACCAACATCCATGTGAACCTCAACAACAGAACGGTTGGACAAAAATGAAGGCAATTCCAAATTTGTATCTCCAAAAACAGCTATATTGTTAAATACTGCAATAAATGGCTTGAAATAGTTAATTTGGGAAAGAACAATACAGAATGCTTGGATTTCATAAGCCAGACAATCTCTCTTTTTATTAGTAAAAATGAATGAAGTATTTTACCACCACGTTGAAGAAGATGTTGTAGCTCAAATGGGTCAGCAAAAACTCCAATTGGTAGTCTTTCAATAAGTATGACCTCACAGGAGTGAGTTGGTAGCTTAGTTATGGATTTTGGTTCAATGTTTAATCTGATGGATGAGGATAGAAGACGATGGGAACCTTCCCCAATCAGATTCCGCTGTAGAACTGACAATCTAGGCAAATCATCCAGCAGCATTCCACATAACCCAGAGGGAAGCCCTTGTGCTATGAAATCTTGGAAATTTGAATCGAGCAAGCTTCCATACTCCCCATGATAAGATTCCATTATAAACCTCTTGCAACTACAAAAAGAGCTCATAGCTGAGTTGTTGGAACTAAAATCCTGATTGCAACTTTGTGCCTGAAAATTATGAATGCAAGTCAGATAACTAATTCCTAGAGTCGGTTGTAACAGAAGGAAAGTTAAAACAGGTAAAGATTTTCCCTAAACTCTCTGATATGTACTCTTTTAACACTATCTCTGATTAGGGATGAATGATAGTCAATGAAATCAAGAAGTGCAAAATTTGCATTGTAGTTGTTAGGCACAATCATAACTAAACTAAGCAACAGGGAATCTATAATGGCTTAAAATGCTCCCAACCTTGGGCTCCCAACATTGGGATTATATGAGAGTTGGCTACAAGAGACTGATAAAACTAAGTTCAACTAATGTTCTGGACAATGGGCCCAAAAATGATTAGGCCTCTGTTTCTTTTAGTATTTTGAATCAAGTGGCTCACGCATTAAGCACTTACTAATATATGTGGGCGAAGGAATTCGTGCCAGCAACCAGTGAATTCATTGAAAATTATTGACCAACCAACAGAAAATTACCAATGCAAAAGACACTTAAGGCCTTGTTTGGGTAACAAGGTATTCTCAAATATTTCTTTCCCAAATATCACTTAAACACAAAACATTTTTCAATTTCAAATATTCAATCTTTTCATCTAATTATTACCTAATCATAATCCAAACACAAAACCCAATACAACTCTCCCAAACTTCCAAACAAAACACAAAAAATAATACAACTTTTTCAAATTTCAAAACAAAAATAATATTAAAAAATAATATTCAAACAGTTTTATAACATTATAATATTTCTATTCAACTTTTTCTCCCATTTCTCAAAATCCAATAAAACATTTTAATTCAAACCATTTCACTATTATTTACAAACCATTTCACTACTATTTTGAGATATTCTCCAAATGAGCCAATTGGGGGTCAACTACGAAATTCCTTTGTTGCAATCAAAGGTCATATTCGTTGCAAAACTCTGCCAATCATGTTGTTCAACAGTCTATTTCTACACTCATTGTTATTCTCCACCTAGCCCCAATCACTCGTTTTGATCGGACCAGTCTTTTGCAATAGTGATCATAAATTTTTTATCCTCCAGTCTCTGTTTAGTCGTGCCAAACATGAAAAGCAGAAGAAAGCAATGGTTTTAGATGATCAGGGGAGATATTAGTGAGCTGAAATACATATCTGATATACAAAAATGTTGAAACAAAAAGAAGAGATGTTACATTTAGGTACCAATGCTCTGCACTTACAAGTGGAAGGGATACATTGGATATTAGAAAGAAGCTTAAAGAGGCATATAAAAGGAGTAAATGCAGTTAGAATTGAATAAAAGGAGAACTAGAGTCATGGATCCTCCTGCTCACATTAAGAATGAGAATCAAATATCTTTAATTGAACATCAAGCAATCAAGAAAAAGTGGATGAAGTTTCTGAACTAATAATAGATGATACTTTCAAGGCGTTACAAGGTGAAAAGGTGTTCTTGTAGGGTTGTGAAACTGTACAAAATAAAATTATAGCTATTATGTGAAAGCTGCAAGGGAGCCTGTGCTTTTCCATGTTAAGAGAAAGGCCATGTCAATGAAACTTATGGGTGAAAAAGTGTAGTTCAGGTCAAGCAAAAGGTGTTCTTGTAGGGTTGTGAAACTGTACAAAATAAAATTATAGCTATCATGTTTTTTTTTTATAAGTAAATAATAGCTATTATGTGAAAGCTGCAAGGGAGCCTGTGCTTTTCCATGTTAAGAGAAAGGCCATGTCAATGAAACTTATGGGTGAAAAAATGTAGTTCAGGTCAAGCAAAAGGGGGTTGTTTTGATGTCTTAATGTTCAAACATGCTTGTCTAGTAGATTTGTTTTTAATTATTATTATTATTAGTCTGTCTTTAAGAGTAAAATAAGATAATATATATTGAAAATGACGAAATAAGAAAAATATTTCTCAAAAACCACGGTACACATATAACAAGTATAGTTCCAGCAGTAGATAGAGGAAGCACCACAGAAATTCAGCAAGAAGCAAAAATCATGATAAGCATGAGGAGCTCTGAATACCATTAGAACCGTAGTTACCTTCTACAAAAACGAAAGTGGAATACCAAAAGCTACCAAGTCAGGAATGCCAATATAATAACAACATTGAAAAGGAAAAGCCACCACTTTTCTGGAAATAAGAGATTCCTTGAATCCCTAAACTGGGAAAGACATTCTAAAAATTA
The DNA here is from genome assembly GCA_011037825.1 of Carya cathayensis. Lineage (NCBI taxonomy): Eukaryota > Viridiplantae > Streptophyta > Magnoliopsida > Fagales > Juglandaceae > Carya > Carya cathayensis. The sequence goes on along the minus strand of QGSO01000142.1, from coordinate 36,230 downwards.
ATTGTTATGATAAGTACATTCTAAATATTAATTTTTTACATGTCATTTTTTTCTAAATGGTCTATAAGCTAGAAATATGGCATCAATTTCACATAACCTAGCCCTCAACTCTCCCAGCTACCCTCGGTCTCTATCTTGATAATAACATCAACCACTAAACTTTAAACTACCAAAAAACCTTTGCAATCATCAAGCATGAAACCAGGAAATCAGTATAAATGGTTGTGCTCCACACAATATGAAGAAGCACATGTTTGGCAAAGCATGAACGTCAACTTCCAAATCAAAAAAGAGAAAGCAGAAATTGAAACTCTATTTTAAAGCAAAATTCCTACTCATCAAGTTATTGAACGGCGTAACATAAATAACATCCAGATAGAGAGATTTGTGTTATAAAAAATACCCTGAACAAGAAAAGAAAAATAAAAGTAGCCAACATATTAAGATCAGACGGTAGCCAATGTATTAAGACTCATCAAGATGATAAATTCATAAAAGTTCAGCTAACAAGCACCATGGTCATCTCACCTCACTTGAAAGTGAAGAACTATGCACGCAAGAGCCAGTGCAGAAAAATAGCATCAATGAAATTCCAGCAAACAGATAAATGCGTAATTGAACACAGCACCAAGTTTCCATGGAGCAACTGAAACAGAAAAAGAAGAGGACCTATAAACATCATCGTCCATTCTCTAGAGAGTTAAAAAGCATCGTTACATTTTACAAACTATTAATATCCATCAAGAATAGACCTCGATCTTTTATCATGTATGGCAACAACCGCTAAAAAAGATTACTATATACTATAGAATAAATTTTAATTCCTTGTGCCAATGGCCTTCGACCACACTGGCATCAAGCCTTGTTTTTCAACTTGAGAGCTGGGGTTCAACTCCCCCTCCCCCATTGTGTGGCAAAAGATTTTGATCCCTTGCCACCAACAAAAGTTGGAACAAGAAAAACCGAATTAGCGATACATGGTGAAATTTAGTTTCTATGTAACTTTGTTTTGTGAGAGAAAAAATTTTACAACATATTGATGAAAACTTTTGTGAGCCAAATAGTTAACCAATATTTGCATACTCCTAATTAACATTTAGAAACTAAAATTATGATACTTCCTGATGCAGCAGAACCCAACAAAATGTATAAGGGGCGATCAGGGACCTTAAAATCCCTTTGCGTATTGATTCCAATGGGTCCTAAAGATCATGGAAACAACTCAATGATTCACTGCTAGAGTAAAAAATCACATTCTCCAAAGCCTATGCCAGATTTAGCACTATGTTAGAAAGAACTTTTTGAATGAATATTTACAAAAATAAAAACATTTTCGGAGAAAACAAAAGGAACTCAATAGGCAGCGAGAGAGAGAGAGAGAGAGAGAGAGAGAGAGAGAGAGAGAGAGAGAGAGACTTACCAGTGACGGGCGGCAGCGGTGCAGCACAGTGACGAGCTGGACGGCATGAAGAGGCAAATGGAATCAAAGGGGAAAGAGAGGGCATGGGGGTGGGGGGGCCGTGGACGGGGAAGGAGAAATTTGGATCACCTCAGTGGAATGAAATCCTTAACCTCATGGGGTTCAAGGGCTCGTTCCGGACTTGGGACTAGGAGCCAGGAGGTTGAAAGAAACGACCGACCATAGATTTCGATACAACCTCATTCGTTTTAAAATAATAAGAAGAGACGAATAAATAAAATATTATTAAAAAATATATTTTAATATTATTTTTATTTTAAAATTTTTAAAAAAATTTAATTGTTTATTATATTTTAAATAAAAATTTAAAAATATTATAATAATTAAATGAGATGAATTAAAAAGAATTATAAAAACAAATAAAATCGTAAAAGTTTCCGTATTCTGTAGAGCCATTAGAGAAAAAGAAATACTTTAAATATAAACAAATTTTATAAAATTAAATTCATAAATTGTGTCTTGATATTATAGATTAGATTATAAAATTATTTTTATTATAAAATCAATCTAATGTATTATATGAAATTATGTTAGTTTGAATATTTATTTTGTAAAATCTCTTTATATCCGTAGCACTTCTTATAAACATAAAAAATAATAATTTTTTTTATATTGTTTTAAAATAGAGTTTCCTTTTTTAACAAAGATTCTCTCCTAGACTAATATATTTGAAATTTATATAAATCATTACTTTTTTATTTTTTTTAATAATGTAGCACTATAGAAAAGTAACTTTTTAGACATTTTTTTTTATTTTTTCAAACAGTTTGCACAGCCAAAATTCGTACAAATTATTTATTTTCAAAATTAGGCTAAACATCAGGTGTATTTCATCCTCTAGATAATGCTAGTGTGACTACTAAATATGCCCATCAAATGTATACAGTAGTGCAAATGATTTTTTATTTTTATGTTTTCTTAATCATTTTTAAACATCCTTAACCATTAAGAAAAAAATAAAAAATATATATAAATTCACTAATAGTCATTTTATTAATTATTAAAAAAATAAAAAAATATGAATTGGCACATTTGATAGGTATATTTGGTAGTTATACCGTCATTTTCCTTCATCCTTTTGTACATGCCCGAATGCCTTTTTTGTTTCACTTCCAGCATACATGAAGTTTTCATCAAGCATCCCTTAAGGCCTCGTTTGGATTGGGAGGTAATCTCACTTTATCTCATCTCATCTTATCTCATCATTATAATTTTTTTAAATTCTCACACAAAATATAATAAATAATTCAACTTTTTCAAATCTCAAAACAATAATAATAATATTTTATTTAACTTTTATCTTTTATCTAAAACTATCTTATCTCATCTCTAAATCTCATCTCATTTCATCTAAATAGTTGTCATCCAATACTATTTAACTTGTCTACCACCCTCCTTGTTTTTTGGGGAGGGGGAGTGGGGGGTCAAAGCATTTGTCCACATATGGCTGGAGTGTTACTGATTTGGGTGCCATGAGATGAGACCCGAGCTAGGCCCAAGCCCACTCAAAACTTTCACATCTGTCCAACCCAAATTATATATACATATATATATCTAAAAAACAATTTTTTTTAATAAAATACATTGTTTTATCTTAGGAATGATCTATTTTAATAAAATGACATCATTTTATTATATGTTTTATTTTAAAATCCCCCTTGTGGGGGCTCTCTCCCTCTCTTTCCTCTCCAAGGATCTAATAAGTCTGGTTTGGTTCGATTTTGAATATATTTTATAAACGAACCGATATAAAACCAGTTTTGAAAATTTAAAAACCGATACGAACCAATTGGTCACCAAAACTTTCGATTTTTCCAGTTTCGGTCTGATTCGGTTTAACCAATTTTTTCACCCTTTACTAGTGTCTAATTTTTTTTTTCATACTAGACTTATATTATAGTGTGTAATTACATATTATTATACTAGTGTTTAACTTATTTCTATATTTTGATTATGTATGGTTAGTATTATAATACTATAATGTTTACATATACTAAACTATTAGTATATTTATAGGATAGTATAAATATATTATTTTATAATTAATATATTTTATAATAATTAACACATACTATATAATCTAGTATAATCTATATACTATTATATATATATTATAATCTATATACTAGTCAATACACTATATAGTATAATCTATTTACTATATATCTATATAAAATATACCATATACTATATATATACATACTATATATCTACCATATAGTTTGTTATAAGATTTAAATTTCATATTAAATTAATTAGCATATAATATAAAAAATATTTTATATAGAATATAATAAATTAAAATATATATATTTCGGGCCGGTTTGGTTCAAACCAGTTCTCAAAACATGAAAATTGAAATCGAACCAAGTTTGATTCTGACTGATTACCAATCAGACTGAATCTACCGGATTTTCAATTTTTTCTCACCCATATTCCTCTCTCAATCCCTCTTCCTCAATTTCGCCCTGTGGTCGCTATCGCCCCTACCCTCGCTTAGTTGCAGTGTCTCTCACCATCATCCCTGACTCCCTAACCCTAAGTACCTCTCTATGGAAGACTATCGAGGTGGTGGGTGAATGGCTCTGGAGGCCAATCCACCCCTCGGCAACAGGAAGGGGGCACCTGCTAATTGGGGGTGGGGCTGACGGCCCCTCGTTCAGGAGGTGTGGGTAGCACTTCTGATTTAGGTTACATTTGGTAAATAAGATTAAATGAAAATTTCTCAAAATTTCTCACAATTCACTTACCAAACATCACTCGAATTCAAAACATTTTTCAATTTCAAATCTTGAATTTTTCATTTAATCATTACAACTTTTACACTTAAAAAAAACACAAAAATCAATACAATATTTTCAAATAATAATAATATTAAAAAGATTATATTTCAACAAGTTTTTAACTTTATAATATTTTTATTCAACTTTTTCTCTATCATTTTAAAAAACCTAATAAAATATTTTAACTCCAACAATTTCACTACATACCATTAAACTATTATTCACAAAACTTTGAGATATTTCAAGTGTCCAAACAAGCCCTTAGTATTCGATTGTTTTTATGGGTTGCAACTGGGTTCAAGTGTCATATTGAACTAGTGTCATATTGAACTAGATTAAGGTTAAGAGTGTGCAAATCTCATCTAATATTTTGTAAAAGAAGGAAACCCAATATAAAAAAAAACATATTTTTGTATGTGGATTTTTTTTTTTTTAAAGAGTTTATACGAGACTTATATGTTCTAAGCATATATAAATTGTTTTTCTTCTCGTATACACATATCCCTATGAAAGGTATAGAAGCTCCTAGGATTGTTTGCTAACATTGATTCTTTTGTATAGATTAAGAGACCAATATTGTTGTTATTTTTACTTTTTAGGAAGAAAGATTTTATGGGGAGTGCGTAGATTGAGTAGTTTGGTTGGTGGGCAAGGCTCTTCACACAAGTCCTGTATATTTAAAACAAAAAAATCAAGTTTCATGAGGGATGTAAGAAAAAATTGAAAAACCGAGCAAACCAAATCAATTGATTTCAATTCCTAAAAATCAAAATCGATTAAAAAAAATTGGTGCCCATTTTTAGGATTTAAAAACCGAATTGGACCGAACCGAACGGGAATTGTAATGCCCCATACCTAGATGGTCAAAGAGTTAGGTCATGTAACTTAAAATCACATCCGAACGATACATGTTAAACTCTGAAGGTTCTAGATCACAAAACTCATTTGTTCAAACCAAATATGGATGTTCCTCTACACAAGACCATCAATGAATTACTCCAACATAATTAACTAAGAACACTACCAAGTCTTAGTATCAACACCAATATCCCAAAGTAATACCAAAAAAATGACTAATTTCTTGAATAATATCCTTTTATAGACTCTAGGAACCTTTGACAATTCTACTATGTTCAACTAATCCCACCCATTCTTTCTATTCTTGATTCTTGGCTTAACATCCAAATCATCTGAAAAATAGTGAAGATAATTGAGTAAACTATCAACAACTCAATAAGCAGTAAGTAATAAGCCTATAATAGTGTGTAAACGTAAGCCAATTACATAATGCAAAAATAGAGAGTTCTCAAAATATGGTAGTGGTATTTTTAGAAATCTATCGTTACAGCAATACTATATAAAAGACCATAGGCACAAGCATAACTAAAATATCATTATAAACAAAAATAAAGGCCATGTTTACCCCCGTGGTAGGGCTGTCTGCAGTTAACCAAGTAGAACATATCATTGTTTCGTCACTAAGGTGATGCAATCAAAACATAGGCCATGTTTACCCCCATGGTAGGGCTGTGCACTTTGTCAAGCAGAACATAAACCACTTTATCACAAAAATAATTACACTCAAAACAAAAACTACTATTATATCCCGTGGCAAGACCAAATGCCACTATTATATCCCGTAGTAGGGCCATAAATTAGAGTATAACAGAATCTATACCTCATCATATCACAACAAAATACAGAGCAGATAAATATTACATAATCAAATAAAAGTTTTAGACTTCATATTCACATTTTATGCAGTAGAGAAATGGAGTGCCAAAAATGCTCATGTCTGCACCAATCATGACAAAATATTTTTCTTTTCTTATTGGGATACGATGAGTAATTCAGAAAAATGACTGAGGTTGTTTCCAATGTTTTATTTCCAAAATAGCAACTTTTTTTCATAAAATCAACCACAAACTACTTTTAGGCAAAGTCTAATATAGGAGCACCGTGTACTTGACTTTTGCAGAGTACCATCTAAGGCTAGAACCCAAACCATAACAGTATCACAACCTAATCTAGAAAAATATTGCTAACATATTAATGACTTATACTGACACAAAACCAACCTAACTAACAACATTCTACAATCCAAACTATAGCTAAATAAAAGCCCAATAAATAGAATAGTTTGTCATAGTGCCTTGGTTTTATAATGGCTCAGATACAACATCCACACACTACTCCACCAATAGATTAACTCTACCTCGTTGGATTCACTTAAATTTCATTCCAATCACACATCATATTTACATTCATACCTCCATCAAATGGAAATATCAATCCACATTTTTACGACCATCTCCTCCTTCGTCCATGACATGACAAACATGTATTCTCCAAACATCAACCAACCACAATAACAAAACCAACAACACATTCAATCCACTACACCCTCCAGGAATAATCTAATTAATCAACAAACCCTAATTGACCACAATTGAAATAGCAAATACACTGGTAAAGAGGATACCTCACTATGCTTGAAGCAGTGTTTGGTTGGACTTAGTGATGGAATGGCGTGAATTTAATGGTGTCGTGTGGCTTGGCCCATGGCACGAAAACCTCCATTGGTTGCTATGCAGGCTTAGCAAGGGGAGAGAGAGAGAGAGAGAGAGAGAGAGAGAGAGAGAGAGAGAGCGAGCACAAGAAACACTTGCCAGAGACAAAATGGGGTTGGGCGGCAAGGTGAAGCAAGGAGCTCCATGCAACAAAGGAGCTTGGTTGACGGCACAATAAGAGGGAGCGGATTGAAGGGAGAAGGTTAAGAATGAAGAGAGGCATAGAAAAAGAAGAGGCAGTCAACACTGGAGTACTTACCACCTATTGATGACCAACGGAGACATGGTACAAGGACAGATGGCGTTGACTGCTATGTAAAAACAGAGAGAGAGAGAGAGAGAGAGAGAGAGAGAGAGAGAGAGAGAGAGAGAGAGAGAGAGAGGCATGACACTAACCTGTTATGAACTCACTAGGTAGAACTCGCCCTTGAAAACTGGCTTATAAAGGAAGGGTGCCTAGGGGCTTATAAATTGCCCACCAATCCCATACTTAGTCGATGTGGGGTAGTAACAACCACCACACTCCACAGCCGACGTCCACGGCGGTCCAACCGCTCACACGAGCTGGCTGTGCACTAGGTCTTTTCTAGCCTCGGATGAACATTGCCATGCTGGCATCACCCCTCGTGCCGTATGATTGCAACTGTTGCAAAATGGCCTTAGAACTGTGGGGTTTCTCTGATACCATTTGTTATGAACCCATTAGGTAGAACTCACCCTTGAAAACTAGCTTATAAACCACCCTAAGGGCTTATAAACCACCAACCAATCACATACTTAGTCGATGTGGGATCGTAATATAACCTAGACTGACGGAGAGGGGTTGGCGCGATGGGGAGTGGCAAATCACAGTGGAGAGACAGAAACAGGCATAAAGGAGGAGGGGCGTGTAACAGCCCGCTAAAATTATCAGTTTTGGATTCTTTCCCGACAGCAATCACATCTCTCTCGTCTTAACCCTCTATCTTTAGTTATTTATGTTTAACATAGTTGATTTGGTTGGCTGTAGACTTTGTAGTTAGTGTTTGTGGAGTTCGCTGCGTAGTTGTGAAACGAAGTGTGGTTGTGAAGTGTTAGGCTTGATTTTGTAGTTTTGTGGACTGTGCTGTGAAGTATAGGCGTGAGATGGATGCCGTAGATGTGATACGGCGGGTTGTGTGAAGAGAATACGCGTGTAGCGTATTCTGTGTAATGCAGCGACGCGCCGCGCGACATGCGCTGTAGTGATGTGGGTCGTAGAAGGAAGGGAGTACGCATGTAGTGTACTCCGTGTGGTATGGCGATGCATCGTGTGATGTGCATCGTGTTGATGAGTGTTGTAGCGAAGGAAGTACGCGTAGCGCGTACTCCGTGTCGCGTAGCGATGCACCGTGAGACGTGTATCGCAGTGATGGGTTTTGTAGTGTGAATGGAAGAGAGTTCACGTGAGTGTACTCTGTACTAAGTCGTGATACACCGGATGGCGTGTCACGAAGGGTTGAATGGCGTAGCAGAGAAGTGTGGAGCGTATGGTGTAATGTTGGGAAACTGTATGACAGTGTCCCGAAGCAGTGATGATATGGATTATAGTCCGGGATGACTGGTGTCATCTTGTGGTTGACTATGGCTAAGAGTATATGGATTGAGAAATGAGTTGTTTGTTTGGTTGTTATTGATAATTTTAATGAACTTGTTTTAGTGCAAAGGCTTTCTGAAGTCAATTTATCTCTTCCGAGTATAGTGAAACCTCAAGTTGGCCGTGGTGTTGCAAGTGCTTACAATATGGCAATTGAGTTCAGAAGTGAAAATCTTAAGGACTTGAGTGTTCCTCTTCCAGCTGTTGTGCAGTTCCTCGTGTCTCGCGCTCTATTCTCATAGAACGCGACGATCGAGGTAAGTTAGCCTCTAACTTACTATCAGTTTATTGTGTATGTGTGATGGGTAAGAGAACTACAATTTATGTATGTATGTTATCGTATATGCCATGTCATGCTATGTCATTACATGTTTATCTGTTACGTATGATTTAATCTCTCATGAATAATTATCTGTTATATAATCTTTTCTGTCATACAATGATGTATGTTATAAGTATGCCATGTTAAGTATGCCATATGATACATGTATGCCATGAAATGTTTATGATTAAATCATATTATGCCATTTACAAGTATACGCCATGTTAGAAAAGTATATGATATTAAATAATATCACATGCATTAAGAAAGATAAGACATGTTATGTTATAATAATGCGTGGGGCCACAACAACTGTGGAGTACGTATTATATTTATGTTATTTATAATGCGTGGGGCCACAACAACTGTGGAGTACGTATTATATTTTATGTTATTTATAATGCGTGGGGCCACAACAACTGTGGAGTACGTATTATATTTTATGTTACTTATAATGCGTGGGGCCACAACAACTGTGGAGTACGTATTATATTTATGTTACTTATAATGCGTGGGGCCACAACAACTGTGGAGTACGTATTATATTTATGTTATGTTATTTATAATGCGTGGGGCCACAACAACTGTGGAGTACGTATTATATTTTATGTTATGTTACTTATAATGCGTGGGGCCACAACAACTGTGGAGTACGTATTATATTTATGTTACTTATAATGCGTGGGGCCACAACAACTGTGGAGTACGTATTATATTTATGTTATGTTACTTATAATGCGTGGGGCCACAACAACTGTGGAGTACGTATTATATTTATGTTATGTTATTTATAATGCGTGGGGCCACAACAACTGTGGAGTACGTATTATATCTTATGTTATGTTACTTATAATGCGTGGGGCCACAACAACTGTGGAGTACGTATTATATTTATGTTACTTATAATGCGTGGGGCCACAACAACTGTGGAGTACGTATTATATTTATGTTATGTTACTTATAATGCGTGGGGCCACAACAACTGTGGAGTACGTATTATATTTATGTTATGTTATTTATAATGCGTGGGGCCACAACAACTGTGGAGTACGTATTATATCTTATGTTATGTTACTTATAATGCGTGGGGCCACAACAACTGTGGAGTACGTATTATATTTATGTTACTTATAATGCGTGGGGCCACAACAACTGTGGAGTACGTATTATATTTATGTTATGTTACTTATAATGCGTGGGGCCACAACAACTGTGGAGTACGTATTATATTTATGTTATGTTATTTATAATGCGTGGGGCCACAACAACTGTGGAGTACGTATTATATCTTATGTTATGTTACTTATAATGCGTGGGGCCACAACAACTGTGGAGTACGTATTATATTTATGTTACTTATAATGCGTGGGGCCACAACAACTGTGGAGTACGTATTATATTTATGTTATGTTACTTATAATGCGTGGGGCCACAACAACTGTGGAGTACGTATTATATTTATGTTACTTATAATGCGTGGGGCCACAACAACTGTGGAGTACGTATTATATTTTATGTTACATGAAGTATGGGGCCACAACAACTGTGGAGCATACACTACATGAGACACAGCAATTGTGACATGTAGAATACGTGGGGCCACAACAACTGTGGAGTACGTATTATATTTTATGTTATGTGAATTCATGGGGCCACAACAACTGTGGAGCATGAAGTATGGGGCCACAACAACTGTGGAGCATACACTACATGAGACACAGCAATTGTGACATGTAGAATACGTGGGGCCACAACAACTGTGGAGTACGTATTATGTTTTATGTTACTTGAATACGTGGGGCCACAACAACTGTGGAGTACGTATTAATGCACGTTATTAATCAAGACAATTAAATAAGATTCCAAGTTTATGTTAAGTCAAGTTTCAGATCAAGTTCATGTTATGTTATGCTCACGTACATGTTATGTTCATGTTCATGTTATGTTCCAAGTTCATGTTCACATCATGTTATGTTCACGTTTATGATACGTTCAAGCTCACGTTCATGTTATGTTATGTTCATGTCCATGTTATGTTTCACGTTCATGTTATGTTGATTGTTCATGTTATGTTTTAAGCTTAAGTTCATGCCATGTTAAGTCAAGTTCAGTTCACGCTTAAGTTCTGGTTAAGTCATGCTATATGTCAAGTTATACTATGTTTATGTATGACTATAATTATGCATTTATGCTTTTACTGCCATGCATGCATTTTTAACCTGTGTATAAGTTTTATGTTAACTTACTGAGATTTGTAATCAAATCTCACTGTGGTAGTCCCAACTACCATTCCCCCCGAATGGTAGATCTTGTTACAGGACCCAAAGGAGAATTGGAATCTGACCAACTGAATACGGTCGACTAGGCCACGGTGCGATGTTGATGATGGTATAGTATTTAACTTAGGTTAATACTTGTACTTTTGGAGTTGTATCTCAAGTATTCTTTTGATCACAACCATTTTAGACTAGTGTGGTGATCACGGCTTTTTAGTATGCCTTTATGTATGAATTATGTTTCAAGTATTTGGGATATATTTAGTTGGTGCATAGTATTGCTAAAGAAAAAGATTATCCGCTGCGAATATTGCATAATGTTAGATGCATGTTAGGAACATTGCATCTTATATGTCATGAACGGGGGCAGGTAACCTTGTGTTGCATGTCTCGACGCTTCAAATGTCCGTTCAATCCCAAGCGGAATTTGGGGGCGTCACAGGTGGTATCAGAGCAATACGTCTCTGGGTTGTAAATCCACATGTCCTTAGGAAATGCACCAAATACTAGGCTTGAGATTTTAGTCTTCATTAGGCTTGAATTTCTTCGAGATCATGTGCAGAAAAGCGATATAGTAATAGAGTTCACAAACACACATGATCAGTTAGCAGATATTTTCGCAAAACCTTTACCAGAAGATAGATTATATATGATTAGAAGAGAAATAGGTATGAAGCATGTTACGAATATCTCTTAAAGGATAAAACCAGAGTTCATAAATATAAAGAGATATTTTTTTTAATAAAATGCTTCTACATAAACTTGAGGTTCTTAGCCTCATGTTGGAGACGCTCACTCTCTTCATACAATATCATATCATCCCTATTCATGGGAGCTGGCAAGCGGAATGAAGAATCCAGTAGAGTTTTCAGCTGTTTATTCTGCTGCCGAAGGATTCCTTCCCTGGTGTGAGACTCTTGAACAATTCGTTGAAGTACAACAATTTGTTCTTTAAGCCTTTCAACCTCTTGGTTTTTGGCTTGTACCCGCTGGGAAAAAGCAATTATAGAAGATGAGTAGCGAGTCCCAAGACTCACCAAGTCGTAGACAGCATCGGAGTCTGACTTATTAGCCATACTAGTATTTTCTTGCTGCAGCATGGCACCTATGGCAGCTGCAGAAAGGACAGGAGGTTGAGGTGCTGAATACCTCATGGATGGATCTAGGGAAATGTTAGAAGATTGAGCCATTGAGAAAAGAACTGAAAACTTAAGGCGAGAATGTTGAAGGAATGCAGAGGAGTTATAGAGATGAGAATAAGTTTTGATGCATATTGGATTGAGTTGAAGACTGACTTTATAGAGATAACATAAAGAAGAAGACAAACTAGTTTCTCTTCAAATCTTATTTAGTCAAAAGAAATACAAGATATGCTGGACACGCTTTGTCAAAAGTTTCTTACTAAGCCAGCTAGATTAACAGTAGTTTGTCCCTATTTCTCTAGAAAACGATGAACCTCTGCTGTTATCTGCCGATGTTGACCCTGTATCTGAATCCTTTCTCGTTCCAGCTCTTCTATTCGTGGTTGCAGATCATGAGCATACCAATCTGCAAATTTCTTCAACTCTTGGTTTTCTTGCTGTAGCCTTTTATTTTCTCTATCCTTATTAGCAAGCTTCTGTTGTAACTCAGATATTTGGATGTTAAGATGATCAATCTCACTTACCCTCGCCAGTAACCTCCGAGACATGATCGTAACAGAGGCAGCATATTGACTACTGAGCTTCCATGATTCTGTAATAATCTCAGAATCAGTCCTACTAGAAGAACAGTTCGCTGCTCCTATCGTAGTATTGACGACCTCAGGAGAGAAGATTGATGGTTGATGCGTCAAGGGTTCCTGATTCAAGTCTGGAACATTAGTGGAAGAGTTTTGCCCAGCCATTATTTTGTTATGGAAAAACAAAACACAGGTCAAGAAGCGATGTTTTTTCTTTCCGATGGATGAAGATGATCCTGTTTCTTTATAGAAACTCAAAGCCTTCAATCACGGTTGTCATCAACATCAGGCGTTTGTTCAAATCACTAGCCGTATTAAATTCATAGAGTAGGCCCCGAGACTTTGCAGCACTTGTCGGGTCACGGACGGTTCTTTTTTTTTCAAACTATCTACAGTGTTTTAAGCGTGTTTTATGTTTGTACTTGCGTCGATTTCGAGGACGAAATCTTTTTTTTAGGAGGGGAGGATGTAACAGCCCGCTAGAAATTCAATGGTGGAATTTCTATAGACATTAGAAATCTCGTGAAAACCCCATAAGTTTTTACGAATCGGCTAATCGCATAAGTTCTAGTATGTCAACATAATTAGTTTTATCACTCACTATGGTGCCAGAAATGTGATTTTATTTGTTTGAGGTAGTTAGAAGTGTCAGATTACGTTATAGTTTACGCCACTAGACTCAGTTGAATATTTAGGATTTTTCAGTACTAAGTTTATTATGCACTTTTTCGGAGTGAATAGTAACCTCGATAAGCGTACTAAGTGCAGTGGTTTCAAAATCACAGTGTGAAATGTCCAAATTAGGTTAGAGAAGTTTTATTTGGACACTTGGCAAGATCTTAACCACACATAATGAATAGTATTAGATACTTGGCACAAAGAGAAACCATTAGATGGATTTGTGAAGGAAATCAATGTGTGAGATCATGCCACCTAAGCAAAACAGTTTTTTTTCATCTGATCAACCAAATTGAGTTAGATGAAGAGGGTTTCAACCCTAGTAAAACCCTAAATGGTTGGAATCCTTTTGAAACCCCAAAAACTTGGTTGAAACCGAAACCCTAAACGGTTTCCCCAAACCCTAAAGTTGGCATTCAAACCCTTTTTGATCCAATTTCTAGTATTGTGTTTAATCACTTGATTAAATCACTTTCACATGCTATTAATTTCTCAAATTCCTATTATGACATCTTTATCCAACATTTTAAACCTTAGAAATTTGATTGGGCCAAGAAAAATTGGATTTGGGCTTGATAGCATCTCAAACCCTAACCAAACCCCCTTTAAACCCCAAATTGAAGCCCACTTGGTTGAGGCCCACTAAGGCCCACTAAAGCCCACGAATTTTGGCCACCTTGGCATAGCTTCTTGGAGAAATTTCCTCCCCCACTTGGCAGACCATTCATTGCATCAAGTTGCACTCATTAATATGGAGGAACCCACCCCATCAAGTCCCATGTCTCATAGCCTTTGTAAGTTGTCTTTTGCCCCCCACTATCCTCTACATTATGTCACATGTCTACACCTCCACTCAATGATCATTAAGGTCCAAATATTCTCCCTACAGAAGTCTTGAGTCGTGCAAGACACACTTACTTCACTTTAATCATTTCTTCACCCCGTTCTTAGAGAGAAACCCAAAAGAGCTCTCTCGGGCAGATTTCTGGGTCTTTTTGCGTGGAGTTTTTCGACCCTTTGTAAGTATTTTCACACGATGACTCCTTCATAAAAGTTGTTCCTCTTTGAGTCTAGTTTCCGTAGATGTATTTTTCGTATCATTCCATGGTCATTTGGTCGGTCAAAAGTATTTTTAACCATGGAAAGGTCATTCTGGGCGTGAATCTGGAGAGTGTGTTATGTTTTGGAGTTTTTGACCAAGCTAATGGATATATCTTGGTCCGAAAATTTTATGGAGTGTTCTTAGAATGTGTTTAAGAGTTTTCATTGAGGTTTTGTTGCATGAATAAAGATTTTGATGATAGATTTTATTAGATCTAGAAACATGAAAACTGGAAGTGACAAAACAGTTTTTATTTGGATAAAGTTTGAATATTTTGAGGTTTGATCTTACTCTAAAGGCTTTGATATTTTTATATGATGATCCTAAGTCTCTTATTTTCATGTTAGGATGTTATTTTGGAGATATTTAGTATTAGTTTCAAAGATATGATTTTTCTATGCAAGAGAATTTCGGTTAGGCCTAAGATTTGATGTTTTTAGGTTAGATCCATGTTTTATTGGGTTTTAGCCATGTGATTTTAATTTTGATGGTTGGATATTCTTTAGGACACGTTTTTAAACCATGTGATACTTTATTTCAAAGATCTCACCTTCTTAAGCCATTGATCAAGAGATTTATCAAAGCTAGTTAAGAAAAAGTTTCTGTTTTTGGACTAAGTGTAAAATCAAAAACTCCAAGTGTTATTTTTGTGATTTTGGTGACTTTAGTTTGATGATTTAAAGCATGGTTTATCTGAGGATGATGTTATGAATATGTTAGAAGTAAGATTAGATTTTTTGGAATTCTTGGAGATGTTTTGATTTAAGGACAAAGCTTGTGATTCAAGTGTTTTGATCTTTTTACAAAAAAGTTTGGTGTTGATTATTAGCTTTTTCTAAATGGATGTTTCAAGTATGGTTTTAAACTTAGGATTGGAAGATGTTTGTTGTAAAATTTTGGTTTAAGCATGAGTTTTGAAGTTGGAAGGAATTGTAACAAAAATCAAGAGAAATGGCCTATGGATGTTTCGGCCATAGTGTGTTTTCCATAGTGTTGTTTTGTTTTAAATTTTTTTCTGAGTTGATATTTGAGTTTAGAACAAAATTTACATGAGGAATGTAAATTTTGGAAATTTTTGGAGTTAGGATATGAAATCCTTAAGTTATGGGTAAAATGGTCGTTTTCCCACATGTAGAGGGTAAAATGATAATTTTACTCTAAGATAACTTGTTTCCATGTTTCTAATTGTTAGTAATTAAATTTCTAACTTTTAGAATGACCTTTTACAGTTTCTCGTATATCGCACTTTATTCTCGTAGAACGTGACAATCGAGGTAAGTTAGCCTCTAACTTACTATCAGTTTATTGTGTATGTGTGATGGGTAAGAGAACTACAATTTATGTATGTATGTTATCGTATATGCCATGTCATGCTATGTCATTACATGTTTATCTGCTACGTATGATTTAATCTCTCATGAATAATTATCTGTTACATAATCTTTTCTATCATACAATGATGTATGTTATAAGTATGCCATGTTAAGTATGCCATGAAATGTTATGATTAAATCATATTGTGTCATTTACAAGTATACGCCATGTTAGAAAAGTATATGATATTAATTAATATCTCATGCATTAAGAAAGATAAGACATGTTATGTTACGTATAATACGTGGGGCCACAACAACTGTGGAGTACGTATTATATTTTATGTTACGTGAATACGTGGGGCCACAACAACTGTGGAGTACGTATTATATTTAATGTTACGTATATACGTGGGGCCACAACAACTGTGGAGTACGTATTATATTTTTATGTTACGTGTATACGTGGGGCCACAACAACTGTGGAGTACGTATTATTTTTTATGTTACGTGTATACGTGGGGCCACAACAACTGTGGAGTACGTATTATATTTTATGTTACGTGTATACGTGGGGCCACAACAACTGTGGAGTACGTATTATATTTTATGTTACGTGTATACGTGGGGCCACAACAACTGTGGAGTACGTATTATATTTTATGTTACGTGTATACGTGGGGCCACAACAACTGTGGAGTACGTATTATATTTTATGTTACGTGTATACGTGGGGCCACAACAACTGTGGAGTACGTATTATATTTTATGTTACGTGTATACGTGGGGCCACAACAACTGTGGAGTACGTATTATATTTTATGTTACGTGTATACGTGGGGCCACAACAACTGTGGAGTACGTATTATATTTTATGTTACGTGTATACATGGGGCCACAACAACTGTGGAGCATGAAGTATGGGGCCACAACAACTGTGGAGCATACACTACGTGAGACACAGCAATTGTGACACGTAGAATACGTGGGGCCACAACAACTGTGGAGTACGTATTAAGTCAAGTTTCAGATCAAGTGCATGATAAGTCAAGTTTCAGATCAAGTTCATGTTTTGTTATGTACACGTACATGTTATGTTCATGATCAAGTTATGTTCCAAGTTCATGTTCACATCATGTTAAGTTCACGTTTACAGTATGTCTCAAGTTCACGTTTATGTCATGATATGTTCAAGTTTATGTTATTTTCAAGTTCATATTTATGTTATGCATGTTTACGTTCATGCTACATTTCAAGTCCATGTTATGTTTTAAACTCAAGTTCATGTCATGTTAAGTCAAGTTCAGTTCACGTTTAAGTTCTGGTTATGTCATGTTATATGTCAAGTTATGCTATGCTTATGTACGACTTTACTTATGCATTTATGCTTTTACTGCCATGCATGCATCTTTAACCTGTGTGTGAGTTTTATGTTAACTTACTGAGATTTGTAATCAAATCTCACTGTGGTAGTCCCAACTACCATTCCCCCCGAATGGTAGATCTTGTTACAGGACCCAAAGAAGAATTGGAATCTGACCATCTGAATACGGTCATCTAGGCTACGGTGCGATGTTGATGATGGTATAGTATTTAACTTAGGTTAATGCTTGTACTTTTGGAGTTGTATCTCAAGTATTCTTTTGATCACAACCATTTTGGACTAGTGTAGTGATCACGGCTTTTTAGTATGTTTTTATGTATGAAATATGTTTCAAGTATTTGGGATATTTTTAGTTTGGTGCATAGTATTGCTAAAGAAAAAAAAAAATAATCCGCTGCGAATATTGCATAATGCTAGATGCATGTTAGGAACATTGCATCTTATATGTCATGAACGGGGGCAGGTAACCTTGTGTTGCATGTCTCGACGCTTCAAATGTCCGTTCAATCCCAAGCGAAATTTGGGGGCGTCACAGAGCGTGAGGGGTTATCTATGTAGGAGGATAAAAGCAAGGGGGTAGGGTATTGAGTGGTTGGAGGAAGAAAAGAAAGAAGGAAAAATACTCGATGAAACGATGCAATTTGCACCTTTGTGTTTTCTTTTTTCTTTTTTGTTTGTTTGTTTTTTTTTTTTTGGCTGGGTTTTTCTTGTTTAAAACATGGACTTGGCATATAACATGGGCCGGGTCATTACAGAAATATATATTTAATTTTTTTACACTATATAAATTATAAGATTTTTAATTTTTATGCTATATATATTACACATATTATAAAATTAATATAACATGGAATTTTAGTCTTATTGTTTAAACTTACTCTTAAATATAAATATTAATATTAAATTATTAAAGTGTTATTATTTATCCATATATATTAAGTTACAGACTTATATATATAATAGGGTATAAGTGATAATCAAGTGAAGTGCCATTCAAAGATATATCAGTCTAGTCCATGAATATAGCTTATTTACAGGTATACAAAGTTTGTGATTTTGTAGATTACATCATAGACAAAAAATGAGTATAGCAAATCATAAAGTTTTGGAATTTATATAATTAAGAATGATCAAGGAGCTCAACTGCAATGTGAGAAATATCAAAACCAAACATCATGCCAGGATATTTGTTTTCCCATTGCTATAGCCAAATATTTATATTATAACTTTTGTAAATGAGCATTGGCATGTGTAAGTTCAACAAGAAAGAAACATGTAAATTCAAATGGAATATTAGAAAGCTGCAAAAGCAAGACTCACTATGTGCCAAATTAAGAATATTCTCTGCATGAGCACCATCAATATCCTACTCATAAATGACGTCTTAAATAATAATAATAGCACAAACAGATTCCACTCTCAAATATCTTGCTCATATATATATATAGTTGAACTAATAATCATAACTTATTTAGGCATTTAACACATGATTTTGTTCAATGACAATGCAAGACAATAATGGGGTCATAAACAAGGTAGAAAACTCGCAAAACATACAAAGAAAGACTTGTGATAGAAAAGTCTAATAATATACAAAGCCTTGATTCTCTTCTATTACAAATGCAATTCCGTTGAAATCATTTTTTTTAATAAATAGAACCTTTATTAAAAAACCCTCACTAAGGCAGAGGAATAACCATATACAAGCAAGCAAGACTCTAGGACTTATCTACGTAAATAAGGCAATTCGAAATAATCTGTTCGCAAAAGACCCCATAATCTTCCAATACCAACGTCATTCCCGTCAAAATCCATGGTCCTACTTTTCGTACATTCCTTTGCTAAAAAATCAGCTACCATGTTGGCTTCTATATATATATAGTAAATGTGGCAGTTTAGAATCCAGAAAAGATATTGAATTTCTTCCCAAAAGTCCCACATATACTAAAGGTTGCAAGTACTTGATTTGAGCCATCCCACAACTACTTTTGAATCTAACTCAACTAAAAAGTTTTGAAGATCACGCTGCTTTGTCATTCTTAGCCCACCAATAAAGCAAGTCCCTCTGCAACCGAATTAGTTGAGATGCCATAAGAATGCACAAATACCGCCAAAGCATACCACAAGCATCTTGGATAATGCCACCCCACTGGAAGGGCCTGGGTTGCCATTCGATCCGCTGTCAACATTCAACTTTAACCATTCGTCCCTTGGTCGTGACTAATATATGACTTTGGGAGGTTTAGTAATAGTAGGAATAACAAGACAGTTAAGTTCCTTCATCTTCCTTTCATCTCTACTAGACAACCTTGAGAATTGCCAAACTTGCAATGAGATATTCAATAGGAAATATTTTACCACCCGAACCACATTCTCCCAATTTGAAGCCACATCCTCCATACATGCTGCACACCTTGACCTCCAAAGAGCCCAAGTGATTAGGATTCCATTGAAATCATTTAGTGTAACCATCTAGCACAAAAGATAACCCATCAATAAATTACTGACACAAGTCTCCATTCATATTGAATCGATATGCCATTATTACAAGTTAAAGACTACAATTTATCACCAAAATTACACATATTGAAATTACCTCATCAATACTACTTTCCCTTTCTTTAAGCCGCTAACAAGTTGCCCTTAAAAAGGTTATAAGTTACTTGTATTTCATTTGAGCTACAGAGTATCTCTGTCCAACAACAAGCTTACAAAGTTGTAACACAAAATAAAACATTTATAAACAAAATGCCTAATTCTTAACACTACAAAAATCTTCCTATGGTAAGAAGATCAACATTTTCGAAAGAGCTTCCACTTGCAAACACTATATTTTCTCCAGCAATTACAAAAGCTTTAGCAGTAGTGCATTTAGTTGTCATGAAATATACAAAGAGAACATATAAAATGCCATTCAAGAAGATATCTTAGATTTCAAAAATCATAGCAAAGTTTGAAACTATATACCTTTGAGAACAGGTTGTACATATGGAGCCACCACCAGCAATAGAAAAAAGTTGTTTTAGTACCAATTCTAAAAAGCTTATTGAAAAATAAAAAAGAACTCAAACTCAAACATTTCATGCCATTTTTTTATTGCTTATTTAAATAAAACAGAGAGTGAAGAATTACCACCAACAAGTTGTACATATGTGATGAACCACCATAATCAATTGGAAAAAAATGCTTAAGTTGCTAAACTTGTAAGAGGGGGGCTATTTTTAGAAGAAAGAAATTAAGAGATTAAGTTGAACAGATAAATGAGTAATAAAAAATCAAAAGTAACATAAAAAAATATTTACTTTCGGTATCAATGCCTTTTACATGTTCCTCCACTTCCTAAATATTAATTGGTTTATGACCCAACCAAATACCGAACTGTTTTCTATCTCAAAATATTGCTCTAGAGATGCGTCAAATTCTTTAGAGTTCAGATCTTCATCAATAATACTTGAGGAAGTAGCATTAGAACTTCTTTTGGCCAGATTTGATCTTTCACTACTTAGCCCATTAAACTCATGGTATTATTGCTTAATCAAACGATTAACGAGCCCATTAAACTCATGGTATTATTGCTTAATCAAACGATTAACGAGCAATCTCACTTTGGCCTCCATTCTATCTCCATATTCAATCTCTTTGCACTTGTATCGAGGGTATATGACAAAAGCTACATAAACAATCATATTCATCTTATCTGTGCTCCCTCAATATTTATCAAACTTAAGTTTCACATTAGAACTCATCAATTTAGCTTCATCACTCTTAAACATTTTGTTCAAAGTGTGTTCAATTGTACAAAGTTGCTGAAATAGTATTTGAAGTCATGTACAATGAATCGGAGATTTTGAATGTGACATCATAAAAAACTTTTAGAAACTTAATAAATATTCTATCACTTTGCCAATTCTCAGACACAGGCACCAAAAGCTGTGGTTTATCAATATTCATAAGTGCAAAAGTTTTTCATATTCTTTAGCACTGCCCAATATTAGGTATGTTGAGTTTCATCTAGTATGAACATCTAGACACTAATTTTTTCACACTCAATATTCAGCTTCTTTGCACATTTTTTAAACGCATCAACTCTTGCTGATGAAGACCTCACAAACCTTATTGTATTTGTAATATTGGTTACTGCATCATAAATATCTTTTAAATCATCACATACAATGAGATTTAAAATATGTGCAACACATCCCATGTGCATAAACTCACTTCCTAAAATTGTGAACTCCTTATCTTTTATACTCCTTCTCACATGATCAATAGTGATATCATTAGAAGATACATTATCTACAGTGATGATACAAAGTTGGTCAATCTACTAATCCATCATATTGGACTTTAACATCCAAGCAATTTTCTCACCCTTGTGATTAGATATATGACAAAGCATAATGATTTTCTTAGTCAAGACCCAATTTCGATAAATGAAATGGCATGTAACACACATATAACTCATGTTTTGTCCATGATGTCCATATATCGGTGGTCAAACAAACTATTTGACTAATCAACAAAACCTTTAACTTTTACTTCTTCATTTTATAAATTTATACAATCTTTTTGTAAAGTGATCCTGGATGGCAAGGTATATATAGGTTCTAAAGTACCCAGAGGTTCAACAAATGCCTGATGCTCCACAAGCCTAAATGGCAATTCACACTGGATGAAATAATTGGCAATCTTCACGCTTATTTTTTTAGGATTATATTTTTCTAAACGTTGAGAATTAGAACATTTACCATCCATCCTAACACCCGATTCTGATGATGATTTATCCTTCCCAATATTTTTCTCTCTAACGAGAGATTCTTGACAAGAAAATCAAAGGTGATGTATCAATGATGAAATGCCAATTTTATAATGGTATCTGTATAGTCTCAAGTAATAATTGCATCGGGCTTGAGGGTCAATGGGATCAACAGATTTAACCTTTATAAAGTGATCCTATACTAGAGACCGGTTGCTAGTCTTTTTGGCTCTTTTTGCCTTTGGAGGGAGGGATAGTATGAGGATTACAGTATTCATGAGAGAATCCACTAAAATACTAGTGTTTTCCTTCATATCCAATGACATATGAGCCGAACCAGAACCACCAACACCATTGGGTTATGTACCACCAATACTACTACTAAAATTATCATTCATCTATTTTAAAAATAAAAAAAAATAAAGAGAAAAATATAATAAAAATCAAATCAATGGGAAAAAAGAATGATATAAGCAAATCAATAGCAAAAGTGAATGAAATAAACAAATCAATAGCAAAAAAATGATAGAAATCAAATTAAATGAACAACCACTTTAATAAATATATATGTGAATGATAAAACTAAAATGCTCTCTTTTGTTGATAAGAAAATTTGACTAAGTTGCATTGAAATTTATTTGGTAAACCCATGCTGGTGTTAGTGACTACAAGATCAATAAATGATGCAACATGTATTATGAAAAAATCTTAATAAAACAATGATAATAACACTACAGAAAACCTCCATGTATATATATTTGGTCTATGTCTATATATATTGCTAGAACAACAATCTCTCTCTCTCTCTCTCTCTCTCTACATATATATATATATATATATTGCATAACAGCTCCCATGACAATCTTTTTCTTTGAATGAGTAATGATAGACAAATGATCCTTGCATTATTCTTTTCATATCTATATTTTAAAAGAGTATATTTTGATTAAATAATGGGTTTTTTTCTAATTTTTTACGTGACGAAAATTGCAACAAAATGTCAAAATTATAAGAAGTTCCTCTCTAAATGTTGTGCCAATATCATAGATCGATGGTGTGTTTTTTTTTTTCTTTTCCTTGCATGTTCTATCCTAGCTATTATTTTTACTTCTTTTTTTTTTTTTTGTCTATTTTTCATGTTGTATCATACTTTCTCATTCCAGAACACACTTCTTTGGATTTTCCTTCATGCTAGAACACAAGTCCTTTTATGCTTCCTTGAAAAAAATTGTTTGCGTATACACTTTAAGGATGAAGCGTTACGATGATCCAAAAAAAAAAAAAACTAATATTACTTCAAAGGGATTACAATTTAAGCCAACAATTCTTAATATGATCACATCCTAAATCATAAAGGTTAAGTCTCTATTAGATCACGAATGCACCTGCGCTCTTCAATACAATGTTAAAATCTTAAACATTAAAATCTTAAACATTAAAATCAACAAATTTGTTAATAAAAGCCTTAACATAATCTTTTATGAAACCTAGTTTCCTTTAGAAAAATATTTATTTTAACATTTTAGGCATTGTTGAGAATATTCAAAATAGAAACATATAGAGAGAATATCATATTCAAAATTCAATGAACATCATACTCCACAAAAGTATAGTCTATCGTAGTAAAATAATGAGATATGCAAGGGGAAATCTCAGCAAAAACTTGAGTTCCAGTAAAATAATAGCTAATGAAAGACTATAGAAACACTAAAACCTAACCAAACACAAAAATTAGAGAAGTGGGCGGCAAAAAAAAAAAGAACCCAAATCTATGCAAAGTGCATCCTATTTTAAATAGAAAGATAAAAATCCATATACAAACTAACATTTACATTTAGAACTCAGAAAAAGTAGTGAGAAAGAGAGAAACATGTTATGGGTTTTCTGGGTTATGAAAGAAATAAGGAATCAAGTACGACACAAATTTCAACTCAAGAACTGAATCAAGAACGTGATGATTATAGATTTACTTCAAGGGAAATCTTTCCTCCAGAAACTACAACAACATTACACTTTTGAGATATATCTTATTCTATTATTCTAGCTATTTATATATAAATGGTAAGATCAAAATGCACCTTATACTATGATACAAAAACTCCCCATTTTATTAACTTTCCCAAATGACTAAGTCTTTCTTCCTCGATCACAAGCTCCAGACCCTTTGTTGTCTTCCGTTCCTTCCACAGACACTTCAATATACTCTTAACATTCTCCCTTCCTTCAAAAGCGTTGACCACAAGGCTGATGATTTCCTACAGGATTTATTTCTCTTCCTCTACCAAAGGGCCAATGCGGTGGCAATGCCTTGAGCAACTAGAGGGCATATTTAACAACCCATTCAGTCATTGCATCAAACACTTTGCAACCAAGTTTCCAAGACTAAGTTATTACCATTTTCAAGACTTGGAACATCTCCTGATCTTCTGTTTCTTCTTTTTCCATATATTGTTTTTCTAACTTTTCATATCTTTATTTTTAGTCAAATTATTTTCTTCAAATGACTTTGGAGCATCAGCAATATTTTCTTCAAACTCTTTATTCCCTTCAAGATCATCACCAAGAGCAGGTGTAACTTCAAGACCTTCAAAATCATCACAAAGAGCAAGTTTATCTATTTTCTTGTCTTCCTTATAAAATTCTCTTCTCTAAGCCTCCATGATCTTTGACGCGCCACTGAGTTTGGCAGTTGATGTTGTAATTTTAAATACCAATTCTGATTTTGATTGCTAATCCATGTCTTCAACATATCGAAAATCTGATCCAAGCGGTCATTAATTTCTTGTATATCTTCTTAATGAATATGAAGTTGCCTCAAGATTTTATTCTGTTGCCTTCGAAAATTTTCTTGGTGTAACGTGGATCTGGTGTAGTCTTCAATGAGAAGATCACCCTCTCTGATACCAATTGTTATGGGTTTTCTTGGTTATGAAAGAAATAAGGAATCAAGTACGACAAGAACTTCAACTCAAGAACTGAATCAAGAACGTGATAATGGATTTACTTCGAGAGAAATTCTTCCTCTAGAAACTATAACAATAATACACTTCTGAGATAGATCACATTCTATTCTTCCTACTATTTATATACAAATGGTAAGATCAAAATGCACCATATGATTATGATATAAAAACTCCCCGTTTTATTAACTTCCCCAATGACTAGGTCTACTGTCCTCAATCACAAGCTCCAGACCCTTTGTTGTCTTTAGTTCCTTTACATACACTTCAATATACTCCTAACAAAACACAGAGAGAGGGGGGGAGGGAGTGGACCATACCGAGAGTAGCGAGAAAAAACTAGTACATCTGTGATGTTAACAAACAACAGACTCTGCAAGTCACCGGTAGCAATTGATAAATGATAGAGATGCTAGGATTTTGAATATATATATATATATATATAGAGAGAGAGAGAGAGAGAGAGAGAGGTAATCTATCTGATAGGGCTGAGGGAATTAATCCCAAACTCAAAATAAAGTTGTTTTCTATGTGCAAAAGACGTCATTTTGTAATAATAAAACTATTTTTTAAAAATAAAACCGAATACGGATACCCGAGTTAATGCCCAATATATATAACCGGATCTAGATCACTAGGTTCTAGATTGGACTGGAAAAAAATATGGTCCAAATACACACCCCTAGTTGCATTTGTAATTGTTTGTGTCTTTTTTTTAGATTTTATTTATTTGGTTAATATGCATGGTGTTTTTTAAAAAAATATTTTGGACTCTATTATGTTAGGGGTAAAAAAAAAATATGATTTAGGTCAGAAAAACCAACTAATCTAACAAAAAAACTCAAAATTGAATTATACTTATAAACCAAATTGAACCGAACCGAAATTGAAAAATCAAAAGTTCTCATTTCTTTGGATGAATGGGTCTATATAGGTTCTTAGAGCGTTGGCAAGTCTAAATTTTGACTAAAATTAAGGCTTTTGGCTAAAATCCAAACCAATAGAGATAGTGATCTACATTGGACTAGCTATCATAAAGTCAAAATAATAATATAATATTATATATTTTAATAATAATTTTTAAAATTTTTTTTTAATATTTTACAAATACAATCCATATATTAATTAATAATTTAAATTTTACTTCAAATTATTATTTCTCAACTATGTTTTTCAATCTAATTATCCAAATTGGTTTCCCTTCTTCTTTCCTCTCCTTGTTATTGAAGACTACTTTATCTGGAGTGTAGATCAAAATAAATGCCAACTCAACCAACCCATTTTCAAAATCTCAACTCATTTATTTGTTGGTAATAAGTAAACCTAAACCAATCAATGCTAATAAACGTAGAAAAACCAATAACATGGATGTCCACAACATTGTCTAATTCTGATGCATTAATGTTGAATAATTTATCCATAACAAATAAAGGAAGTTAATTTTAAAGTAATCTCAAGTCCCTTTGTATAGTTGATAAGGGTGGCTCCAAGTCTCCTAAATTTTGTTTGATGTTAATCATTAATTCTCTATGTTGATCTCTCTCTGTAATTGAATCGATTACTTCCCCTTCAATTCTCTCTATGTCCATGTGTAAACCTGCATGCATCACAAATACTCCATGTTATTAATTCAGCAGACCTTAATAAATAAAATCTTTATAAAAAAATTTTAGTTGTATAATTTGATAACCTATCCTCTAGTCTCCTTTATTTCTATGTCAATGATGAAAAAATCACAAACTTTGCTTTTCTGATAAAAGCTTGCACTGTGCAGAAAAATCCTCACAGTCCTAATTACTGCATTACACATTTTCATGTACCAAACTCGAACTGAGAATAATCCTGCACTATGTAGTCCAAACTCAAACTCCAATATGAACTTAACATCTATAAGACCAATTAATATCCTCTGATAAAAGCCTGTACTATGCAGAAAAATCCTCAATGCCCCAATTACTGCATATTTCAACCAACATAGCAACCATTGTCATTCCCAAGTTAAACCAATCCAAAGAATTATCAATTTTGATAAACTTCCTCATAAATATCATCCCTATATTCTAATTTTCATAACTTAATCAAAAAATTTAAATCTTTGTTTTTTGCAACTAAATATCATCCACAGTTTGCATAAAGTCTTCTCTTTAGCCAAAATATGCATTAAACTAAATAGACTAAAAAAAATCCAATTTTATTTCACTCAAAATAAACTCAACTCAGACTACACGTCAGCTTCATTTAGCATAGTCAACCTAATAATCCTAGCAACTAGAAATAACCCATTCAAATTTATTTAGAAAGCAAACTTCGAAATTTACAAATATAGGAATGACCACAAATCGAATATATAGATCAAATAATACTTGCCAACCTTCGAAAGCACCATTGATCAAATGAGTTTCAAAAAAATCAGCCAATACAAATACAAATCGAATCCACAAGCCAAAGTAGGAATTTTACTCTTGCCACACAATAGAAATCGAAATAGACCAACTTGGAGAGGCAACCTAGGGTAGAAAGCACAAGTTCGAACCCAACGATGCAAGAAGTGAAAATTTGATGTCGAGATTCTGTCTTGAATCGATACAAAACTGCCGACTGCTCTTGACCTAAGCCAAGAGAGAAGAAATCAACAACCTTCAAAGGAGGAAAGCAGTAATGTAACTAGGAAAAAAATAGGAAAAATGGAGAGAGGGGGAGAGAGGGAGGGTCGGCCAATTTAAAGGGAAGAGAGAAAGGGAGAAAAGAGAAATGGAAAGAATAAAAAATGGAAGGGGTGTTCAAAGTAGAAGGAAGGGAGAAAAGGAGAGGAAGAAAAATGGGGTGTTAGGAGAAAGATATTCACAAGGGAAACCAGGAGTCATTTAAGTAATAATAAAATAATTCAGATAACTATGAACAGTCACTTGCCTAAAATGAAAAACTTTTACACATACTGTAGCTCAAAGTCTAAATTTCACTTCTTTGCCTAGGCCAATGCAACGATATTATTAGAAAACTCTTCATATTTTAGCCAAGACTAGAGTATAGCGAGTCCGATGCCACTACTCTTAGAAGCTTAAAATTGACTGAGATCCGTTCAATTTCAAAATATATTCAAAACCAAACTGAATTGAATCGACTACATACCCATGAGTTTCGGAGGAAAGGGATTTTGCTATTATCAATTTATAAGCTAAACTAAGGATGATTTGGAGATTTCAGGTTAGTGCATTAGCTACCCTAGGTTTAGTGCCTATTGGGGTGGCATTCGATAGTGGAGGGTTTATCATAATAGGAATAAACATAGGAGTTACTTAGTATATACGTTTGAGATTGTAGGGGTTAATATATTTTTTAGTTTTAGAGTTTTAGTTATAGAGTTTACGTAATAAGCTTTATTATTAAAAAACTATTTACTATTTGGTAACCATATGTTAAACATTTTTAAACATATTAGTTTTGTTTAGAAATAATATAAAAAAATAATTTTTGAGGTAGAAATGACATAAACACTCATTTGAGGCAGTGTGGTGCCTGTGATAAGATTATAGGGTAAAGCTCTAATTAACTGAAAGTTGTATGAGTATTTTTGTTTATTGATAATTTTCTTTAAAATTAAAACTACGTTTTGTACTATCTAGAAAAGCACGGTCAAGAAAAAACATCAAAATAATATTTTTCCTAAAATGTACTTTCTATTTTTTTTAAATATTAAAAAATAATCAAACAATCCAACTTTATCATTGAAAAGCTTTTGAACATATTTAAACACTCGTAACAACTCTAACGTAACCCCTAACAGGCCATTAGGGGCGAGAAATCATCGTCAATCTGTGAAAAGTCACCATAGAGATACCTAGTGGGTCTTGCCAATAGGGGGGAGTTCGATCTGGTCCGAGGAGGTTTTGTGGACTGGACCGGACCTATTCGGTCTAAGGTTTTCCCACTCTGGACTGGACCGAACTCCCTAAGGGTTGGGATGGTCTGGTTCGGTCGGTCCACGGTTGACTTTTCTTTTCTATTTTTTTTTTATCCTATGACATTTTGTTTAATACTTATGTAATTATATTGTAATATATTTAATATATATATAGTATACTATTATATATATTAATATATATTAGTAATATGCTAATACTATTAGTCTATTAGTATATAGTAAATTAGTAATAGTTATTAACTTATTTACTATAACTAATAATACACTAGTACTAATACTATAACTAATAACTATATGTAATAATAGCAATAATATATGTAATATACTAGTATTACTATATCTCTTCAAACACCACACATTTATTAATACTCTATGTCATACTATATTAAATAATAGTACTACTCTTATTACTAATACTCTATGTAGTTATATTAAATACTATATTACTAATACTCTATGTAGTTATAGTGATTTAATACTAACATATTACATATTAAGTTAACTATACTAATACATTATAAATTTATACATATATGATATATTATAATTTATACCATAACTCTTATAATATGTTAATATATTAATATATACTAGTACTACATATTATAGTTAATAGTTATACATTAAACAATATAATAATACATTGATACTAAATATATATAGTTATAGACTTATAATAATTTAGTTATTATAAATTTACGATTAGTATAACTATATAATAATATTTGTATTAGACTATTAGTAATTTAGTATAGCTATATTATATTAGTAATATTAGTTATGTTGATCAATCAGTTAGTATAACTATTTTCTACATTATTAGTATTAATAATATTAGTATTAGTTATAGCCTATTTAGATTTAAGAGTCTTAGACTATATAATAGACTAATAGTATTAGTACAATTGTATAAGTATACTGTATAACTATATATTAATACTAATTATAGTGAAAAGTATAACTATATAATAGTATTAATAGTAGACTAATATTATAGCTATATATTAGTATTAGTTATACTGTTATAGTGATTTAGTATATTATAATTTATACTATAACTCTTATAATATGTTAATATATTAATATATAGTAGTACTATATATTATAGTTATACATTAAAGAATATAATAATACATTCATACTAAATATATATAGTTATACTTATAGTGATTTAGCTATAACTATATTAGTATTAGTATTACTTATAGAATTTAATATAATTATATAGTTTATATTAGTACAAGTATAACTATAGTATATTATAATATTAGACTATTAGTATTAATTTTTTTAATACAATATTAAACTATTAGTATTAGTATAAATATTAGTATTAGTATATAATTATAAATATTAGTATTAGTTAAAAATTATATAATTAATTTATAAAATTATTTATATAAATTATATTTTATTTATTTATTTTTCATTCGATCTGGTCCGGTCTGGGATGGAAAATCCTTAGACCAGGATTGAACCGAACTCATTCGGTCCTTCCAAAATTGGATTGGATTGGACCGGACCGGATTCAATTCGGTCTGATCTAGTCTAGTCCAAAAATAACCGATGCAGTCAATTTGGCAAGTTTGGATCAGCCCAATCTCACCCCTACTTGCCAATGATGTCAAAGAGAGTTTATTGTAGGGGTGGGCAGCGAGGCCTCGGAACTCGTTGCCCCGTCCCCGCATAGGGCGGGGCGGGTCGTCTGCTCCGTTAGGGCCGAGGCGGGGCCCCCCGGCCCGCATGGCCACCCCCAGCGGAGGCGGGGGACGGAAACGGACTCCCCTCGGTCCGTTTTTCCCCCGCCCTCACCGGTTATATATATATATATATATAATATATAATATATTATATATTATATATATATAACCAGATACTTAAATGAAACGGCAGCGTTTTGTCCACCACAAAATGGTGCCGTTTCATTAATGGGTTAACCCTAACCCATACCCCCCCCCCCAGTCCCCTCCCCTCCCCTCCCGAGTCCCCCTTCGGCTTCGTAGTTCGCATGAAACCCACTCCCGTCAACGCCCCCGTGTTCCCTCCTCCCTCTCGCAACCAGTCCATCCGCCGCACGCCGTATTCCCTCCTCCATCTCTCTCGCACGACGCACGACGCCGGACGCACGCCGCACGGTAAATTTTCTCCTCCTCTTTTTATTTTCTCCGTTGATTTTTTTTTTATTTTTATTTTAGTTTTGATCGGAGATTGGAGGAAGGATGGGGTTAAATCGGAGATGGAGGATGGGATTTGTGAATTGTGTGCTGTGGATTCGTGTGATTGTGTGATTGTTTCGGATTGGTTTTTTTTTTGGATTCATTGGATTGTTTATTTTTTTTGTAAATTTCATTGAAACCCTAACCCCTAAATTGATTTAGGGGTTTCAACTATTGAAACCCCTAATTTGATTTAGGATTTCGGATTGGGGTTCCAATCCGAAACCCTAATTTTTTTTATGGGGTTTCATTGATTGAAACCCCCAAATTGAATTAGGGGTTTCAATCATCATGAAACCCCTAAATTGATAATTGAATTCGGATTGGTATTTTTTTTTGGATTCATTGGATTGTATTTGTTTTTTTTGTAAATTTCATTGAAACCCTAACCCCTAAATTGATTTAGGGGTTAGGGTTTCGGATTGGGACCCTAAATTAAATTAGGGTTCCAATCCGAAACCCTAATTTTTTTATTCCCAAATTGAATTAGGGGTTTCAATCATCATGAAACCCCTAAATTGATAATTGACCATCGGATTGGAACCCATCTCATCATGTGCGAAAATACATAACAAAATCCTCAAATTGTCCATTCTCTTGAAACCCATCTCATCATCTAATGATGTATTATGAGATGATAAGATTTAAGATGATAAATAACATTATTCGTAATGATCTTATTCTTTTTCTCTCTTAAATGGTTAGAGTTTGATTATTTTGCATTACTGAAACTTATAAGATTTTTAATCAAGTATTTTTTTTATAATCATTGGCATATCCTCAATCAAATAAGAAATTATAAAAAATATTAATTTTATCACAAAATCTTATAAACTTTAGTTTAGTTTGAAATTTATATAGTGTATATATATATAACTTGTATTATCACGAATATTATTAATTAAAAATATACGTTTTTTTAATCTAAAATCTCATATTTCAATTTTCATCACTAGTAATTTAAAAATAAATAATACTACTTGCTATCTAAAAGGTACTACTAAAATGGCCTTTTTGCACCACGAGATTTATTGAATTAGAGGTTTCAATCAATGAAACCCCTAATTTGATTTAGGGTTTCGGATTGGAACCCCAATTTGGGGTTCCAATCCGAAACCCAATTATTTTTTTGATGTATTTGGTTTTGTATACAGTTTTCCCTGATTGTGTTGGATTGCGCTTTGAATTTTATTTTTATTTTTTTTTGTTGGAGAATCAGGAATGTCTTCGGATTTCAGTGATAGCTCGCCTTCTCCAGCCAACACCCCTAACCCAGAAACTAACCCTACTCCTACCCCTATAACGAGTACACCTTGCCCTGCTCCGAAGCCCATACAGGGCAAGAAACCTGTATCCATAGTTTGGCAACACTTTACCAAATAGAGGGTGGTGACCCCAACAACCCACAAGCTAAATGTAATCACTGTGGGAAAATGTAAGGATGTCACTATAGGAAACATGGTACATCCCAGCTGAAGGTCCATCTAAAGGAACAATGCAAGAAGAGTCCAATTTTAAAATCCTTAGTAGAGAAGGGTCAATTTAGACTAGATTTTAAAATGGCAGATGAGAGTAGTGGGGCCGGGGGGCCAACATTGAAAGGGTATACGAAGTATAACCTCGATGAGTGGAGAAGGAAATTAGCTCGTATGATTGTCATGGACGAGCTACCTTTTCAGTTTGTGGAAGGTAAAGGGTTCCAAGAATTTATCCAAGAGTTGGAACCGAGATTTGTAATTCCTTCTCATCACACTGTGGCAAAGGATATTAAGAAGATGTACCTCCGTGATAAAGATGTTTTGAGGGGGCAATTGGCGGGTTTGGTAGTTTGCCTCACTACCGATACTTGGACTTCAATCCAAAATATGAATTACATGTCGTTGACTGTGCATTTTGTTGATGCTGATTGGGTTTTGTGACCACCCCAATTTCTGCTTGGGATTGAACGGACATTTGAAGCGTCGAGACATGCAACACAAGGTTACCTGCCCCCGTTCATGACATATAAGATGCAATGTTCCTAACATGCATCTAGCATTATGCAATATTCGCAGCGGATAATCTTTTTCTTTAGCAATACTATGCACCAAACTAAATATATCCCAAATACTTGAAACATAATTCATACATAAAGGCATACTAAAAAGCCGTGATCACCACACTAGTCCAAAATGGTTGTGATCAAAAGAATACTTGAGATACAACTCCAAAAGTACAAGTATTAACCTAAGTTAAATACTATACCATCATCAACATCGCACCGTGGCCTAGTCGACCGTATTCAGTTGGTCAGATTCCAATTCTCCTTTGGGTCCTGTAACAAGATCTACCATTCGGGGGGAATGGTAGTTGGGACTACCACAGTGAGATTTGATTACAAATCTCAGTAAGTTAACATAAAACTCACACACAGTTAAAGATGCATGCATGGCAGTAAAAGCATAAATGCATAAGTATAGTCGTACATAACATAGCATAACTTGACATATAGCATGACATAACCAGAACTTAAACGTGAACTGAACTTGACTTAACATGGCATGAACTTAAGCTTAAAACATAACATGAACAAACAACATAACATGAACGTGAAACATAACATGGACTTGAAATATAGCATGAACGTAAACTGCATAACATAAATAAGAACTTGAAAATAACATAAACTTGAACATAACATGTACGTGAGTATAACATAACATGGACTTGATCTAAAACTTGACTTATCATGTATTTGATCTGAAACTGACTTAACATAAACTTGGAATCTTATTCAATTGTCTTGATTAATAACGTGCATTAATACGTACTCCACAGTTGTTGTGGCCCCACGTATTCAAGTAAATAAAACATAATACGTACTCCACAGTTGTTGTGGCCCCACGTATTCTACATGTCACAATTGCTGTGTCTCATGTAGTGTATGCTCCACATTGTTGTGGCCCCATACTTCATGCTCCACAGTTGTTGTGGCCCCATGAATACACATAACATAAAATATAATACGTACTCCACAGTTGTTGTGGCCCACGTATTCTACATGTCACAATTGCTGTGTCTCATTTGTGTATGCTCCACAGTTGTTGTGGCCCCACATTATGTAACATAAAATATAATACGTACTCCACAGTTGTTGTGGCCCCACGCATTATAAGTAACATAAAATATAATACGTACTCCACAGTTGTTGTGGCCCCACGCATTATAAGTAACATAAATATAATACGTACTCCACAGTTGTTGTGGCCCCACGCATTATAAGTAACATAAAATATAATACGTACTCCACAGTTGTTGTGGCCCCACGCATTATAAGTAACATAAAATATAATACGTACTCCACAGTTGTTGTGGCCCCACGCATTATAAGTAACATAAATATAATACGTACTCCACAGTTGTTGTGGCCCCACGATTATCATAACATAACATGTCTTATCTTTCTTAATGCATGAGATATTATTTAATATCATATACTTTTCTAACATGGCGTATACTTGTAAATGGCATAATATGATTTAATCATAAACATTTCATGGCATACATGTATCATATGGCATATTTAACATGGCATACTTATAACATACAACATTGTATGACAGAAAAGATTATGTAACAGATAATTATTCATGAGAGATTAAATCATACGTAACAGATAAACATGTAATGACATAGCATGATATGGCATATACGATAACATACATACATAAATTGTAGTTCCCTTACCTATCACACATACACAATAAACTGATAGTAAGTTAGAGGCTAACTTACCTCGATCGTCGCGTTCTATGAGAATAGAGCGGGAAACACGAGGAACTGCACAACAGCTGGAAGAGGAATACTCAAGTCCTTAAGATTTTCACTTCTGAACTCAATTGTCATATTATGAGCACTTGCAACACCACGGGCAACTTGAGGTTTCACTATACCCAGAAGAGATAATTTGACTTCAGAAAGCCTTTGCACTAAAACAAGTTCATTAAAATTATCAATAATAACCAAACAAACAATTCCTTTCTCAATCCATATACTCTTAGCCATAGTCAACCACAAGATGACACCAGTCACCCGGACTATAATCCATAACACCACTGCTTCGGGACACTGTCATACAGTTTCCCAACACTACACCATACGCTCTACACTTCTCTGTACGCCATCCAACCCTTCGTGACACGCCATCCGGTGTTCACGACTATACAGAGTACACTCACGTGAACTCTCTTCCATCACACTCAAAACCCATCACTGCGATACACGTCTCACGGTGCATCGCTACGCGACACGGAGTACGCGCTACGCGTACTTCCTTCGCTACAACACTCATCAACATGATGCACATCACACGATGCATCGCCATACAACACGGAGTACACTACATGCGTACTCACTTCCTTCTACGACACACATCACTACAGCGCACGTCGCGCGCGCGTCGCTGCATTACACAGAATACGCTACACGCGTATTCTCTTCACACAACCCGCCGTATCACATCTACGGCATCCATCTCACGCCTATACTTCACAGCACAGTCCACAAAACTACACAATCAAGCCAAACACTTCACAACCACACTTCGCTTCACAACTACGCAGCGAACTCCACAAACCAACCAACTAACTATTTTAAACGTAAAATAACTAGAGATAGAAGGTTATACCATCGACGGGATAACCCGTGCGTCGCTCGTTGTTCGTCACGAACATGCGTCGGAGGAACGTACGTGGCGGCGTACGGTGGCTGTCCACCACATAAAGTGGTAGTTTGGGTTTGAGAAAGGCTATGCGTGGTCTTGGAAGACTCATGATCGCCTTGTGATGGTCAAAGGTGGCGGAGCACGGCGGCGTCACGCCGTGAACAGTAAATCCGAACGGTGAGCGGAAACGCGAGGTAGCGAAAATTCATAGAACTTCATGGCAAGCTAGGGATAGGTAGATGAACATGTGGTGGAGCTGTGGTAGCGAGGTGGTGGTCGGACGGTGGCTAACGGCGGCGGATCGGCCGTTTGAAACCATTTTTGGCCTTGGAGAGTGTAGGAGAGTGAGGGCTCTACGAAGCTCCGTTGGTCATGAAATTTCTTGGGAGGTTCATGAGGATGAGAGGAACAAGATGGTGGTGGCTGAAACA